>NW_017547103.1:1504569-1532120 GCF_001854935.1 Bemisia tabaci | reverse complement strand
CCCCCCCTTCCCGTAGCGCTAAGCTCCCCTCTGGTGCAAGCTCACCTTTAACCGGATATTCGGGCTCTGTTAGTTAGAACACAGGGAAAAACAGCGGAAATGTTTCCGTGTTTTACAGTGTGTGCGGAGCGGAAGGCGTTCATGCTTGGTCTCGAAACACGTTTTGATGGAATACAATATATGCAATTACGGAGTGCTATCATACCGAACAGAGTATATAGACCCTCTCTAAGTAGTTCAATTGGATTCTGCACACTTCTTTGAATTATCCGTACTTCATTTTTATTTTACATCGCACACAGTGAAAAATGTCGGGGTGAACTCCGGACAACACTTCATTGTGGAGCCTATTTCGCTCCTCAAAACTTAAAAGATTTGAGAGCAGATCGATTTGCTGCCCCCACCTAAGATCTTGCCGATGAGGGTCTTAAGTACTGAATGTTATTTTTCGCTTTTGTCTTTGATTGAACGGCATCGAACGAAAACCATTAGGCCCTTAACCTTGATGTGCACTTGATCAGACCGGGTGCAAAATTGGCAGACAATTTTTCGGGAATAAATGCACAAGTTTTCTAAAAATCTGTCTATTTTATTATAGACAGTTGGAAAAGTCGGAATGTTGATACGACGTTCATCCTCAACCCGGCTTGTAGTTTCTGCTCGTAACTCGACAAACGAGCGTCAAGCAGTTTCGATCTAGGCGCCTTGATACAACTATTCGTCCTCTTTGGATGTCCGTATTGCATATACGAAATATTGAAGGCGTTCCAGCCGTCCTTACCGACTCGTCAATATTTACTTACCGCTCTAGATGGATTGTGCCTCTAGTATACTTTAGTGAGTGAAATCGTCATGCGGTAGTAATCTTAATCGTCCCTTGCCCCTTTCTTCCTTTGCCCCCTTTTCAGTAATAGGACAATTTTATTAATGTAAATACAACTTACGTGTAAATCTGTAAATAA
Organism: Bemisia tabaci; assembly: GCF_001854935.1. Taxonomy (NCBI): domain Eukaryota; kingdom Metazoa; phylum Arthropoda; class Insecta; order Hemiptera; family Aleyrodidae; genus Bemisia; species Bemisia tabaci. The sequence goes on along the minus strand of NW_017547103.1, from coordinate 1,531,158 downwards.
ATAAAAATAAAGCACTGCGACTGGTTAAATTAATCTATTGGCACTATATACAAATTTTTTAGAAATTGAGTTTTTATTTTGCTCATAATGCTTCCTAAAGTTGGATAAAACCAAGAATATGGTGTGGAGACTATTTTTAGAGATAATCCTATTGCGAGTTCTTACACCACTTCCATGATTGCATCGACTCTTGAAAGGTTTTATTAACACGAAGAACTCAAAGCTGGAGAAATGGACATTTGTGGTTTTCGCACGACGCGATTCAATGAGACAATAGCGCTAGGTCTTAGCATCGTGCTTTGAAGCTTAATTTTTGTAGATCAGCTCAAAAAAGTAGAAAATCGTCCGAAAAGCAACTTCGTTCAATATTACTCGAAATGTTGCTCTTTGAAAAAATCGGTTTATAACGTCATCCACCGCGGTAGTGACACCCTTGGTTTCTTCCGGTTTGCTTTCATCCGAGTTCCACATTGATTAGCCAGTGCAAATTTTTTTATCACTGACTGATGAAAACAAGATGGAAGTAACCAAGATTGTCACTACCGCGGTGAATGACGTCGTTAACCGAATTTTTCAAAGCTCAAAATCTCGCTTAACATTGAAAGTAAAAAGTTGCTGTTTGCAGAGATCTTACTTACTGTTTTTAGCTGATTTACAGGGATCGAGCATCAAAATACGATTCTGTGACGAGCGCAACTGATCTACTAAGTTCTCTCATCCTTTCGAGGAGAAGAAAATGAGGGAGCAGCGAATGGGGAGGAAGGGGAATACAAAAAAGGAGAAAAATGACTGCAGGAATTTTCGACTCGGTATCTTCTGCAGTAAGAATGGGTCGAATATAAGTAAACCCTCCTCACCTCTGTTTCAGCCCTTCAATGAGTATTCCAATTGCAAACTGCTCGAATTGGCAGCACAAGTTCTTAAAACGCGAGTCAATAGAGGGTGTTTGTCGTCAGGCGCTCACCGTTTATTTTCCTCATTTCTTGACCAAAGGTTCTAGATTAAACTTATTTGTTTGCTTGCTCCTTGAACCGTTTTTGCGATCTCGATTACTCGAACGCAAATTTGCTTTTCGCCGGGTCCAATGTTTATGTCTTTGGAGGAGCCGACGTTAAATGTTTGCCTCGAGCTATGATATTTATCAGACTGGATTAACCTGCTTTGAGCTCCTCGCGTTAGTTTGATTGAGGCGAGATCGGAAATCAGTAAAAAATCCCTTTTTTCCCTCACGCAGGAGACAGGGAGCCAAGTTTCATTGACAAGCTGTTGAAAATTGCTTCTGAAAATGTCCAGTGAGGCATCCTGCTCATAATTTGGACTACATTTTGCAACGAAGAAGCACGGTTTCCCTCTATCGACGATGGAACGACTCCTCTGACAAAATGTTCACCTGTGCCGTAGTATCCTTTTTGAAGCGGGAAGCTCAAGAAAACGCAAATTTCTTACGCAGATTTTGAGGTTATGAGTGCGTTTCAGACTTTGCCAATGGGCCCATCGTGATTTTTGAGGCATTATCTGCAAGAAACAACTCTTAGTTTTGCTCTAGCAAAAGTTTGCGACAGGCCCATCTGGCCCGTCCAGGATAAACCATGATCAGAATAGCTCACCAGATATTTAAACGACATTTATCACACGAACTGCTGTTTTTGGTTTGTCTGTAAGAAAAAAAATCTGCATGTAGAAACTAATGGTGTACAAGTTGCTTCCCATTGCATCAGCTCAAGTGCGAACCTCTGATGTTACTCGAAAATCTTCGTAAGGGTCGTAGAATTCACAGAGGTCTGTGAGCAAGGAGAATTAATTTTCGAATTGAAAGGAGCGATCATTTCCTTGGTTTTTACAAACTGAAAATTCATTAACTTATTTAGAAAAATGAGTGTTACACACGAATGAATCGAAAGTAATAGAATGAACGCTGGACTTTTTTGCATAGACCGATTCGATTGAGACTGATCCAATTTATCAAAGGCATTTTTTCCCGATGCATTTATTACCAATCGCTGAAGGTTTCAAAGAAAAGCTTCCTGCTTTGTCAGAATAAAAGGATTTCGTAATATTCAACTCGTATTAGGACGCACGGGGGTATTCGTTCGTCAAATACTTCTGAACGGAATTCCTGTATACGCTTTAGTTTGCCTTTTCAGGGTGGCGACTAAACTCAAATATCAAAATTCTTTATTTTTTCTGGATGTTTTAAGGAATTCCTGCTTTTCCGCGATTGAAAAAAAAAATCTTAAATATATGGTGGGAAATGAACCTTGTTCTGACATACAAGACTTCAGTCGTATTATTTCTGAGAATCTTCGAAATTTAATACTTGCATATTTGCTGATTATTTGTCTGTGGTCTTCTCCACTGATAAAATAGTTCCCTGACCTTGAGAAAAATTCTTTGAGTTTCCCCTGACTTTCCAGTTTTCTTTCGAGCGAACATTTAAATTTCGAGCCCCTTATGTTGATTCAGTTTCCTTTGAACAATAATAAAATAGGCGCAGAGCTTTTGAATCACCCTATTTTAGGATGTCTCTTATTTTTGAAAGTTGTAAAAAGTCAAGGTGCGGGTTGCTCAAAATATGCTACGAGGGATGCTTTGGAGACCTCTAAACATTTTTAAAATTTTGTTTCCCTTCGAAATGATTCTTGATTTTGACACATTGTAGCATATTTTGAGTGACATGCACCGTGACTTTTTTCAATTTGCCAAAATAAGACACACCCTAGTCTTTATGCAGTTTCACCACGTCTCTCTACTCCAGCATGGTGTAAAGAATGATCGGAAATTGCCACCTTTTCCTTTTATTCCCTAGGCAGGACTCCAAACGTTTGGTTCAAATGGTCAAACTTCTGCCGTGATAGCGAAGAGAGCCGTAAGTTTGAGAAAACGGGTTCAGTAGCTTCGGAGAAGAAAATTTCATTGAGAGAACCCTTCGTTCTTTGTCAAGTCCCCACCAATCATCCGAAAGATTCTTAAAAATCGTTTTGATGATATCAACTATCTTCATTTTAATTAGATAAAAAGGATATTATTCATTTTAATTTTAATTTTAGGCTAGTGTTGGACAAGGCGGCTGCAAGTACTATCTTCGGCATGCATACGCGGTTGCATTTTGGACACACAACAAAAACATTTTCAGGTTAGAAATTTGCAGGTAAGGGCGGCATTTTACTTACAAGCTCTGTTTTCATTGGCTCTTTGGAGCAACAATGCTAATTACGGCTATATCTTGTCTGAGACTACGTTATTTTCTGCCCAATCACAGCTTTCTCGTGTGCCTCGTTTTCATAAAAATAAGGAAAATTTTGAAGGAAACTCGATTTCGAAAATTTGACAATTACGGCTCTCTTTGCTATCACACTGAAATAAAAATATCGGTGTACTTACAAGGAAAAAGGTAAAATTACCAAGAATTCAGGGTTCTATTTGATCCCAGTTTTTTCTTAGTAAAATTACCATTTATGGAATTGGTAATTTTACCGAGAAATCTCGGTAAAATTATCGAACTTTCTCGGTAATTTTACTGGACCTTGGTAAAAACGCCGATATTTTTTATCGACTGTGGTAGAATTACCGAGATAAAACGGCAAAGTTACCGGGAATTGATTACCAATAAAAGTGGTATTCCTACCTGAAACATACAGTAAAAATACCGGTTTTTAGGTAAGCTTACCAGTCTGTCTTGGTAAAATTACCAATAATTGGTAAAAAAGTGAGATGGTAAAGGTACCAACGGACCTTGGTAAAAACGCCGAGAATTTGATTTCAGTGCACGGCACACGGCAAACTTGTACTTTTGGTTCTCTTGCTGAGCTTTTTCTGTCCTTTTCGGCGGGACGACACCGAGCTAAGGTTATTCCACGAGTCCATTGTTCGATTCCTGAAGTTTGAAGCTTAGGTGCCATGCGACGGAGTCACAAGGGGCTACGCGGTCCATTATTCCAGCTCGGAGCGGGCTCGTCGGCGCCGTGAAAAACAAACCGGCGAAAAGCAAACGAATTCCCAACTTTGACAATTAAAAACTCCGCCGGGGCCGGTGCGCTGCTGCAACAGAGGCTCCGTTAATGGGTCATCGGATCGGAGGAAAAGTTACCGAAAGTGGAAGATAATTCGCCCGTTCAATAAGTTGACAGGCTGCCGCGCAATGTAAACAAGGCGCCGCACAGTGGACCGAGTCAATCAGAAAGCTCGGATACGGAATTTCTGGCTAAAACGGCAAATTTTCATGTTTATTCCGTCCCATTTTAAATTTTAAAGGGTGATTCTAGGAGGAAATTTCACGAGGAAACCGATGAAACAACTTTTAAAATCTCCAAGTATTGTTTAAACGGATACAAATTTTGAAGAGCAGCCCGAGATAATGATAACAGCACTGGAAAAAAAAACACATTGGATCTAGAGTCCAGACTCTTGGAAACATTGACAAGAAAAAACACTCTTGATTAAACAGGATTTTTGCTTGAATCAAAATGAAATCCGCTTAAATTAAGAGGCTTGGTTTTCGATTTAAGCCAGATTCTGATTGAATCAAGAGTACTTTTTCTTGTCGATGTTTTTAAGAGTCTGGACTCTAGATCCAATGTGTCTTTTTCCAGTGAGAGGAAAAAACAAGGAGGAAAAAGGGGGAACAAGACTAAAAATACACAATTAATAAAACCCGAGACGTTTCGACCCAAATCTGAGTCATTTTCAGTCGGAAACAATAAAAATTTAAAAAAAAAATAACGATGGAAAACCTGAGCCCTACATGGTGCTGGCCAGGATCTGAGAAAAAGAGAAACTTGGTCTTTTTTTTTAAATTTTATTGTTTCCGACTGAAAATGACTCAGTTCTGAGTCGACATTTCTTGGATTTTATTAATTTTGTATTTTTAGCCTTGTTTCCCGTTTTTCCTCCCCTTTTTTCCACTGTTTAAACGGAGTTATCTATACTATAAGCTCCGAGACCTCCTAATTTTGCGAAACTGGTAACGCTTAGTTCCAGCGTTCTACCAAGCCGATTTTCATGATTTTTGCGGCTATCGACGGGCAATTGTCTCTAGATAAGCTAACTCTTTTCAGATTTTCAAAATATGGCCCAGGTTTTTTTAAATTAAGTGGTAAAGTTGCGAATTCTCCCATTTAAACAATGTAAATTTATATTTTTTGTCATAGTTCGTTTGAGCGTTCTACCGGGCCGATTTCCAAGTTTTTTGCGGTAATCGACGGGTAATTGGCCGTAGATGAGCCCGCTCTATTCAGATTTTGGAAATAGGACCCAGGTTTTTTTACAATCACGTTATAAAAGTGAGTGAATTTTCAGAATGCTCCGAGACTGCTACCGCTATGCGCGGGAGGATGCGCAGTGGTCGAGGAGGTTGCGCAGTAGCTGTGTAGCCTGCGCATCAGCTCTACACTTATCTACACAAGATTCGCACTGCCTTCCTCAAAACGAACGGTGGCCGAGTCGTCAAAGACGTCGGTAGCGTCCATTTAGATCATGGTGTGAGTTCGATCCCCGACTCCCGATGTACTTAATTATTACCTGATTATCAATGATCGTTGTTTTACTGCAATATTTCATCAAGCAGTCATTCCAAAACGCGTCCTTCAGACTTCAAAAAAAAAAAAAAATTTGTTTATTTATTCATCAAAACCAAAAATTATTTCATTCTAAAAGTAAAGTATACCTCATATCGTAATTTTTTGGGGGAAAAATAAAACTAACATCGATAGGAGGGTAAAAATAGGGCCGCGAAGCGGCCCATTGATGGCGCGGAGCGCCTTCAGGGGGTTGGGCCGCGTAGCGGCCAGGGGGCGTAGCCCCCTAGTCTATACTATAAGCTCCAAGACCTCCTAATTTTGCGAAACTGGTGACGCTTAGTTCCAGCGTTCTACCGGGCCGATTTCCATGATTTTTGCGTAAATCGACAGGTGGTAGGCCCTAGATGAGCCCGCTGTGATCAGATTTTTGAAAAAGGACCCAGGTTTTTTTAAAATCACGTTATAAAAGTGAGTGAGTTTACAGAATGCTCCGGTACTGCTACCGCTATGCGCGGGAGGATGCGCAGTGGTCGAGGAGGTTGCGCAGTAGCTATGTGGCCTGCGCATCATTTCTACACTTATCTACTTAAGATTCGTGCCGATGACCTCATGTCGAGCGGTGGCCGAGTCGTCAAAGTCGTCGAATGCGTCTGCTTCGTGATTCGTGTGGGTTCGATTCCCGACTCATGAAAACCTGAATTATTGCCTGACTATTATTATTCATTGTTTTACTGCAATATTTCATCAAGCAGTCATTCCAAAACGCGTCCTTTTAATTTTGAAGTAATTTTAAGTAAAGTTTAAAATTAAAGTATACCTCATATCGTATTTTTTTGGGGGAAAAATAAAACTAACACTGATAGGAGGGTAAAAATAGGGCCGCGAAGCGGCCCATTGATGGCGCGGAGCGCCTTCAGGGGGTTGGGCCGCGTAGCCCCCTAGTAAGCTTGTAAAGTTTCCAAATTTTGTATGACCTCGCCTATTGACTCGATCCACTGTGCGCCGTGCCGGAATTGTATCGAAGCTTTCAATTAAAAGTTCGCCCGGAGTACCTTAATACTTTAATCAGCGTTTTTTATTCATTAGCGCGGGGGTTCCACCCCGGGATTGCCATAGCGTGCTACAGTAATAAATTTAACGGATGTAAAATGTGAAACATTCTTCGTTTCCCCTTCGAAAGAACTTAACTCCATTTCAATGTTGCCAAATTTCCCTTCGTGAATTGCTTACCAGCGGAGAGAAACTTGGGTGTTCCTAACTGAAAATTTCGCGGATTTTTTCCTCTGGTTTTATGCATGAATCAGGCAAATTCTGAAAATTGTACATGTACATTTCGTCGTTCTCCTCACAAAATTACGTAACTCTGTTACATTCTTGCCAAATTTTCTCCAGAAAATTTCATTTTTACCGGGAGAATCTCTCGCATTTTAAACTGAACATTCTACTGATTTTTCTCAGATTTTACGCAAAAATCAGAAAAAATTTGGACAAAAATTGAGCAGGGACAGTCTTGTAAAAAATTGAATTGTTTGAGTCAGTTTTGAGACTTTGGAATGGAGTTACGTTCCTTCGTCGGGGAAACGACGATTTTTGTAAAATAAATCAATTGTTTCAGTCAATTTGGCAAACTTGCAGTGGAGTTACGAATTTTTCTCCGGGAGACGACGAACTTAGACCGGGAATTTCAAATCCCTCGAATTTCCGATGGAAGCATGACGTTGGATAAGCGTCATTTTCTTGGGTTCTTATTTTCATTCATCCTTTGCTAACAAGGATAGTCGTCAGGCATGATTCTTCTTAAATTCCGTTGAATTTTCTGTTTTCATAATTGGACGTATTTCTGCCGAACGAAACTATGTGCATTATGACGTGAGCCCTGTTATGCATATATTCTTATGGGTCTCAGGACTCATGTCTTAATGCACATAATTCCGTTTGACAGAAATACATCCAACTATGGTCCGGATTTTCTATTAAAGTCGTCAATGCTTGCTTTTGTTTATGAACCGAAATGAATCAGTGTTTAATATTTAGCATATCCTTTAAAGGGCGAGTAAATTTGTTTACTTCGTGCGACTTCGACTTTTCTTCGTGCGAAGAAACTCTGTGAAAATGTCGAGAAATGATATTGATTTGTTCTACTTCAAAAAAAATATAATGAGAGCGGAGATTTTCAACCACCACAAACGAGATACCTAGTCTGGCAGTTTCACCATCAATGTCTAATCTCACTTGACCCAACCTAACCTAAATTAGATGTTGGAGTTTTTTAGCCAACGTGCGTAAAAAATTCAGAAATCTCATTAGAGAGGGAAAAAGCTCACACACAAGCACAATTGGTTGGTTGGTGTAACCTTAATTAACCTTTCCTAACACACAGTTTGCTAGGAGAACACGTAGTTTTCGCCTTTACTTCGACAAAATTGTCTTGATAAATTTTTGGAGCCTACTCTCGTCTAATATCACACAACACTTACACCTCACCATTTTCAACGCTATGCTCACTTTGATTCTTCAAAAAAGCTTATCTCTCATTAAAGTGAGCACGGAGTCCAATATCTTGGACGCGACGCTACATTACCATCAAACATGCGGAATATCCCAGCGCGCTTTCAGGATTTCCCGAGTTTAAACAATTCAATTCTGCGGGGGACATTTGGAGCAACGTCGGGTAAAAAATGACAGCAACAGTAACGTCGATTTGTATAAAAATCCCGCCGCCCCCTCCCGCGGTGGCGAGGGAGGCAAACGCGTTTTTACCCCGTTGCGGCATCTCTGAACCGCAATCGTTGATTCGATTTGAAACGCGCGGTTGAACGACGTGTTGCGAGCGGTTGCCGCACTCGAACAATAACCCGCGAATCTCCCCTCGACCCCTTGTTACAGAAAAAATTCGACTTAAAACATGTGAGCCGGCAGTCCGGCAGCCGGCTGTCGGAGATAAAATCAGCGATTTGATTATGGGCCAAGCGAAAAATTAGATTTCCCGTTGACGGCTACTCTTGTCCCCGATACTGGGGAGAGGGGGGTGAGGACCTGGAAGGGAAGGGGGGCAGAAGCCGTGGCACCCCCACCTAGGGTAAAGTTTTTCATTCAACGCGTGGCGCCGCGCGAAACTACGGACGAGGAAGAATGGCTGTGATTACGATCTGGGGCGCCCTTTCCGTATTTTAAATTTTCCCAATTCGCGGTTAATCTGCTTTTTCGAGTCCCGCGTGGCATGCTCGATCAATCTCTCGCTCGGGCGTCGGAATATGCTCCCTCCAGATGTGTTGCGAAGGAATGCGTTTGCGTTCTATTCTGTCGTGCTGAGGAAGAACGCCTCGCGCCATCGCTAGGGTGTCCCTTATTTTTTAAATTTGCGAATTTCAAGTTGGTCAACCTCTCAAAAGTTTCTATGTGATGTAAAAACACACCCGCTTTTTTTAAAAAAAATTAAAAAAAAATTTTACCCGCCGCCCAAGGGGCGAAAAGGGCGCATGTCGAAAATGGGTCATTTCACATTTTTGAAGAGTCATTTCCGACTGAAAATGTTGAATTATGACCCNACACGGACATCCATCGAGCACGAATAGTTGTATCTCTGCGCCGTCACCAACACGCGCTCTTCCTTGCCTTGGCTCGTTCCGTTCGCTTATTTGTAATGATGCTTCAACGGCTACGTGAGCGACTTAGCTGAAGATCCAAGGGACGTAGTCTAATCGGGCCTTCTTTTTTAAAAACTTTTCTCCCGAATCTTGTTGTGAAAGTTGAGGTATTGAGCCCCAAATCTTCATGTATGTACTTATGCCTTTCTATGTTATCGTGACAAAAATTATGTTAAAATATGATTACTTTAAGGTAGAAAAATTGCAATTTTATCCTTCACATCTTCATTTTTGTACGTACGGCTCTCTATGCTATCACGACAAAAATTATGTCGAAATATGGTCACTTTAAGGTAGAAAATCTTCATTTTTGTACTTAGGGCTCTCCATGCTATCGCGAAAAATTATCTTAAAATATGGTAATTTTAAGGTAGACAAATTGCTATTTTATTCTTCGTACTTTCATTTTTGTACTTACGGCTCTCTATGCTATCGCGACAAAAATTATGTTAAGATATGGTCATTTGAAGGTAGAAAAATTGCAATTTTATAGAAAAAAGCCCAATTTTATTTAACTATTTTCGTTGCACTGGGCTATGGGGACACTACTTGCACTGGGTAAGGGGGGGGGGTGTAGGAATAGACGATCGACTACTCACGTTTGTCGATGAAGCGGAAAGATCCTACGAAACCGGTGGCGTTGTTGAGGTTGCTCTGGGAGTGGAGCTCGAGAATGAGGGCCGGGCCCGAGCTGTAGAGGACCGGCGGGATGTCCTGCAGACTCCCGCACAGCACCCGCGACCAAGGGCTCAGCTCGTTCACCTCTCCTTTCTCCAGGTGCAAGAAAACTTTCAAGTAGTCGCCCTTCAGGCAGCTGAAACAAACAAATAACATCCAAATTTAAAATCATAGATTCTCTTCATCTCACAATTGGACGTATTCATGCTAAAAGGAACTATGTGCAGGTGGACAAGATGGGGTCTGCTCGTTAGTGCTCGGGCCATAAGAATGAATGGGAAATATGAAGCGACAGTGACGAAACCGTCGTCGCGGCTCCTCGTCGTAGTCATTAACTCATGAGCCTTGGCTATAACGCTCTAGACACATGTCCATGGCTCATGCACTTTGCACATAGTTCCATTTAACAAACCTATGGAAAAGTATCGATTAACAGGGTGTTCGCACCGAACACCTTAATAATCGATTATTTACCACAGTTTCAAATGGGGAAATATCGATAGATCGTAAAGCACGCCACGCCACTGATCGCAAAGTACGCAACACCCCTGATTAGTGCTGTCTCCACTCGCCAAAGAGGAGGCTCAAAGTGAATCGATTTCAACGATAAGTGGCTCAAAGTCGGGACTTGATGTGATTGATGAGTGTTGCAACTCAAAATAGAGCGGCGCGACTCTTTTTTGATTAACAATCGCGTACAGATCGTATTAACAGACACTCACTTTGCACAGAAGCTCACTTTGAGCTTCCATTTTGACGCGTGGACACAGGGCTGTTACAACACTGCGTCGGTCCATTCGATAAAAGTTGAAAATAGTAAATATCAACAAGACACAAGCTTGCATCAGTTCTCGTTTGGTGAGCGAAGGAGATGTGCGAACCCGTAAGTTTTTCGGGGTTGAAACTCGGACTCTTTTGTTCACATTAGGTTTTTACAACCTTGATAGGTCTCCACGGTAGGAAAGTTTCGAAGTGAAAGGAGTCAGGATGGCGATGGATGTGGGTTTCAATAGAGTCTTGGGAGCAGGAGAGCAAAACAGACAGGGTTGGCTTCGATTTGCCCGCGATGTTGTCATGAGTCTTTTTAAACGCAGTTTGCACTAAATGTCGACTCGACCTTTATAAGAGTCCATTTCACGCCGGAGAACAATGCATATTTCATGATTTGAATCGTGAATAAAAAGTGTGTCTTTTGAAAAGAAACCCACTAAAAATATGGCCTGAGGTATAAGCAACAAGGTGATGGAATATAGTGCTATAGGGGGAAAATTAAGGCCAAACAAATTCCAAAAATGTAATTGTCCTCTTGCAAACTTGAGCGATAAAGCAAAAATTACGATGAACGTGTTGAAAAAGTCTAAAATACATTCATATATACACAATCTGTGTTGAAAATTGGCGTGTTTTAAGCTTCCCGCTTCAAAAACGATACTTTGGCACAGAGGTATAAACATTTCGTATGAAAAGTCGTTCCAGCCAGGTCTTGCGCACTAGGATGCTTCCACAATATGCAACATCGTTGACGCTTCCGCGCGAAAATTGTGAGAAAACACCACATGGTCTTCATCAACGCAAGGAAAATGTGAAATAAGAAAACACCGTCTCTTTACATGTGTTTTAGGAATTTAGTGCCGGTCATGTTGAATATTGCGAAGCATCCTAGTGCGCAAGGGTTGGATGACGACTCCTCTCACGAAATGTTCATCTGTGCCGTAGTATCGTACTTACGCGGGAAACTTAAAAAACGCATATTTCTCACGCAGGTTGTGAGGCCAAGAGTGTATTTAAGACTTTCCTGATAAGGTTATTGTGATTTTTGAGCCGTTACCTTTTAGAAATAACCCTTCTTTTTGTTATAGCTGAAGTTTGTGATAGGCCAATTAGAGTAAAAATAGTTAAACTCTAATAAGTGGATTGCAATTCGCAAAAAGAAACCAGTGTGATCACACTGTTGTAAAAATGTTGCTTTTTAATAATTATCTAAAAAAACCTCCCAAAATAGCAAAAAACACATTTTAATGTCGAATTTGGCTGGCTAAGCTACATAGAGCATGGTGATAGATTTTTTTTTTTTTTTTTTAAAAAAAACGAGCTTCAAACCAAAATTAAATTAAACAAGTAATATTTCAAACTACATAGAGATGAGAAATAATAAACAAGCAGGAAGCTCCAACGCATTCGCGTCGGAGAGCGGCTCTGGCGACAGTAGTTGTAGTCAAGAATGAGGGCCAAGACACATTTTGTCACTGATGTACAATCCGACAACTGTCGATTCATGTTTTGTAACTTAGCAGATTTACGTAGCCGGTGTATAAATGTGTATTGGCCATTGATATGCAGAATGCATGGCACTATCACTTGTTGTATACTTTTAATTTTGAAGGCTCTTTGGAGGTCCGCATCCTAAAAAATTTCTCCCACAGTATTTTTTTTAACTTGTCGTTGTGATTGGGCGCCAATTTCTTTCAATTGAGTGATCATCTTCTTTTTTTGTCAAATAACTAGTTTGTGCAACAATAAGACTGAAACTGACTGTAACTGAAATTTTGTCTTTTTAGATATTTGGTTATTTTGTATTTATTAGATTGTATATTTTCACAGCCCTGTGATAAGAAACTTTGGAATGCATGGTTGGTAAGTCGTTTAGCGAGGCTGCAAAAAATTTGCATTTTTATATCTGAAATTGTAGGTAATGGTTTTGAATATCGAATTGCGATATATTACACGGTTAAGATAGGGCTATATGTCTTGTCGTAAGCGGCGACATAGAGTCGATGTCATTTCAATAATCGCCCCGATGGCCACGGTAGTTGTGTGCCGTCTGCCCACGTAGCAAATGGGAGGCGAAAATGGAAGTCATCAGTGCATCGGTGAGTGTTGAACGTGAAAATTGCGCGGGCCGCGCAAATTTCGCGATCATCGATGTGTCGGGGCTGAGCATCCATCATTTTCTATCTTGTTTTGAAGCTATGTGAGTTGTGATAAAGCACATAATTTTTTTGTATTATATTACTGTATAAATAGTGTAAAATTTGTACAGAACTTTGTACAAAATAGTTTCTTGTAAAAAGTGTGGACTACTGCCACGTCGTTTCCATACAAACTCCCAATACGCCGCAAGTACCACAAATGCCCATGTTAACCAAATCACCTCATCATCCATTTTTTAAGGATACAATTTTTAATTCAAATCAACTTACTCTATCAAAACTCCAATCGTTTATCAAATAACATATATCGAGTCATTTTAACAAAATCAAAGACGGCATAATATCATTTATCACACAGCCAAAAACCTAACCTAGAAACCACGATGTTTACAAACTCAAATTGGAGAACACTCATTGGTCCAATAATAAAAATTGATTTGCCGCCTTTTTTCTTTGCAAGCAAAACGTGTGAACATGTCTGAAAATGGGATCGGGCGTCAACACTCAACGATGCACTGATGACTTCCATTTTCGCCTCCCATTTGCTACGTGGGCAGACGGCATTAGACGTTCACGGTTTCCTTGGTAACCTTTGTTTGCTATCAGCTGATATCGAGTAATATGACTAGGAAGCTCCAACCCAGTGGTTGAAGCTTCCTTAACCGCGAAAACTTTAAAATTCAAATTTTCAAATTTTGAACGTAAAGTACATTTTTTCCATCACGAGATTAAAGCACAGACAAGTTTTGAATTATTGACTGTATCACCATGATTCCAAAAATACACTACACAACATAGCATTGGCTAACAATAAAACAATATGCAATAAAATAAAGTCATGACAAGGAACATAGCCGAAAATGGCGCCGATTCCCATTAACCAACGCGCGGTCTCTCCAATGTAACATGGTCCAATGATACTCCCCAGCTGGGACCGTCCGGAATAGCAGCTCTAGTGCAAGCACCAGAGCCGCTAAAAAATAAAAAAAGTCTTGTAAGTAGTTTTTTGTAAGTTTTCTATTATTTCCCTTCTCTTTGTAGTTTGAAATATCACTTGTTTACTTCATTTTTGGCTTGAACCTCTTTTTTTTTTTTTTTTTTTTTTTTTTTTTTTTTTTTAAAAAAAATCAATCACCATAGCAAAAAACTTTGGCCTCCCAGTAGATAGCACTTAATTTTGCAGAAAAAAAGATTTGTATACTGTGTATATATTATGTATGTACCTAACAGAAAATGAGAAGTTTCAAAATTTTGAAAACACCATAATCGCGCTGTTTCCTTTTTGCTAGATGCGATCCAAGTACCAGTGCAAGTTCAAGTACTTATTTATTAATGGATGAAGGACTGAGTTTTCGAGAGGAGTCCAAGATGTTACTTCGAACCGACACCGTTGCAATTTCCCTTCTGCACTCACAACTCACTCGAGGAGTATCAGGTGACCCGGGCTGTACTCACGCTTTGTCGACCACCTCCTCCCTCTTCGGGATGGATCAGCTTTATTTCCGCTTCCGAGGTGATTTATGCCTTTGCTATATCCGCACCTTTTGCGGAAGGTCGCGTCGCGTTGGGGCAATCGGATCGCTTTGAAGGAGCAGAGTCTTTTCCCGGGTGCGGAAGTTTTCCGGCCGGTGTTACGCCAAATCTCCACTGGATTTCCCGCGCGGAGTGCGAGAGAAGTTCCTAACGGCAAATTTAGCACGCTCTGTGAAAGTATACCCGACGGGTAAATATCCAAATACTGGACACCAAAATGAATGGTGTAAAAGAAGGGCCCGTGCTGTCATTTTATTTTGCCAGGGATTCCGTTTTTCCCGGAATTAATAGTGATTTTCAAAAGTTCCGGGAAAAATGCCGAGTTACGCCCGAATTTATTTGCGGAAGTCGTCAAATTCGATCAAATAATGATTGAAATTGATCAAATTATCGGCCAATTTGACGAAAACCCCTGAAATTCCGGGAAAATTCCGGAATGGACCACTAGGCAAGGTAAGAACTTAAGCATTCTGATACGTGTTTCTTAACCAGAATTTCACGTCAAACACGATTTGCACAACGAAAATTACTGAAACTAACTCCTAACGAAGATATTAACGTTTTTATTTCACATTGGTTACGAGGAATTTGAACTGCCCGCTCACAAGAAACTCAAAGCTCTACGAGAGTCAAATCGCACACTACAACGGTTTCAGCAAGCTTCTCAATCGAGCAATGTTCATTTCTCACCATGTGTTGTTCAAACTATAGGCAATTTGCTATAGCTGAACCAAAGCACCAAGATCGAGGTTGCCAGATTTTTATATCGTAGAGACTGTCATGATAACGTTTAGCGCTCGATGAGAATCACAGAGAGCATTGAGTTTTCATGAGCGGATGGTTTGAATTCACGCATAGAGTATCATTAAATATCTTCGTAAGGTATTGATTTCGGTAATTTTCGTTGAGCGCATCGTGTTCTACGTGAAATTTTGGTTAAAAAGCATGTATTAGAATGCTGAGATTCGTACCTTGTCTAGTGGTCCATTAGGAATCAATTCTGGGATATGGCAGCACTGTAAAGAGATTTGGAAGTCAGGATTATTTATACTTTTAAAGTATTGAGGAGAAATTTCTACCTGGAAAAGGGTGCTTCCAGCATAAGCGGTGGCTAAACGACCTAATTCCAGTTGTTATCACGCAACAATTTTTTGATAAACAGACCATCTGAGGCAATATATTTTCAGGCCATGTAATTTGTGCATTTGTGTCTAAATAAATCCGTCCAAGCAAGTCTTGACCCTTCTGCCGCAACAAAATTCACGTCGGTTGATGGGGATGCGAAGGGCCAATTAATTTCGAGGCGCAAAACACAATTTTTTGTTTCAGAGCTCGGATGCGGCCTTTGAATGCCACCGGAAGGAGGTTAACGAGCGAAAGAGCTCCTGGGCGGGCCGAGCGCAAATTGAAAAATGACGGATGGCTGCGCGCCCGGGAAGATGACGTGTCAACCGGAATGAGCATTCGCCGCGGTTATTGGCCCAGCTAAGGAATAACACCGTATAAACATTCGGACGTTGCCAAAACTCCCTCGATAAAATATTCAACTATAGATCGTATTCGATACATCAAACGGGTGGGATTGTATCGATATCGATTGGTTCAAAACATAAACATAGCCTCAAAATTAAATTCAGAAATCTGAGGGAGCGGGTCTTTTGAAATAGATTTTTTATTCTTTTGAGTACCAAATGCCAATGCAAAGTGAAATTGTGAGGAATTTTCTCATTTTCAGCTTTTCCAACTTAAATCCTAATGATTTTGTTTGAGGTTATTTTCTATTGTTTTGAACCAAACGATACATCGAACCATCATCAAATACGGTCTATTGGGAGAGTAATCGATATGTCGCAGGCAAATAGTGAAATCAGGCATTTTGTGAAATGCCGAGGCAGACAGTTAAATTTTGACGGTCTACAAAATTCTGTGACTTTATGGCGAAGAGCTCACGAGTTTTTAATATTTTTGGAAAAATAACGCATCAAACCTTTGAACTCTTTTTGTCTCTTCCTCTTCGATTGCCTCTCATATTTTGAAATACTGAAATTCTAAAAATTCTGTATTTTATGACTTGCTGAAAACTTCAAGATCAGTGTCTCTTCAGGAGCTAAAAATCATTTAAAACACTATTGTGTGATGCAAATTTTTACTGAGAATTTTTTCTTACAGGGGTAGTTGATTAATGTGTCTAAAATTAGGAAAAAAAATCACGCCCCTTACTTCCTCTTGGATCCGCCTATGAATAAAATTCGGCCGAAAATGGGGGGGGCAGGTATATATTAATAAGTTTCCCTGATAATTCGAATTTTATTGAAGGAGGTTTGGCAACGTCTGACGGTTCATACGGCGTTCTTCCTTAGCACGACAGATTGGCCGGCAGTTCCCGAGAACTAATTCCTTCAGCAAAGGGTTCAGCGCCACGCACCCGGTACGTGGAATTAGTAGGTCAGAGTGACAGAGTAATCGTCGCCTACCCCAGCGTGGGAGGGGGAGGGGGGGGGTAAATTGGAGCCTTGTCGACGCTGGGAGCCGTTAGACGGTGCGGTTGGATTTTTCTGCGGTCATTTTAATTAATGACTCTTACAGGTGCACGTTTAAATCCCACTTTACAGGTATTCGAGCGGCACGTGAGGTATCGCGAATTTACGACATTTTATTTCAATATGAGAGCAAAAGTGAAAGCGACACTTGTTATATGCACCTAATACTCTGATTTTGCATTAAACATCAATTCCACGCGAAAAAATAACGGCGCGTAACAAGGCGGGGAAGATTGAAAATTATATACTCAAAATAGCGGTGTTGTGATTGAATTCAAGAGCTTCTTACCATGAATGGAAGAGAATACCGCATTTCATTCAGTGGCGTGACATGCTTTGCGATACATCGATTGTTATGCCATTTAAACCTATGGATAAGGATCGAGGGTGTTCGGAGCAAACACCTCAATAATCGATTCTTTGCCTTAGGTTTAAATGACAGAGCAATCGATACATCGCAATTCACGCCACGCCACTGATTACATTCCCTTAATTTTCCTCCGATATAATAAGAGTTTTCTATAGAAAACTTGTGAATATTTGAGGCATTGGGTGCTTAAAGGGCACTTTTTGTAATTGGAGTTACAGAATCTCCGATGCTAATTTATATTTCAGAGAGGAGACTATTGTGTGAATTTTCAGAAACTTTTCGGTTTCAGCATTGTGAAATCATAGAGAAAGTTGAGTAAATGTTGAAACAAATTCGTACATTCGCTTCAATGGACCACTAGACAAGGTACGAATTTAAGCATTCTAATACATGTTTCCGAAACAGAATTTCACGGGGAACACGATTTGCGCAACGAAAATTACTAAAATCAACTCCTAAGGAAGATATTAAAGTTTTTATTTCACATTGGTTACGAGGAATTTGAACTGCCCGCTCACAAGAAACTCAAAGCTCTACGTGAGTCAAATCGCGCACAACGACGGTTTCAGCAAGCTTCTCAATCGAGCAATGTTCATTTCCCACCATGTGTTGTTCAAACTATCAGCAATTTGCTATAGCTGAGCCAAAGCGTCAAGATTGAGGCTGCCAGATTTTTATATTGCCGAGACTGTCATGACAACGTTTAGCGCACGATGTGAATCACGTAGAGCATTGAGTTTTCATGAGCGGGTGGTTTGAATTCGCGCATCAAGAATCATTAAATATCTTGGTAAGGAGTTAATTTCGGTAAACTTCGTTGTGCACATCGTGTTCTACGTGAAATTTTGGTTAAGAAACATGTATCAGAATGCTGAAATTCGTACCTTGTCTAGTGGTCCATTATAATATAAGAAACGTTAAGAGAGGTTCTAGGACGCCGCAAACAAGGAGTGCTCTCCATGACGGCGTTTCATCCTCATTCATCCTGTTAGACTCGATGGGCTCGATCAAACATTGCAAACAAAATTAACTAACAAAATGTGAGAAAAATTTACAAGTTTCCTAAATAGATATTTAATCAAAAGAAATCTGGCAATGTCGGAATGTTCGTGCAATAGCGAGGCAGCAATGTTTGTATTTCAACAACCAAACGCCGAGCAGTATCGATGTAAACGCCTTGATACAACTATTCGTACTCTCAGGATGTCTGTGTTGCATATATCATCAATTGAAGGCGTTTCAGCCGTCCATGCCGACAGCTTGATATTACAGCATCCTTAGCGCAGAAAATGTGCCCGGTTTCTGGCATACCGTAGTGAACGAACTCTCATTCTCGATGTAAATTTTATGGCGCCTTACTGTGGAGAGGAAATTTAGGAGTAATTATGAATTGAAACGTTTAACTTTTAAAGTCATTATTTTTGTATTCCGAACTACATGTTTTCTTTAAGTGTTTATTGAGAGGACAACAAAAATGAAGATATAAAAAAGTATCGCTCGAACAAACATCATCACATAAGCTCGTGAGTGCACATTTAGATCACCGCGTGTAGTATTTCAAGAATGTGTGTTCGCTTTTAAGGTTATTTCGCTAAAATAAGAGAGACAGAGCGGGATAATCTAAGGTTAAGAGCGTAAAATATTTTAGCTAAATAATTATAAAGTTAAATTGCTTCAGAATTAAAAATATTTCTGTGCTGCAGCGCCTTATTTCAGACTCGGGACTTGTGCGACCAGATTTGAGCATCTTTTGCCCGAGATTTTGCCCGGAACAACTTAAAGAATTTATCACTGCGAGAAAATACGGTGAATTATGAGCTGCGATAAGCGCTGTTGTATGCGGGGCGAATAAGCGAACGTCTTCATAAATAGAGCGATAAAAATTATCTAGATCTTCTTGCGCTTCAGCTGGAAGTGAAAGCATAGTCTCAAGCTTTCATGCCGGAGAAAGAAAATATAAAATAAAAAAAAAAAAAAGTTTGTGTATTATTGCCTTCACTTACTCCGTTTTTAATTTTAATTATAATCGTCCTGCAGTAGCTCACCTAGCGAATCTTCTCTCTAACAAGGAAGCGCGGTTTATCTTTTGTGTTGTCAAGCTTGCACTTTTTATTTTGAGTTTGAAAACAACTAGACCGGGAAAAAAATAGATGGTGTGGTTTGTTATCAACGGTTTTAAAAACGAAATTAAGAGCACGGATATTGCGAGAGACTAATGATTTGACGCAGACTGCCTCTAAGGGAAAGAGCTGCGATTCCGTTCTAAAAGGAACTTTGAGACGCTAAAGAACACATGCTAACTGTCGCTAATTCCCTGACTTCCCTCATTTGTCCCCATTGACAGAAATTCCCTGACTTTCCCGGTTTTCATGGCCACCGGCAACCCTGATAGTAGCACATATCGATTACTTTTTTCTGTAAGGAACCACTATTTTTGGCCCATTTTCGAAACAACATACATGACATTGGTTTCCCTTGGCAGATATGCGCTTTTATGGGAGAGCCAGAGATATTGGCTCCTTACTGCAAAATGTAATCCATATTATCTTGACAAACAGTTGCTGACGATCGGTGAAATCGTTTCGATGTGACATTTCACATTCTAACATCGGGCGCACGCTTATTGTTGGGCAACCACGCGATAAGCCATTCATTACACGACGACTAAAAATGCCTACGCGAGCTGGAAGTGCCAAACCGCTCAAGATTTCCTTCCTGCATCGGTCGAAAATTCTCCAATTCCGTAGGTTGGATTACAACATTCGTGTGCCGGTTGTGTTTTATAGCTGTTAAGTGGGAAAATGGGATGAGCGGTCGCGGCAGTACGGGGAAATTGCAGGGGGTTTCTTTACTGCCCGTTTGGGGCCGGAGGGGGCGCCAGGGGGAGGGGGGATCCTTGCCTTGGCTTTCACTTTGTATGCCCGGCAAACAATTCGGTTTAATTGACTGCTTATGGCCGACTCATCAAAATTGATAGGGTTGGTTTAAGGATTCAGCGAATGTTTTCGCCAGGTCTCGTCCCGGCTCCCCTCTTGGTTTTCCCTTCGTTTTCCGGGTCTATGTTAAATTTCCACGGATACCTCGAGGTGGAATTAATTCCAAAGGAGTGAGCCTGGAAACTCCCTGCGTGGGTATTTTAAATTTAAAACTTTTAATTCTATATAAAATTTTTCTGAAAAACTCTCACTTTCACTACTTCGTTATTTATCAATGAAAAATAACGAATTAGTGAAAGTGTGCGTTAAAAAAAAAAAAATAATAAAGTTTTAACAGAGCTTTTACTGTTTTTTTTTTTTTTTTATAAAATTTCGATTGTTCTATTAAAAATTTTAATTCTATAAGAGGAAGTGGCTGGATAATGTTGTACGTTAAAGAATATTGGACAAAGAGAGAATTTTCGGGGGTTTGAAATTTTGTAAATTTCAAGATGAAAATTGAACTGGTTAGAAAACCAAGCATGAGGATATCCATGGTTTCTAAATTAAACAAATTATCGGAGGAAATATAACAAAATGACCTAAAATGTTGATATACAAGTGTTTCAATAGAAAATGCCACCAGATGACGCCAGGCGGCACATTTTCTTACTTTTAAACGTACGTATGTTCTTTTTTTTAATGTATTTATTTTCTATTTCAAAAATAAATTACGAAAAAGAATGCGAATTCAGCTCATAAAGGACTTTCAGATAAAGCAATACAATTTTTGTGGGCAAATTCTCAGAAGACTCTTTTAGAGAAGTGCCTCGTCAGGTTTAATGGCGGTGCTCCGAAACTGAAAGTAAGTATTTTCAAATCGTTCTGAAGCATATACATATTTTCTGACCTTCGGAAATCATTCAAGGACTTCAAAGATATTTTCAAGTGTTTTCAAGAACGTATAAAATTGCCTGACAAAACGGCTTTTGACAAAATGCCTGATTTGACTAATTGCCTGCAACAAATATACTTTGTCCAAAAAGTAGAGGACTTATTCCGAAAAAGGTCCAAAATTCGCTTCTAGAAATCTTATCTCGTACGTTCGGTGTTTATCCTGAGTTCCGCTGAAAGATTATAAGCGTATAATCCGTGAGCTACATCCTTCCCCTCTGCGAATTTCCGATTGCGTCTGTTATTCATAGACCGTTCGGTTATCAAATTCCGGTTTATTGTGCAGCGATGAAATCTATTCTGAAGTAGTAGATCGGCTCTCAAGCCATTACAAAATACAAATCTCCGAGCGGGGCTGACATGCGAAAGTCAGCGCTCTTCGGCTGAAATACAATTCGCCAATAATCGAATCTCTGTTTGCGCAGTCATTCTTGACTGATCAAACATTTCGACGAGTGTCGCTTCAAGCTGAGGACGAATGGTGCCGCTCCTGTGCCAAAGAGCCACGGGGATTTTTCCGGGCAAAGCAAGATGAAGTTCCTTTTGAAATCAATTTTGCAGCGCCAGGGCAGATGAACGTCTGCGAAATTACCGGAGCAAGATTCTGCACCAAAGATGCCAAACGGATTATACATCTTTTAAAAGGGACTATACTATTTTTGGCTTCGAGAAGAAACAACATATGCACCATTGGTTTCCGTAAAGTCGTTTTAAAGATGAGCCAAAAATAGCAGTTTCTTGTAATTTTAGGAATCATAATGAATTTTTGACCAAAATTAGACTAAGTTTTGTTTTAAGGAACTATCATTTCTGGCTTATATACGAAAACACCTATCTGCGCAGCAAGGGCAGAATTTTGGAGTTGAAAAGATTAATTGGAACTTTATGTTTTTAAATGTTTCAACTTTCATACAAGGGTGTATTTGATACTAATAAAGTAATTTCTTTATCGCGTGGATAACGTTGGGTTTAAAATTTTGTGGCTGAGCATTTGGAAAAAAACATGTGTTCCCGAATGGGTCGTATTTATCCCAGTAAAAAGTGCTCACGTATCACGAATGTAATAGAAATATAATTGGAACTATGATTCTTCCGACAAATTGATTGGAGGCTGAAAGGTACAGTTCACGATTATACACGCTTACAATGAGTGAATAATGAATCTCTTGTGATTTTGAGGACAAAATGACTTAGAATTAGAAAATTACTTAGGATCTTGAGGCCCGAAAAAGTGAACGCCTGTCTATTGTAAAACTGAAAATCGAGGTATTAAGAATTCCTACATTTTATACTTTCCGACTGGCTCTACTCGCAATAATCTTCTCAGTAAAAACATCATCATCCTGCTCAAATGATCATAAGTATGATACAATTTTCAATGCACGTCACTACAGTGTTTCCAGACTATGATGCGGTCCGTTGCATTTTCTTTACCTTGAAACTTGCTTATTCATCTACGAAAATTCAACGTATAGATACAAGAACGGACCATGTCACAATCCGGCAGCACTGAAGTAATGTACATTGAAAATCTTATCGTATCTCTGATGATCATTTGAACTTGATGCCGATGTTTTTTTTCTCTCGGACAAGATCTCAAGTTTTCGAAAGATGTAACTTAAACTTATTTTGCCCTGGCTTCTTCTACTGGGTCATTCCACGCCTAGGTAGTCCGGGGGGTATTTTTTTCCCCCCTCCAAATGACCCAACAATATTTATTTTTGGACTCCTTAATACTCTTAGTTTTTGGAAATATATGGGGTTTACATCCGTTTTGTTTTTTTTCTCGCAATTTTCACGTGTTTTGTAACCCCATTGGTTAGCTTCATCCTACTGTAAAAAGAGTGACAGTTTGGTAGCAATATTTTCTGGTGTTCCCGCCAAAACCAAGTTTCAGTTTATGTTTGCAGTTGTCAAGAAACTGATTCAATGTGCTCCTGCAAAGTTTCAATTTTTAAAAGTAATTACTGTGTATTATATGTAACTTTTAAAACTTAGTGTACTGACTGTCACACCCGTTACGCAAAACATGGGTTTTTTAATGTAACTATTTTAATTCATGTTATATTGAGATGCTAATTTTTTCCGTACGTCTTCAAGTCAAGTACAGCTTTGGAGTATTTTTTCCAAATTTTTATTTCAACAATTGATAGGCAAAACTGCGTAACGGGTGTGACACGTTACAGGTGTGACCAATGAGAAGAGGCTTCAATTATGCAGATGTTGCCTCACTTCTCATCATTTCCTCTATGGTTATCACAAGAAATACACTCATATGCACAATTAGAGGTATGTATACATCTAATAAGAGAGAGATAGCCAACTTTTTTGCCATATTTCAGTATTTAAAGTGAATACACCTATCTCAAAAGGACTTCAAATAGAACTCGTTGAACTCTCTCCGATTGAATGGAAATATTTTCACTTTACTATAGGCCTAGACCTACCGTACCAGGATTTTTTTTGGTTAATTTGGATCATGCGAGGTCCAGGACCGCGGGGACGAAAGGGGAATCCTGGGCTACCCGAAGAAAAGCCCTGGGACGGTAGGTCTGGGTCACCCTGTAGAAAAATGTAGTTTTGGCATGTTCTATATTAAAATGCGTCAAATTGCTGATTGATTTACTGCTTAGGATTGCCTACAATAAGAGTATGAAAAGAAAAGTAAGTTTTTTAACTTTTAAATTCTCTCAGAAATGATGGACCTCAGAGAGACAATCTGTCACACCCGTTACGTCACACCCGTAACGCAAACGGTAGGTCTGGGCCACCTTGTAGAAAAATGTAGTTTTGGCATGTTCTACATTAAAATGCGTCAAATTGCTGATTGATTTACTGCTTAGGATTGCCTGCAATAAGAGTATGAGAAGAAAAGTAAGATTTTTAACTTTTAAACTCTCTCAGAAATGATGGACCTCAGAGAGACAATCTGTCACACCCGTTACGTCACACCCGTTACGCAAACTCTCCCATTTTTCAAGGAAAGAAAAAAAGATAATCGAAAACGGATCATCGGCAGATGAAGCAAAAACCCTTGGCTTCATCATATAATTTAATCAGATTTTTAAATTCATAAAATTCGCTGAGTTTCCACTTTACACTCACTGAGGAAAAACTCACTTCCAAAATCGGTCACGCCCGTTACGCAGCCTTTTAATTTTTTCCTGAGGAATGGAACAAAGTAAAAACAATTTCTGATAAACTAAAATGATCTATAAAAAAAGTTCTTTCTGCTACTGCAGATACTTTTTTAATTAAACCCCACGAAAGAGTTCAAATTCTTGTTTAAAGTTAAATTGTTGTCACACCCGTTACAATGGAATGACCCTACTGCACAATGACGATTCCGATAGAGCCCTGGTTCAGCGTCATCGAAGCATGATTCTAAGCTTGAGAAAAATAATTATTGCACGGAGTGACTGCTCATAAAAATACCGCGCTTCTAGGAAATATTTTGTCGCAGGTAATAAGGAGGAGAAACTCCCAAAGATGAAGTTGTATTAACGCGAGGTAACACGCCATCCTTTGCGATAATAGGCGCTTCAAGGCTGCGTACAAAAAACTTTAACAGAGACATCTATTTTCATTTCTTGGAAATCTTCATTCTCCGTTCTTAGAAATCCTGAAGGAACTTTTGAATAGAAAAGAGCTTCTTCGGTCTATGTAACGTCTTTTGACGAGTTTTTTTTCAGAGAGATTTTGGTTTGACATATTTTCTGCGTGGTGAGGTATTTCAGCAATGCTCCAAATGGACCGCATGAAGCAGAAAGGAGCCAAAATATCATCCGCCATCGCCAAATTTAATCGGATGGTAACGTTTTAACGAAAGGACGGTGATGACGATTATTTTAAAAATTATAAAGGAACCTGTATACTGTACAGCCATGTTTCGGTAAGACAATTAATTTTTCAATGGAATTCGTCAATGTAACTTATAATTGGTTTCATTGGAACGCGCTAAAAATATACTGGTGCAAATATTGACACGTTCTCAACGAAAAACTGATCATTTTCATATGAAAGAATATTTATTAATGTAAACAATCTTCACGGTGATAATGGTAAGTACATAGAGAGGGCATTGTGAATATTACTATGATCAGTGAAAATGTTCGATTAATTAAGTTGATAATTATTGTAATTTACAAGTAGATTAAATTATATTTTTTTAATCCTACATTCAAAACATTGAGTTCGTTAATTAGGTTTCAATTTTTTTAAATTTTTCTCAATCCTTTCGCAGGATCCCTTACCAGGGGAAAAAAACCTCCGACAAAATACAAATTACATTTTTTGAAGTTAGGAAACGGTAGTCCCGGCACCTAAATTTCAATTTTTCAGGTGTCCGTACTAATTAACTTTAAAAGTAAGGTCTGTTTGCATTCCTGTAAAATGAAATCCCGGAAAAGCGGGTGTAGATCTAAATGAAAAGTTGCGAAATTAAATTTGCGAGTTGAAATTAAAACACGTGAAAAAAGCGGGGGAATAGAAGGAGGCACCGAGATACAATCGGCCTCATGTAATTTTTTCCGACGAGTCAACAATGCATGGTTTACACTGGGAGCGCTGTAATTACCTCACTCAAACTCGCAGCATGAATTTAAAAATAGGCAGACGTTGCGAATGCCCTCTTAAGGTCAATTAAAATTCTTCAACAGGTAATTAAAGTGAAAATTGTAGCCTTTGCAAGCCCACCCCGGGTGCGGACGCCAGCAACCAACGACGATAACTCAAGTGCTTGAGCAAGGAGAAAGAACACGGATGTGGCTTGTCGCGGTGTTGCCTTCTCTTCTAAACGCTCCTCTCTTTACCTTACTTCCAGCCCGTGTGAATTAGCCGATGTTGAAATCTATCGAGTCCAAACAGTCAAATTTTCCTAGAGAAGGAAAAACAAGCAGTGAACTCCAACACAATGTGTTGATAAGGCGCGTCATTAACTCGCACATATCAACCCCTTTAGTTTTCATTTACAGAGATTTCAAAATAGGCAAACAGCATAAAAAGAGAATTCACGATCCAACACTGCGAGGTCAAAGACGCACCTTGACGAGACCGTGTATTGTGAAAGTAGAAAGCTATTCGATCGAATTTAAGTTTTTTGATCTGCCTCAAGCAAAATCTTATCAGATTCTTGAAGAAAAGTGCTACGGAATAATTTAAGCGAAGAAAGGAAAAATTCTGTCGAACTCCTAGAAGATAAAGTCGATTTAAAGGTATTTTGGGGCTAAAATACCCAAATCACCGGTAGTAAAAATCCCGTTATATTATTGAAAAGAAATTGACTCGATATAAATGCAATTGCATTAAATACGTCTTGATTTTGTTATTTTAAACGTCTTTCCATGCAAAGAAGTTCAACCATGTCGTTGCTTTATTCATTCATGAATTGAAAGTAAGCAATCTACATCCCGAAAATCTACTGATTTGCCGTAAAAAATTGCAGAAACTTGATATACCAGGTCGATGCACCCACTCGTTGAATTTACCAACCAATTTTGTGAGTGCA
>NW_017547103.1:1489137-1502256 GCF_001854935.1 Bemisia tabaci | reverse complement strand
ATTATCGAAGAAATTCTAATTATTAGAAAGTAATTAGCTGGCGTAATCAATTCGTAGCTGCATAGGAGCATGAGCGAGATTTATCATCAACTGACCGCTGGCCGCTACGTACCTGGGTGGACGAGCGACAATACGTAAGCGGTGGCATATGGTTCGATTGACAGAGGAGTGGGGAACGGTCAGACGTAGGGGAAAGGTTCAGGCTGAACCGTTCAGCACAGCGCAGCGCAGCGTCAGTCACCGGGTGGGGAAGAGAGTCCGGGAGGGGACACTTCCCCTCGAGTGAAATAGAAAAAGGCAGAATCCTTCGAAGTTTATATTAATGATATTTTTTCAACTTTAAGATGCAAGGGACCGTCCCTGAATCACTTCACGCTATTTTTGCGATTTTTTGACACCCTCCACCCCTCTGTAACGCTCCATAATGCTGTCTAAGACCGGCCCCCTAAAAAATTAAGTAACGCTTGCGTGGACCCTCGCCCCCCCCCCTCATTTCGATAAAAAGTAATCTAAATATCATCCCACATTTTGCATGATTTAGTGTTGCAGGGAATATTTTTGAGATACTTTAAAACTCCTGAAGACGACCTAAAAAAAATCCACAGAAACTCGAAAAAAGCACTTAAACTCGTTGCTTGACGCTTCGCTCTATCACCCCCTCCCCTCTGCAACGCCGCATATCGTTGGCAAAGACTCCCACCCCTCTTCGGAACGTTACGTAATTTTGGGACGGCCAGAACATTGAATTGAACATCGAACATGTAATTTTAATTAATTTTTAGTTAATTAGTAAATGTCTCTATTGAAAGTTTTCCATATTAAAGACAAATGGAAGTAGTTTAATCATTTTATCAGTGTAATTGATATACTTTCGTTCAGTTATTTGTCTTTTAACTGTATTCAAAGATTAGATTACCACATATTGTTTGAATAATATTGAGTTGATTTTGCTGAATTCATCCGGCAGCGTTTTATTCGCAGTTTCGGCCGAGGATGGACGGAATATTAGAGAGTTCAAACGGCAACAAGGCCGTGTAAAATTAGCTTTCCTCGAATTTTTCCAGCAGCGACTTTGGCGGAGTGCGGTGGCCGGGAAAGTAATAAATTCAAAGGGCTGAAAAAGCAAAAGCGTTGCCGAGGANGGAGGGGGGGGGGAGGGAGGGCGCGGAAATGACAATGAAGTGTTGTCGGAGTAGGTCAACATTCGCCGACAAAAAGAAACAAGTGTTCACGAGCGAGCAAAGCAAATTAACGCGCTTCGGCATCTCTCCATCTCTCTCTCCCTCTCTCCCGATGCGCAGACCTGAGAAAGACAGAGAAGGGCGCAGTTCCGTCATTTTCCGAAGGGCTTCTCAACGACGAGGATCTCCAAAAATCTGACTGGAAATTTTTAACGAAGTTTGAATCGTCGGGCTGTTTCGCATGGAGGCACGAAACCAATACTCACTTCACTCTCTGAGGACTTCGTGTCACTTACCTGAAAAGTCTGCCTGGGATTTTAAAGTACTTTTCATTTTTTGGAGTGCCTCATTTTTTTTAAAAAATTAAGATATAATAATCAAAATTGCGACGGAAGAGAGGATGACGGAAGAGAGGCTGCCAAAAAAGATGCTTGATTGGGTTCCTCCTGGGAGGAGGCGTAGGGGACGCCCAGTGAGAGGTTGGCGACAGGGGGTGTTAAGTGAGATGAGGGAGTGTCAACTCCCTGATAACCTGTGGGAAGACCGAGCTTTGTGGCGATTAGGTGTCGCAAAGCGCCAAAGAGCGCTATAACAGCGACTCGTATGTATGTATGTAATCAAGATTGGCAACATGAAATCTCTGGCTAGCTGGCAGTAGATTTGAAGCCGTTCCTATCTGTAATTTTTCTACCAAAAACCCTCTCAAAGAGGGTTGACCGGAAATGAGACGACGTCCCGCAATATGAGTGGGTTTCCCCGTTTTCGTAACGCATTTTGTCACGGAGGACGGGACAGCATTATCAGCAGAGACTTACTGTATTCCATGTAATGTGTTAAAAAGTATACCTCGAGTTAGATTATGAAGGTCTTCGCTGCGAACACCCTGTTTATCGATCCTTCCCCATAAGTTTAAATGGCATAACAATCGATACATCGCAAAGCACGCCACGCCACTGTTAAATAATGAGCGCGAGATAGCGGCTCCCCGCATATTGAAGTCCAATCATTATTCCTGATAATTGTCCGGCAGTCGACCTTGTTGAAGCACCTTTGGCTCACTAAATCAGAAGTTCAGTTCTCTAAACTGGAGGATCAGTTGTTTCAACCAAAAGCGCCTGCCAAACATACTTAACATGAAATTGACATGAATCGATCAAAAAATCAAAACGTGAACCGATCGATGTGATTCAACCGACTCACGGATTTTGTCCACCGATTCACGGTTTTTTGCCGATCGATTCGTGGATTTTTCGATAATTCACGTTTTGTCGATCGATTCATGGATTTTTTGGCCAATCCACAGGTTTGTCGGTCGACTCAAGGGTTTGTCGATTGCATCGGTGTCGATCAAACCACATCGATCGGTTCAGGTATTTATTTTCCGATCGAATCGACACCGGTTTTTTAATAATTTTTCGATCGGTCCACGTCGATCGATTCACGTATTTCTTTTTCAATCGATTCATGTCGATCGAATCTCTGCCCATTTTATAACCACGGGTGTACTTCTCAATGGATAAAAGTATATCGATTGTCTCGCGACTGAACACTGCGAACACTGTCAAGCTATACTCGCATAGCGCGACCCGTTAAAGTCCGAGACAGTGATTAGGATGATTACTTAACTTTCCTCTCCTGACCTACTTATCTGAATCCGCCCCTCTCGACCCCCCTTCCCCCTGCCCCGATCCGACTCTGGAAAAGCCCTGTCGACAACGACCCAATGCAGCTTTGCCAAAAACGGAACGTAAATCTCATTTACCCCCGCGAGGTTGTGACACTAATAAAAGCGCCGGTCTCGATTCCTGGGGTAGTATGGAGGGACTGCGGGGTAGGGTGGGGCTGAGGATCGGGTTCAGCGTGGAGAAAAAAACTAAATGAATTAAAAACTGTGTGCTCCGCTGCGCCCGTATGAATTTCTAAGAGACCGATACCCGTTTCGAACCAATGGACAGGCTTTTAGTCTGACCCTCTATTATGTTTATTAAAATTATGCTGAAGAGTAAACTGGAAAAAATTGCTTGAATTTTCCACTGAGAGGATTTCCTTTGAAATGAAGAATAAAACAAGCGGGAGGGCTCTAATATGTTTGTAGAAGAGAAAAACTTAGCTGTTTTCTGTGTAGGCGCGTTTTTATGTTCCCCGAAGAGGATGAGCACCGTTGAGATGAAAGATCTTGCTCACCAAAAGAAGGCAAATAATAATTGCCTATAGAATTGCCTTGTCTAACCGAGAGGCTTGGAAGACAAGGCGCATAAGTGCAGCTTTTGCCATTTCGAGAAATATGTGTTTCAAGTTTCGAAGTAACATGGATATTTTTGGCAAAAAGAAAGTTCACACTGACGTTTTCATGCTTTAAACATTGGAATTGGGGAGCGAATTTTGCATAGAATATGCATTAAGACTAGTTCTACTTAAAATCATTAATATCTCAATTTCTTCAAAAACTGCACTTATGCGCCTTGTCTTTCGAACTCCTTAACTATCAATTTTGAGAAAACTACTTTACCGCCAAAAATATAGATTATATAAAACCGATTGACATCAGGAGTATTAAATAAAAGTATCACAGATTAATTTCATTTTCATATAAACGTTTAGTTCCGTTTTCATATAAACAATTAAATTGCCCAATTAAATTTGGCAATAGCTGATGTTGCTTCGTTCCTTTCATCTGAACGCGGTTCAACAAATAGCGAGGTAAACTATTTAAAATGAAGGGTAGTTGGGATAATTTTTCCATTTCGAAGTTTTAGAAGGAATGTATACTAGGAAATTGATACCTTCCAGAAGTTCATTCATGTTTACAGTCGAGGTAGCTGAGCCGTACACTTGACAGTTCAACAAAGCAAATTAAACCACTAAAATGCAAAGCTTGAAATTGAGTTGCGAATATCCAGATGCCAAGCCAAAATATATATAATCTTGGTTAACAATCTTCGTAAACTCGCCGGACCTCATTTACGTGCCGCATAATGTTCAAAACATCTGTTGGAGACCGCAGACCAGTGCTGCATTTCTTGGTCATTTAGCCCAAGAATGGATCAGATTATGATCAAATTCAAAGGTCAAAGTTCATCATTCCACAGACAAACCGACGTAACACCATTTCAAAGTTGCGAAATTGAATCAAAAAATTAAAATTAATCCAAAAATATGCTTGCGCAGCTTTGGTCAAAAACGTTGATAATTTTTGCGTGTGATCTGATGGAAAATCAGTGAAATTCTTAGTTAGGAATATCGACAAGTTTTCGGATGTAAATATACGATTTTAATACATTGTACAATAATTACTTACTATTCCTGGCTCATTTAAAAATCCACGAACTTGCATAGCGAAATTAATGGCACAAACGTTGTTTCTAAACGGACGGTTCAGGACAAACGGCTTCAGGACATTCCGTCAACGATTTTAGGTCCGCGCACCTGTTTCGTTTAGTAGTTTACGTTCACGAGTAAAATGAGGGACGGCCTTGGTCCGAGCATTATATTTTATTCCGCATGTAAAATTATATTGAAATGAGAATATTGAAAGAGAAGGTGGTGTTCTTATGGCGAGTCATTTTATCAATGAATTTTTTTTTTCTTCTTTTGATTCATATTTTCAAATTGTCATTGGTGAATACTGAATATTTGGTATCATTTCTATCCTTAAAATTATTCATAAAAAATATGCATCTTTTTTAACTGAAACATTACTTCATTTTAAAAACATAGACAACCAAAAATGGGGAAAAACCAACTAAGGAGCACGCAATCTTTAGTCATAACCCATTTGTACATCGATCTTTAAGAATCAGATACGTCCAATTTTGAGCGTTTGGTTACGCGTACATCACGCTGCAGCACAGTAAAAGCACGCGATATAAAAGAAAAAATTTAAGTGCTTTGGAAATCACTAAATTAGGCACGGGACCACCTTAATTTTAACAAAACACATATTATATTTTCCTTTAATACATATTTTTCCCCCATCCGTTTAAGTAAGAATAATTAATGCAGTGTGTGCAAACATTTCAAAAGCATGAGTTGAAAAGCGCTGACTCCGCGAGTTTTAAATATTAGAGCCCATATTAGAGCGGAGCAGCGTGCTGCAAGCGCGAAACGCGAGGCGCCGCGCCGAGGCACGCTGCAGCACGGCGGGCGGCCAGCCAGCGCCTACAAACCTAACGGGATACTTCACGCATTGCGTATTGCTTGGAGTATCCCCTTAGGTTTGTAGGCGCCAGTACGCTGTGAGCGCTGGCCGCGCCGCGCCGCAGCGTGCCTCGGCGTCTGAGGCAACTATTTCACAACAGAGGTGTTGCACAGCATCATACCATACGTAATTGAAGGCTCTCCAACATATTAAGAATGGCAGGCATCGTTTAATAGTACGGAGCTTTCTCGCAAAATAGATACTACCGTGCAAAAAGAGATTGGAAGTCCAACAACTCACGAAGTCCAAGCATCCGTATTTAGTGACATTTAGCATAAATTTTGAATTTAATTTGCGAAAAAAGTGACTCGATGTAGGCAGAAACATTCCTGGGTATGCCGTCAAGAATATTTTATTTTCAATCAAGGACAAATAGCTGAATGAAAGCGGGGTTCTGCTTGATGTAAGAGACTTTTCTTTTTGTATAAGCATCTTTTCCTCTACACAAGAATTAATTTCTTTATTGATTCATAAGGAAATCATCTTGGTGGTAAATTTGAGCAATAATCCAACTTCCAATCCACATTGGAAAACAAAATTCCAATCGGAAATCAAATTTTCGACCGGAAAATTTGCAGCCTTGCAATGTAATTACGTTTTTCCGTCATAAAATCGGCCACCAATGTTGCTAAGGAAGAACGCCGTATAAGCTTGCAGGCGTTGCCATATTTCATTCGATAAAAACCGAATTTACAGGGATAATTGCGAATATTTTGGCAACTCTCGAACTTTCATACGGCGTTTTTCCTAAACACGGCAGAACAGCACTGGCTATTAAAGCTGTATACCCGCATTCAAATAGACCCTATTAAATCGGAAGTAATTGGTCGAATGCGGCTATTGGAGCTGTCTTTTTTGGCGGCGGAACGTGCAAAAGCGTTCTTGAATATTTATTGAAATTGACAACTGTGCTCTCGAGTCAAAACGCTATGCTTCCGCGCCTATTATCTCAAGATAACCGATAATTTCGGCCTCTCAAAAATTATTTCCCCGTTCATTTCAGAGCGCGGTTCGCCTGTTCCTGCTCTCGTCTCCTGTTTCCGCTCAAATTAATAGCTCGTAATGGCTTTGCTAAGGTTCTCGCGTGCATTATAAATGGGCTCTCTTTCCAGCAGCCATTAGAAGCCCTTTTCCAGCCCGTTATCTTGTTTCGTATTATTTCTCCACGATCCTTTCTTGGATCCTTTCGGAGTCCGCTCCAGAACAATGGCTCGCCGTCTGAGCCCGGGTTTTATGGGGATTAAAAAGCCTTTTTTCATGTATGTTTCATCATTGTGCAAGGTGAGAAACTACATGCATTTTAAAATTTTACAAAGGAAGGCGCTTACGGAGAAAGCAGGCGGAAATATTTCTCCGCGTTTCATGTTTTAACTTTCACGAGAAATCAAATGCCTGCCCCGAGTATTATACCAGCAAAACTTGACTTCCTTTCAATTTTTGTTTTCAGGCCCACTGAGAGGCCAAAAACAAAAACAGTGGGGCTACAATCGGGATCATCCAGAAATATTTTGGGAATTGGAGGGGTTTATTGGAGGGATATTTTGTTTCTCCCCGAGAACAATGACGCTTATAAAATTTTAGAGCAGCTTACCCGGTGAATTTGTGATAAGTACTTCTCACCAATACCTACATTCAGTTTTTCCCCTTACTCGATAGTAAACCTCCTAGCCGTTAATTTATGCAGAAATACAAAGAAATGTTTCCTGCTCTTTTTAATGATGGTTAAATGATTATAAAATTGTTGTGCGTTTCTTCGATACAACGAAGCGTTTAAGTTATTGAACTCTGTTTTAGCAAGTCTTCGATAAATTCCTTCAGCCTCTATCATACATCCTCTTCAAAAGTCATTTTGAAATAAAAAGAGCTAAATATCGCATAAATAAACAAGATGTAAGTTAATATGAATTCTGAGTAACTCTACGTATAATTAGTCCTTGAATGTGAATAGCACGAAAA
Source organism: Bemisia tabaci (assembly GCF_001854935.1). Lineage (NCBI taxonomy): Eukaryota > Metazoa > Arthropoda > Insecta > Hemiptera > Aleyrodidae > Bemisia > Bemisia tabaci. The sequence goes on along the minus strand of NW_017547103.1, from coordinate 1,494,921 downwards.
GGAGAGCTTCAAGACCAGAAAAGGAACAGGGATTTTAAGAAAATTGGTGCAATCCAATGCGTTACTTTAAGAAAGGAATTTTAATTAAAAAAAAATAATGCTCTTATCTCAAAATGATCTGTTAAAACCCCTAAAACAATAGAATGGCAAAATACCCCTTTTTTAATTTTGTACAGTGATAGCGAGGAGAGGGGGGATTATAAAAATACATGTAAATAAATACATAAACATGTCGAAAATCAACTAATTTGTGAAAGGCTCAATTTATACTGAATAAAGGACAAAGAAACAGTGGATAGTGAGTACATGGATCTAAAAAATCTTTACACGCTCAACTCTCAACCCTCAACTTATTGTTCAGTCTTACAAACGTTTCCATTCTTCGTTTGATCATATTTCTCTCTACTTTTACCCAGCTCAGTTCAGCATCCCAGTCGTACTTTATGTCCCATCCATAAAATAAAGCAGAATGCGAGGGGTGAAAGTTCTCTGAACTGTTGGCGGATTAACGACGATAAACACATAAGAGGATATAAAAAGTTATTTTCACGGTGCGATGGATTTTTAACGACAGTCTAAACCTTTCTTGCATTGTTACAGAATCAGTGCAATTGTCTTATTGTTGGAGTACAAACTGTGAGCTTTGAACAGGCGTTGGCAGCTCCACTCAACTCTCTCTGACGGAAAATAAAATTTCCTTCTCAGGTCGGCTTTTTATTCCTCGCAAAATGCAGAGCTTGAACTTTTAATGCAATAGAACCAAAGTTACGTTTTTTTTTAAACTTCGAGTCGGGGAAAAGTTTCTTTATGCGGCAAGCGTTTTGTTGCGTTTGTCTCATGCTGAGATAACTCTGATAATGAAGTGATTTGCAATCAAATCAGAGTCAGAGAGAAAAATTCAACGGCTACTCAAAGAGACCACCTCAAAACTGAGATGAATTTAAATCACTAGAGTCTTACTTCCTATTCTTTGCGTATTTATTATTGGGCATTTCAATCAGGGAGATATAACACAACGCTCCATTTTCCTCGAAAAGAAACTGAATTCTTTTGAAGAAGTATGACGGTGAGGAGTCAGGGTTCTCGTGGTTTCGAGGAAATCGCATGGTGATATCGATAATTACTTCGAATTTTATGAGTCTACACTTTAAGTATGAGAATGGAGGAAAAAATGAGCATTGGGGTGCAATTTGTCTTGAAAAATATACTGAGAGACGATTTTCAGTTGGAATGACTAACATGGCCATTCTCATTGTTTTTTTTGTTTTTTTCAAAACGTCATAAATTTCCTCACCCGAGACAATTTTCAATTACGGTGCGGTGTTAAGAAAGAAAGTCTGTTTTCAACTTTCAACCGGAATTTTACCGTCACGGTTTTCATAATCTCACGCTTTTTACCTCACCTTTAAAGACAATTCAGATCTTCCGTTGCGTCTCTAAAACTCAAAATTTTCGGGAAAAGGATGCGCCGATTTCATCTGTACTCTGTCCATACGGTATATTATTTACAGCGGTTCTGAGATACCATGAACGTACGAAGAACGGATGTGTATACGTCGTCGGAGATTGTCATAATTTGTACGTAACGTGTACTGACAAGGTCGTGAAAAAACGTAACTTGTACGTAACGTGTACTGGAAAGGTCGTGAAATAAACGTAACTTGTACGTAACGTGTACTGAAAAGATCGTGAAAAGAACGTTACGGCGCACTCGGCGTGACCTCAGATTAATATTCCAATGCATGTGCCTGAGCTGAGCACTGCCCCCCTTCCCCCCCATCGTATAATGCTGGTACTATCATTAGAGCGCAAAATTTTGAGTCTATATATGGAACCTTCGAACTTCTTGGCCCTGTTATCCCCGGAAAATAGTGTGGACCTCCGACTTAGCGCTATTTTACGACCTTGTCACGTACAGACCGGGCTAGGCTTCTTAAGGTTTTTTACCCTGTAAGATTCATCGCAAGTAGACTTTTTAGAAAATTGTAATGTAGTTATACGATCCTGCGACGCACAGTGGATCGAGTCAACCAGGGAGGTCGGACTCGAAATTTTTGACTAAAATTGAAAATTTTGATGCTTATTTCGTCACATTTTAAATTTTAAATAGGTAATTTTATTCTAGAGACAAATTTAACGGGAAAACCAATTGAACCACTTTTAGAGCCTCAAATTTCTATATGAACGGAGTCAAAAGCTTTTAAAGTTTCCAAATTTTGTCCGATCTCTCCAATTGACTCGGTCGACCGTGCGACGGGGAAACGATGAAATCTCTCCGAACCTGAGAAAATCGCGACTTTGACTTTTTTCTGAACATTCTGTGGGTCGTTGGGAAGAATTTCGAAGACCTGTCAAGTGGGTTCAATAGCTGAAAGTATGAGGACGGCGGAGATTAAATCTGGCGCGAGGCCAGACTATGATACAACCAGCATGACCTGTTCACTGCGAGCGTGCCGGGTCTCGATTCAGTAACAAGTCAAGCTGTTTTCAACATTAATTCAAGCCCTCTGCGCGGGGGTGCACATCCGGGAGGTGAGGGGTGGTGTCCTTCGAAAAACTTCCGTCCTTCACTGCTCAACTAGCGACTGAACCATGGAGACTTGAGGATTTAAAATTGTGTTTTGGTGATAGATGCTTAATTTGAGTGTGAAATAGGCCACTAGACGAGGTCTTAGCTTAAAATAAAGCGGGAAAGCTCTAATTCGTTCGTATTACAGTCGCTTAACCGTGTTCTATGTAGGCGCGTTTTTAAGTTCTCCGGAGTAGATGAGAACCATTCGGATGAAAGAACTCGCTTTTTAAAATTCTAACCATCAATCTTGAGAAAGCTACACTACTTACCGCTAGAAAAGTCAATTATATGTGGGAAAATGATTGGATTGCATTTTGCAAAAAGGAACCACTAGCATTGCAATGATGCTAAAATTGTGCAACTTCATCCTTCGCAATAAAATTGCGGAAATTGTGAAAAACTATGAAATTTAGATGGTAATTTTTGTCTTAAATTTACAGTTTTTAGCGAGTAAAATAGAAACTATTAAGGGATAATCGGGGTTTTCCTCCAAGACAAAAGAAGTAGCACAATCTTAGCAACATTGCAATGCTAGTGATTCCTTTTTGCAAAATACAATCCGATCATCATCCTGCGTGTTTTGATACCAGAAGCATTAAATGGACGTATTTATGCTAGAGGGAACTACGTGAAAGTGGAAAGATGGGGTGCGGTCGTGGCGAGCTGGATAAGAAAGAATGTAAAAGTGGATATCGTTCCTTTTGAGAAAATGGAAAAGCGGGATTTTACATTGAATCAAAAGGTACTAAGCGCTAACTCGTGAGCCGAGGGAATGGGAAAAGAGCGTTGTGGACAGGGCTCATGAGTTAAAGCCGAGCAAGAACAAAAATGGAGACAGCCTCGTTGCCGCGGACGTCACTGGCGCTTCAAAATCCCCATTCATTCTTATGGCCCTCATTTAACGAGCACACCCTATCTTCCCACTTGCACATACTTCCATTTGGCGTAAATACGTCCAAATAAAACGTAAAGGTTTACGTAAATCCGCGTAATAATATTGACTCTGAATTTTCAGGTGTTTCTAAGCTGTAAATTTAACTTTAGCTTAAAAAAGCCCACCAGGCAATAAATAAATAAATAACAACAAAAAAAATACAGTTTTTTGACGGTTTTTTTAAATTTTGATAAATATAACTTTGAGCCCTTAATACTTCATGCTTCATCCGAAGTAAGGGGATTGAAAAAGAAAATATTTAAAAAATGTGTGTTAAAAAAGAATGCTTCATTTAAGGAAAAGTTCTGATTGTATTGCAGAGGGTACTCACTCAAGATGAGATTTGTAGATGTCAAAATCCTTGAAAGTTATTTCAACTATCTCGTCTTTGTGAGCGACGAATGTGTATAGAAGGCAGTCAACATGTGAGGGGTACGGTTTCGGGTAATCTTGACTGCTGAAAACTCCGTATTCTTTCCCATATGTGGCCGAGAAAACCAGACAGTCGCAACCTGTAACAAATTTTATTGATTATGAGATTGAGTATGAGTAGAGAGAAATTTATCGTACACTATAAAAAATTGTAAAAACGTCTAAGTACCGAAGCAGGTGAATTTTGAGTGGTAGTTTGGGGGCATGTTCCGGACGAATGCCGCATGCCGCATGCCGCAAAGCGCCCGGGAAAAAGTATTTTGTTAGGTATTCTAGGTATTTCCTCCTGTATTTCTTGATTATAGAATTTACCAGTGATAGCGCGAGTATGGGGCGAGAGAGCGTGGATAAAGCCCTCCAAAGTTTTCTATCCCCCATCCCTTTTAAAGGTAATATTTTACCTTAAAGGAAACCAAAAATCGCGATGTAGGGTTGCCTAATATTCCAAATTGCACAGCCCCTTGGCTAGGAAGAGGGAGAAACTCCCAAATTTCCAGTCTCATTTTATACACATTTTGCAGCCCCCTCCCCCCCCCCCCCAGGTTTAAGCTCAGTAGGATCCATCCACATCCGAAATATAACCAAAGTTGGTTTTCATTCTCAAGTTCATCAAGACTATACCGTTGAAAAAGTCGATATCGCCGAATCGGACTGATCGGAAAAAAGGGTTTCAACTTATCACCGAAAAAAAAGTGAAATTGATTCAACATTTTGGATGTAAAAAAGTTTGCGAGAACTCAGAAAATGCTGAATTACCCGCTTTAGTAGTAAGATGTCACATCTTGACATTGATAAAATAAGTGCAGTGGCGATTAATGCAGCATTTCGCAAGTTCTCGCACACTTTTTTTACATTCAGAATGTTAAATTGGCTTCACATTTTTATCGGTGATGTTTTTGCGCTAGATCTCTTGATTTCCTGAAGTCAAATAGGGAATTCTAACAAAAATCCATGTACATAATTATTACAATCTCATCTACATCAAGTCAATCTCGTGTCCAGCAACCGCGAATTCCCGCGTTAAGTCGGAGACAACATTCTAAATTAAACTGTTTCTCCGGTTATTACGCAAATAGAGCTCATTTCTTACTTAACGTAATCCTGTTTAGAATAATCGAGATTACACCGGTAGTAAGAGCCCTGTAAACCTCGCAAAAAGCTCATTTAGGGTTTCGAGGAATAGCATAAATTTGCGTAGTACTTAAGACTGTTGAAAACGTTGAAGCAGAGGCAAGAGTCGGAGCGCCATACTGCCGTGCTAAGGAAAAACGCCCTATAAACCCTCAGTCGTTGCCAAATTTCCTTTGATAAAACATTAATTTCCGGGTAAATATATACATTTTTTTCTTTCGATTTTTCAGATAATTTTGTTCGCAATTTCACCTAATTTTCTTGAAAATTTCAAGTAAAAATATTCAAAACTCTCCGAAAAAATAAACATTCTATCGAAGAAAATTTGGCAACTCTCGAATGCCCATACGACGTTCTTCCTTAGCACGGCATCATAAAAAGACGTTAAGATTAAATTATCCGCGAAGACCCGAAGTGACGTCGGTAGGAGTGACTCACGCCGGGAGTCGGAGGAATAAATATTTCAAGAAATCAGGGCAACCCCCCCCCCCCCCCCNACTTTCTCCCGAGTTTAAACGACGGGAGGGGGAGGGCGGGCTACCGGTCCGCGGCACGACTCAGAAATTATTATGGAAAACAAATTAGCTATTTGCGAGGATTAAGTGTTCAATTGGGAATAAAAGAATAGATTTTTCTCACACTTAGACAATGAAAGCTCCGTAAATTATTCCTCCGACCAAGTTTCACCGCCGCCAGCCCTCGATGCGCTCCCCCA
>NW_017547103.1:1379142-1489110 GCF_001854935.1 Bemisia tabaci | reverse complement strand
GGACGGAGTTTCTTATTTTCTCCCGGGTTATAACTTTCTCCCGCTTCTGATCCGGAGTCTCTCGTGTCGAATCTTCGCTCGGCCAAGCGATTTTCCCTCCCATTTCCCCCTCGAGTTCATATTAACTGATTTTATTTCACCTGATGTGCTTCGCTCTTCCGCGGGCGTCAACGGTCGCGGTCGACCGATTTATGTTTCCATCAGCGTGCTGTAGGTATACAAGAAAAAAAGTTCCGGGCTACCTGAACATAACGTCCGTTCCAGGCTCAGGGCTGAAAGTGCCGTATGGCGCACGGTGGATCGAGTCAATGGGAGAGGTCGGACAAAATTTGGAAACTTTAAAGGCTTATAACTCCGTTAAAACAAAACTTTTAGATTTTAGTTGTGGTTCCATTGGTTTCTTCGTGAACTTTTCTTGCAGGAGCACCCCTCAAAATTTAAAATCTGACGAATTAAACATCAAAATTTGAAGTTTTACAATTAGTCAAAAATGTCATGTGCGACCTCTATGATCGACTCGATCCAGTGTGTGGCGTCGTGGTTTCGACTCTTGCAAGCAATGGGTACACTGGAAGAAAAACACATTGGATCTAGAGTCCAGACTCTTGAAAACATCTTGTACAACATATTGTAAAAACTGAACTAAATTACAAGAAAAAAAGAGAAAAAAATACATAATTCCTACACATTTTCAAAACCCTCATAGTTGTTTGCGCTCCTCAAGTTTCAGTTAATTCATCATTTGTGTGTGTCTTAGCTTTGTGGGAATATTGATGGATCCAAAAATTTCGTTTCAGTTTCGTTCTTTCGTTCGTTAGTCTATACTTTGTTCCTGCTCTTATCCCAGGAACATTCAACAGAGGATTTTATTATGTTGTATCAGCTATATCATGCAAAAAAAAAAAAAAAAAAAAAAAAAAAAAAAAAAAAAAAAAAAATCCCTTTGACCGGCTGGTGGAAGAATTCCGTCGTTCTACGTCACACATAAACCCGATCCCGCATCTCATTCTTTGTACTTTGCAAAGCGTCTCGCGCGCTTACATGAATATCTCATATCAGGATCCTGCTTCTAGGTCTCAAAGGGAAGGATGCCCAGACTTTCAGCGGCTTCTTAGACTCTACTGATAATTGAGCGTTGCCAATTTTGCCAATTTTTCCGATCCTATTTGGACTTTATCTCGTCATTCTGAAGAAATTGTGCATGCATCGTTTCTTCCCGGACTGAGGAGCCTAACTCCGCTCCGAGGTTAAAAATGAACTCAAACAGATCACTTTTTTTTATTATATCGAAATTTTGCTGATTTTTCCGAATGATAAGAACACCTGGCATAAGTTTGCCCAGTACTTATGGGTTTCGCTTTTGAGCCGGTGTTTTTCGGTTCGTAAAACTAACCACTCGGTTTTGAAATCTCCTTGACAATCTGTAAAATCTCAAAATTATATTTTTCTTTTTATTTTAATGACAAGATATCTTACATTAATGTCAAGGAGAATATTTTATGTTAATTTTTGGAGAAATACATATTTTATTTGATCTCAACCCGAATAATATTTCATCATCATTAGTTCCTAAAATTTGTTTGCCGAAAAAAGGGGGCATAACACAATCGCATGTTTTGCAATATTTATGAACTCGTGTATTTACATTGCCGTTTAAAGGTTACGACTATTTCAAACTCTAACATATTCTACTTTGGAATTGAACTCATTTCTGCCAAACGAAACTATGTGCATACGGACATGAGCCCTGAGACCAATAAGAATATATGCATAACAGGGCTCATGTCATAATGCACATAGTTCCGTTTGGCAGAGATATGTCCATTTGACCTTTGCGTGATTTTATCACTTATTGCGTGTCTATAGAAACAAAACAAAGTAAACTTTCATACGCAATTTGCTGAATACTAGATTTTTGCATTTGTCACCTTTTTCCGGAAATTTATTCAATTTGAAACTACAGTGTCTGGCTCACCTGTAAAAACACTTATGTGCCCAGGGAAACTAATGATACGTACGTTGTTTCTAAACTGAGCTAGAAATCGTGGATCCTAATTGCAAAACGTGGACCATTTACACTAAACTTAAATCCATCTGACACATTTAAACACCTGAGTCACGGAGCTTATCTTCATTCGAAAATGAATTTTTTAATCTGATAACTGTGCAGTTTTGGCAACACTGTCTCCTCGATCCGGGAGTAGAGACCGGATCTGAGCGCTGCGCTGGCCCGAGGCTGAGTTTACAATCCGGCTTCCATATTTCCATGCGATCATTTTTATATATTTTCATTTTCCGGGAGACATTTGAGTTAGCGCGACGACAAATCATAATGCTCAGCTCAACTTCCCAAACTTCTTCGTCTCGGTCCGTCTTCAACGTTCAGCCTTGACGGCGCGGCGCACAGTGAAACCAGCTTAAAAAAGAGGTCGCACATGACATTTTCGGCTAAAATTTCAAATTTTGTTGTTTATTTCCTTACAAATTCAATTTCAATGAATGCTGCTAGAAGAAAATTTTGTGAAAAAGCCAACGGAGCCACTTTTAAACTCTCTTGCTTCATATTTGTGATAATATGATCTTTTGAAGTTTTCAGATTTTGTCCAAGTTCTTTCAATGACTCATAGTCCTGTGTACGGCGCGGTAGGAAACCCTCATTCCGGTTAAATATAACCGGTTTTTATAATAAAGTTTCAAATTTTGTTGTTTATTTCTTCACAAATTCAATTTCAATGGGTGTTGCAAGACGGAAATTTTGCGAAAAAACCAACGGAGCCACTTTTAAACTCTCTTGCTTCATATTCCTTCGAAAATTCGATTTCAAGGGGTGTTGCTAAAAGGAAATTTTGTGAAAACACAAACAAAGCCACTTTTAAACTCTCTTGCTTCATATTTTCGATAGTATGATTTTTTAAAGTTTCGAGATTTTGTCCAATTCCTTTCAATGACCCGGTCCCGTGTGCGGCGTGGCAGGAAACCCTCATTCCGGCGAGTGACATAGTTTAATCTTTCAGACGGTTTAAAAGCTCCAACATGTGGAGTAACGGAATTTTTTCCGGAAGACAATTCTGCGCGGCTCCGTCCGGATGCCCCTGTGCATCAAATTTTAATGGCCAAGACCCCGCGGGGAGACCAATTCCTTGATGGCCTTAATGCGTTCAGGAGTTGAGAGAATGTTTGAACATCGAATTTTGCATCACTTTGGAGATGAAAAATGAAATTAGGCGGGGTTTTAACCATAATGAAAATATTCGACTCTTTAAATGGGCCTGTTGCAAACTTCAGCTAGAGCAAAAAGTAGAGTTGTTCCTATAAGAATGACTCATAAATCACGCTGGGCGTATCGGGAAAGTCTCAAATACACTCCTGACTACACCTAGAAAAAAGATCGATAGAATTTACCATTTCTTCACTCTGTGTTTCACACAGCGTCAATTCAGAGTCAATTCTGCCGGAGGGAAGGTAAACGTTACTATATACTGGTACACGGTACAGGTGTAACCATTCACCTGGCACACTGAGAAAAAGCTATGGTTTATAAACCTATTAGTGGTAAATATGGAACACCTATAATAGTCGTAAATAAACTAATGATTCTCGGTCTGTGAACCATACTAAGGTCTCTGTACCTAATTAAGGTACGGAGACCATAACTAAGGTATATGTGCTATTATTATATGTAGAGGTACTACTATTAGTGGTGTTCCATATTTACCTCTAATAGGTTTATAAGCCATAGTTTTTTCTCAGTGCAGAATCGACTTTAAAGTCACGCTGTGTAAAATACAGCGTGAAGAAATGGTAAATTCTATCAATCTTTTTTTCTCGGTGTTCACAATTTGCCTAATAAATATGCGTCTTTTTGAGCTCATCTCTTCAAAGACGATACTACGGTACGGATGAACATTTCTTAAGAGGATTCGCTTCATACAGCTCTTGCCCAATAGGATGCTACGCAACATTGAACCCGCGGCCGACGCTAACCCCCTCCCCCTCCCCCCCAAAAAAACGCACCTGAAGAGACGGGATTTTATTAACTGGCATGTTTATATTCACATTTTCTTTCCCTTGATAAAGACCATGGTGCTTCCTCAAGATTCACGCCAGGAAGCGTCGCAGCCATGTTGATTATTGTTCAGCATTTCAGTGCGCAAGGGTCGGATGGAACGACTACTCTTGCGCAATGTTCACCTGTGCCGTAGTATCATTTTCGAAGCGGGAGCTTTAAAAAAACGCATATTCCTTACGCAGATTGTGAGAGTAGGAATGCGAATTGTAGACTTCCCCAAATTTCCGATACATAGGTTGTCCCAAAAGTACTGCACGTTTTTTTCTTATTGACAAACGGTAGTAGATATATCAAAATGCGGTTTGTGTAGTTTTAAAGACCGGCTAATTACTGATAAAACAAGATAAATCCGAGCTCTCTAAGTCAAAAAATGACCAAGTTACAGCGTTTTGAAAATGACTTGTAGAGGGGACCCCTTCGGGATTTTCAGCTTCTTTTCTGGAAAAAAAACAAAGAATTAAGGATTCAAGTGGTTTTATTAAATCAATTTTGCAGAATCTTACCAAGATTACTAGCATTTACTCTTCTTCACTGGATGACTGGACACTAGTTTCCTTCTCAAAATACCCTCCATCACTTGCCACACAGCGCCGCAACCGTTCTTCCCAATTCTTCAAAGATGGTTTTTTCGAATTCTTTTTGCCTAATGTTCTTTAAGAAAGTTTCAACAGCTCTTTTCATCTCGTTGATGGAGTTAAACTTCCTGCCTCTTAAGCCCTTTTTCAACGCAGGGAATAACCAAAAATCGCAGGGTGCAAGGTCCGGGCAGATATCATGTTACCAACTTCATTCGATCGCGACGATTTCTCTGTAGAATTTTTGATCAATCAAATCTTTGTTTTTTCCAGAAAAGAAGCTAAAAATCCTGGAGGGGTCACCTCTACAAGTCATTTTCAAAACGCTGTAACTTGGTCATTTTTTGACTTAGAGAGCTCGGATTTGTCTTGTTTTATCGGTAATTGGCCGGTCTTTAAGACTACACAAACCACATTTTGATATCTACTACCGTTCGTCAAAAAGAAAAAAACGTGCAGTACTTTTGGGACAACCTATGTACAAACAAGCTTTGATGAATCCTCACCAAGTTGACCTCATGTTACTCAATATCAATGCTGCTATACGTTATGGATTAATTTAATTTACGAAATCCCAAATCACGAAATTTATTACTTCTGAAAGAAAGAAGGAAAAAAACTCCAGAAGCGAAACGCACCGCGGCAAATCCCGTCCCTCCCGAAAAAAATTAAATTGTTGATTTAACAAGTCACTTGCTGAAAAAAGTGACTGCACTGTTCCAATGTAGATTTCACAACACAAAAATGCTTTGCCCGTGGTTAAATCAGCTTACAATAGTGGTTAAAGTAGCATTCTTTTGTTGTGAAATCAACATTGAAACATTTTGCAGTCACTTTTTTCAGCAATTGAGTTGTTGAATCAGGAATCTAATTTTTTCCGTGCTGCATAAAGTTCAATGAGGCATTCAACCGCAAAGTAAATCTGAACCACACAAAGCGTACACACAAAATAAAAATCCGTAAAAAATTAATGAAGCCGTTAATTCGAAAAGAATCTTGTTTATAAACCACTATACAGTCGGCACGATCTGCTCACGAATAGAACGGATTTTTGTGTGAGGCTGCTCGTGGTCTACACGACGAAAGTTAACACTTTAAACGCAGTCGTGCGAGAAGAAGGGGTACGAGCGGGTGTCTGGGCGGGCGGAGAGAGTGAGCGGCTAAAAGGCTGGATATAAAATCAAAGGCGATGAATTTACGGGAAATGGATAAGGGAGGGGCCTGGGGGTAGGGCGTTCGCGTGCATAACGCTTCCCGAGCTACGTTACCTATTCGGCGCAACCCAGAAATCGCACTTTCATGCTGAGAACCGTCGCCGCGAGTGCGGTGATCTATTGGGCGTATTTCTGCCGAACGGAAGTATAAGCATTAAGACATGAGCCCAGAGACCCGTAAGGATATATGCATAACAGGGCTCAGGTCATAATGCACGTAGTACCGTTTGGCAGAAATAGGTCCTATTGCTCGCTTTGGCTCTAAAAATACAAGGGCAACCGGTAAATTCTCTCTTGGGAACCTGCCGAAGACAGAAAAACCACACGTCGGTTCGGGATCGAGCTCCGGTGCAGCAGCAAGCATCCCATCTCTCAAAAATTAGATGTATGAGTGACTAGTAATGGAAAATATTCCCTTCCGGTCTCCGGATTTTTCTCTATACTTGAAATCCATTTGTGGCTATTTTCAGTGTTTCCAGGTTGTCGGAAATAAAACAGAAACTAAGTTGAGTGAATTCATCGATTACCTATGTTTTAAGATGTCCATACGCATCAGAGAATTAACTTTAGAGGGTAACGCATAAAAGGGTAACTTTAAGCGTTAAAACTCTTCAAATTAGAAAAATGCTATACGAGTATGATGGTTGGAAGAAAAATTTAAAGGTTCGGCAGTCATATCTTTTGACTTCCCTTCTTTCTCAGGAATGAGCTGAATTACCTGCATTTTGGAAATTTTTCTTGACTCCAAAAGAAATTGTCCTCATACAAACCATACTAATCTTGTGTTCAAAGCTCCCTCCGATTTCATTCCTGTGCTTTTTGTTGTTTTTTGCGTAATGAATTGGTTGTTTTCAAAAGGGAACAAGTCCATTTTTGCATGGGCCTCGAGTTGAATAAAAGGACATGCTAACTAACAGTGGCGTGGCGTGAATGATCGATTATCGATATTTCTCCATTTGAAGCTATAGTAAAGAATCGATTAGCAAGGTGTTCGCTGCAAACACCTTGATAATCGATCCTTTTCCATAGATTTAAATGGCAGGTCAACAGATATATCAAAAAGCATGCCACGCCACTGCTAACTAAGACTCATCAGGAAATGGATCTCTGTTACCTTTTGAGCACAACTGATTGAAATATGTTTTTTTTGGGACGCAGCGTTGAAAGGAACCAAATAGGTTTTGTTTTTTAGTTTTCGTGTCTCTAGAATGTCAGAAGTGATAGCATTGAACCTCACTCATTTGCTGGTTTACTTTTAACTGCAACACCAGAATTATGTAATCAACTCGTTTAGCCGTCACGTGATCTCAAACGCTGCCAACTGGTCACCATTATTGACCGATTGGATTTAAAACTTCCGTGGCGTGACTAAAGAGTTTCTTGGCTCTTTTAGAATTTCCGCCGATCAAATAGCATGCTTTTATCGTGTGGCTTTGGTGTGTTTTGTTTCAATACAATACTCGGAAATCACACGGAGAAAAAAAACTCGTGCGTGGGACCCGAAGTTTAGGTCATATGGATCTCTGAAGTTTTCAGATTGAGCATCTAAACACTTTAGGTCTAGCTGCCGAAGTTCGGATCATACATCTGAAACTTCAGTTCTTACATCTGAAGTACTTCAGATGTGAGAACCGAAGTACTTCGGATGTGAGAGCCGAAGTACTTCGGATGTGAGAACCGAAGTACTTCAGATGTAAGAACTGAAGTTTCAGATGTATGATCCGAACTTCGGCAGCTAGACCTGAAGTGTTCAGATGCTCAATCTGAAAACTTCAGAGATCCATATGACCTAAACTTCGGGTCCCACGCACGAGTTTTTTTTCTCCGTGCACAAAACTCAGTTTGTGACGTTGAAGACTTTCCGTTATACCTAACTTCTTGATTGAAAAACTAATCAACGCGATCCCTTGAATAAGTCTCCAACTTTCCGCTTTCGTGAATAAAAGTTTTGAAAGATCGCTTTAGATATACTCGGTGTGCAAGTCTAGTCAAATGTGTGCTTGAAACGAATCAGAGAGCAGGATTATTTCACACGATTTTTTTCCGGTTGTTTTCCGCAGATGAAACCGGTTCAGCAAGTTTATACATGACAAAAGAGCTTCAGGCCAAAATCCACGTTGGGTTTAGTGGCGTGGTGTGCTTTGCGATATATCGATTGATTAAGAGGGTACACATTAATAATCGATCTTTTTCCACCGCTTTAAATGGGGAAATATCGATGATCGATCACTCTCGCCTTGCCACTGGTTCGGTTAAGGGGCCGTTGCCTCATATTTAGAAACTACGAGTTCTCTGCTCTAAATAAGAGGAACACGAGCCAAAGTAACGTTGTTGTAAACCGCACAAGAAATTTTGTGTGTGAACGTGTGAGAATGTGTGATTAAAAAGGCGCAAAGTCACTTTTTCGAACTCTCAGGGAACCGCAATAGACTACATTAGCTAGCACAATGAACTTTCTTTTATTGAGGTTTAAATTACTGATGGAAGCTAGTTTCATGAGAGCTGAAAAAATCAGAAGTCAAATTCCGTATTATTTTATGGATTTCCGAAAGAAAAAATGGGGTTGGCACTTTTTGCTCCTAACGCCTCAATGGTGTAACTTTTTGGTGGATACAGTTGATGGCAAAGGGAGATAAATTACAATGTTTCCAAAAAAGCTCTTATTGATTTATTTTTCTTTTTTTCCAATTTTGTAAATTTTTTTAAAAATGTCAAGATTTTGTGGAGATAGCCCCCAACGTGCATTCCTCTTTCCGAATGAATTCTCATTGATTTGCATGCGGCTCAAACAGTGCTGTTTGATGTTGATATTATCTCAGCTCCGTCGAAAACTAGTCTTCTTGTACACATGTAAATTAGGAATAGTTACTCGATTTAGGCGAAATATTCTTGAATTAGCCACCATAAGGCTTCCCTCTTGTTACCAGAGTAGACTCGCTTGATTTAAGCAGGTTTCTGTTCGTTTGAGGGACTTTCTTTTCAATGCAGTTCCCGGACATTTCCAAGACTTTTCAATGACTTTTTGGGCATACCTCCTCATGGAAATGCTTTCCACGAACTCATTTCTGATGCTAGATCTCTTGAACTTCGAAGAATCCAAAAGTCAAGAATTTACAGGCAAAGGTCGTAAATGCATTCTTGTCGATGTACAAGTAAGTAGATATTTCGGCCAAAAGAAGGAATTGCAAAGGCTGTGCAGGGGGATTCCCTGAATTTCCAGGATTGGGAAAATTCTTGCCTCTATAAGAACACTTCAACGGTGTAAGACGGCAATCGCATAACTCGGTTTGCGACCAAGGTAGATTTACACAGGTATGGAAAAGTTGAAAATTTCCCATGAGCCTCAGTACGTGTCACATGACTACGTGACGTAGGTTAAGGGGCCCGTTTTTTAATTAAATTACAATCAAATTAACATTCAAACGTTTGTGCGTTTAAACGTTAAAATTAATATCGCATTATCAAAATTGTGCAAAAAATCCCACAAAATTTTGACAAACGATAAACCGAACATAATAAATCAAAATAATCAAAACATTCAAAATGGCTGACGTTAAGGGGCCGCTGGAGAGCCAATCAGAGGCCAGTTGTTAAGTTCTGTCCATACCTGTGTAAATCTACCTTGGTTTGCGACGTCGCGGACTTCCTGTCATACTTTATTTTTTAAACGGATAACTACTCAACCGGCAATTCTTTAAACCTGCCGTGATATTTCTTCTCTGTGCGACGAAAATTCTTCACAAACTCCAAGGAATGATACCAATCTGTTCTCCTTTGAAAAAATAACATAAAGGCGGAGATTTTCAGACACCGCAAACGAGATAAGTGATTGCGGACTTACGCCGTCGACTTGTCACCGTGTCACCCTTGGGCATAATTTCCTCTCAGTGTCAGAGATTTCTTCAAAATTTATCGGGAGATCTGCCTTGCGGGGAATTCAAGTACATTTCTACTTGGATCAAGTGACTTTTTTCGATAGGAATTATTTTTGCTATTATAGGTGGGGTTATTCATTGATTTCCTCTAATTTTAGGTTTGACTCTAAGCAATTATAACCTGGTTTTCCAATTTTATATTTCAAATGTAATGCTCAAAATATAAATTGGAGGAATTTTAGGCTGAAAATCACACTTGGGCATGATTTTCTTCTCAGTGTCAGAGATTTCTTCAAAAATCATAGGGAGATCTGCCTTGCGGGGAATTCAGGTACATTTATTTTCTACTTGGCTCAAGTAACTTTTTTCGATAGGAATTATTTTTGCTATCATAGGTGGGGGTTATTCATTGATTTCCTCTAATTTTAGGTTTGACTCTAAGCAATTATAACCTGGTTTTCCGATTTTATATTTCAAATGTAATGCTCAAAATATAAATTGGAGGAATTTTAGGCTGAAAATCACCCTTGGGCATGATTTTCTTCTCAGTGTCAGAGATTTCTTCAAAATTCATAGGGAGATCTGCCTTGCGGGGAATTCAGGTACATTTATTTTCTACTTGGATCAAGTAAGTTTTTTCGATAGGAATTAGTTTTGCTATTATAGGTGGGGTTATTTATTGACTTTTTCTAATTTTAGGTTTGACTCTAAGCAATTATAACCTGGTTTTCCAATTTTATATTTCAAATGTAATGCTCAAAATATAAATTGGAGGAATTTTAGGCTGAAAATCACCCTTGGGCATGATTTCCTCTCAGTGTCAGAGATTTCTTCAAAATTCATAGGGAGATCTGCCTTGCGGGGAATTCAGGTACATTTATTTTCTACTTGGCTCAAGTAACTTTTTTCGATAGGAATTAGTTTTGCTATCATAGGTGGGGGTTATTCATTGATTTCCTCTAATTTTAGGTTTGACTCTAAGCAATTAAAACCTGGTTTTCCGATTTTATATTTCAAATGTAATGCTCAAAATATAAATTGGAGGAATTTTAGGCTGAAAATCACCCTTGGGCATGATTTCCTCTCAGTGTCAGAGATTTTTTCAAAATTCATAGGGAGATCTGCCTTGCGGGGAATTCAAGTACATTTCTACTTGGATCAAGTAAGTTTTTTCGATAGGAATTATTTTTGCTATTATAGGTGGGGTTATTTATTGACTTTTTCTAATTTTAGGTTTGACTCTAAGCAATTATAACCTGGTTTTCCGATTTTATATTTCAAATGTAATGCTCAAAATATAAATTGGAGGAATTTCAGGCTGAAAATTGACACAGTGGCCGCGTCGGCCTTTTATTTTTTCCGCGAACCGCGATGAGGAGCTGGGCTGCGCTAATGTTTGCCCTGGCTAATCCGCCTTTGAGGCAGATTCACCAGTCAAAAGCCCCGACCGGAAAAAGGCAAAAAATCGCTAAAAGCACACGCTACGTGCTCTTGAATTTCCACCGCTCAAATCCGCCGCCTCCGACGCGCCGACCCGCCGCACAGCGCAACGACCCTCTCGTAGAAATCGGACATCATTTTTCTTCTTCTCTTCTTTTAAATAAAACTACAAGTTTTAATGTTAATTCCGTCATAATTGAAATTCAAGGGGCTGCTGTTAGTCGATAATGATAAGAGCAAACCAATAAAACTACTTTTAAGCATCTGCGTTTTGTTGTATTAAGGATGAGGTGACTTGGACGACTTCTGGACTCTTAGAAGGGCACAGAGATGCATTTCGTCACGAAAAGATCACTAATATCCTTTGATTAGACTTTAGATAAACGATGCTTTGTCTTCAGTCGAAGGGTAGGAACAATAGAAGAAACAAAGATGAAGAAGAAGAAAAAGGAAAAGAAGCAAAAAAGTGAAGGAGAGTAAGCAAAGAAACGAAGACAAAAAAGGAAGAAGAAGAAGGAAAGGAGGGAGAAGAAGGAAAGGAAGAAGAAAAATAAAGGTAGAAGAAAAATGGGGAGAGGAAGAAAATACGAGGAAGAGGACTTACAGGAATAAGAAGAAGAAGAAGAGAAAAAGCAGTATTAGAAATGAAAGAAATAGCAGTAGAAGAAGAAGACGAAAAGGGAGAAGAAGAAAGGAGCAGAAAGAAGATGACGATGATGATACATAAGCCTAAAAAGTTTCGACATCCAGTCCAATTTTTCACATCTTGTTCAATATCTTCATTGGCTCGTCTCATTGAGCGCCGCGCCGTGCCTCACCGTGGCCAGGTAAAAGCGTGTGATAGGTGGGCGTCGCGGCCGCGGCGTATGGAGGGGGCGGGAGTGGATGAGGAGGAGGGGCGGGCTTTGGCGTGCGGTATCCAGAAGCATCATGCTCGTGATGCGGAATAAGCATCGCCAGAAACTGCTCTTTTTTAAATTTTATACAAATGTTTGCGCGCTGCCTTCGCCGCACACCACCTCACGCAACGCACTCGGGCGGACGTCCTGGTAAACTCTTTAGCCCGAGCATGGTCAAAAAAAAAAAAAAAAAAAAAAAAAAAAAAAAAAAAAAAAAAAAAAAAAATGCCGGAAACTGAGATGAATACCGTTAATTAAAAGTGCACAGTGAGGGTAAACTCATTTGCTGATCGTTCGAATAATTATCTTCCTCTATCTATGATATAAAATCATGAGAGAAACCCGCACCGCATGATGCTCGATGCGTTAGGCGCTTGGGGAGGCTGGACCGCGAAGCGGTCAGGGGGCCCAGCCCCTAGTATTTTAAAAATCTAGGCGAATGTCACTTAAAAAGACAGCAAAATGAGAAAATCTATTAAAAACAAAAAAATAAATAAATATGAATGCACAAAAAATGAGCGAAAAGAGGGGAAATGACACTAAAACGACATTGAAACATTTACGTCTTATTGAATTGGTTCTTAGGCCGTAATTTAAGCGCTGAGTGCCGCAAGGGCATTTCTCGGTTGCGGTTTTTTTTTGTACAGACAACAAATTAGTACAAAATACACTTATAGACATTAATCAATGTCTTTTTAAGCTTAATATAACTAACTTAGGTTGCTGTAATACCAAGCTGTCGGCATGGACGAGTGAAACGCCTTCAATTGATGATATATGCAACACAGACATCCAAAGAGTACGAATAGTTGTATCAAGGCGTTTACATCAAAACTGCTCGGCGTTTGGATGTTGGAATATAAACACTTTGGGAAGGGACACAAGGGATAACGTTGCACGAAAATTCCGACATTGCCAAATTTCTTTTGATTAAATATCTGTGTAGGAAACTTGTGAATTTTTCTCACATGTTGTCACTTAATTTTTTTTGCAATATGTGATCAAGCCTATCAAATCAAACTTCGAGTATGAATGAGGCGCTGTCAAGAAGGGCATTTCTCGGTTGCGGTGTCTTAGAATCCCCGCCAATGTTTTATCCATTAAAATTGAAGCTTTATGGAATTCATTGACACTATACTGAATTTTCTTTATGATTTTACAATGCTGAAAGCTAAAAATGTCAGAAAATTCAATGAAGAATTCCCTCTCTATAATATAAATTAGCTGTGACGATTTTAAGACACCGCAACCAAGAAATGCCCTTTCAGCGCCCAACGCCTTAGTTACCGATTGGAGGTTTCAATTGATTAGATTTTTCTTACCGGGCGATCAGTTCTTCATTCAGAGCCTTTTATCTGGTCTAGATGTATTAAAAAAGACAACGCCCAGTTTTTAACAATTTTCTTGAGGATATCAGTACGAATCCGGGAAATTGCGTTTTGCTAATGGGTCTACATGAACTATATGGTAAAAGGAATTGAATGTGAATGGAACCGATTTTTTTTCCAAAATCACGTAGCTGCCAATCTCCATTTTGGTGGTAGAGGGGTTGGTTTTTATTTGTTTTCTCTGGTATAATTAATCGTGTCTACTTTCAAAATAGCCTTCCGAAGGAGTAGACATTTTTTGGAATTTGAAGAATGTCAACGAAGCGATTAAATCAGTTTTCCTTGTTTTTCTCGCTTGCAATTTTGGCATTCACGTGATTTGGAAAATAATCGGCTCAATTTCCTTTCGGCAGAGAATCATTTTGAGAAAGAAGTCCTCGAGTGATGCTGCAGTCACTTAAAAATAAAAAAAATCAACAAAGTTCAATGCCGCATTACCAAGATCCTCGATTTCACTCCTTCGGTCCCACCGTGTGCCATCTGTTCCACTTTCTCCCGTGAGCTATTGCAGTGCAACGCGGTGGAAGCTCCCCGTTGCAGCGCCAGGGTGGGTATGCAAACAGCCAAACACCGAGGCCAGGCTGCCGGACCCCGGAATGCACCACCCGAAACCTCGCTCGAGAACTGCCGCGCTACGTAAGAACGCCGTACGTGCATCCGAATGTTGCCAAATCTCTTCTTTGAAAATATTCATTTTCGACGAAAGTTTTAAATGTGTTTTCTTGAAATTATGGAACTTTTTAGATCAAATTACGCGCGAAATCCTCTGAAAAACCGGAGGAGATATATTCACAAATTTTCCTGAAAATGTGTGATCCGTCGAAGGAAATTTGGCAACGCCTGATGGCTCATACGGCGTTCTTCCTTAGCACGACAGAGAAGCGGTGGTTGTGGGGTGGTGTGGCAACAGAGCGGGGGCTCACACGAGGGCATAGCTCATGAAAAATTCGGACGGCATCCTCCCGGCTCCTGCATAAATTCGTCCCCGGCCGGCCTCACACTTGTGCGGAAGGCGGAGCGGATTATGGCCGTGGAGACGCGAGACGGCCCCCACTGCAGCATTGTCATCGCGCAATCTTCAAGAAAGCTCCCGAGGAATTCGCTCGACGCGAGTTTTTGTTTCTTCACGGATTCCGCCGAAGCTACATTCATGCGAGGGTTGCAATTTGCATTTCTAACATGTTGCAAAAGTTCAGACCGCAAAGAGGGGTATCGATGAGGGCTGTTTTTGGACCCAATCTGAATAGGCTGATTCAGAGACCATGTCAGAATCGAACTCAGTGGTTCGAACCGAGACAAAATTGGACGTATTTATGCTAACATGAACCAGAAATCCACTTAGATAGAACAATATTAGTGAAAAGATTAAAAAGGTGGGAGACCTTTGAACTCCCATCAAGTTTTACTATGTAAGTAGGCTGTAAGGTATGAATGAGAGTGTGAATGGAGTGTGAAAGGAATTTTTCCTCAGATTTATTGTAAAAATCTAATAAATTTTGAATAAAAATTGCACAGATACATTTTAGTAAAATGAACCAATTGTTTGAGTCAATTTGGCTACCTTCAAATGGAGTTACGTTCCCTCGTACAGCAAACGACAATACGGTGTCTCCCAAAGAGAACAAAGGATAAAGAAGAGAGGAGAAGAAGGAGAATGCAAGATTGAGAAGGAGATGAAAGAATGAGGGGTCAGGAAGAAAAGGAGAAAAAGAGGATAAGAAAGGATAGGAGACAGAGAGCGAGGGTAAAAGAGATAGAAAATAAATAAAGTAAGGAAAGAAACAAGAGACAGTAGAAAAGGGAAGATAATCAGAGCAGAAAGATCAAGAAATTGGGAAAAGAAGAATAGAATGGGAAAGGAAATAGTAAATGATTGCAAATAAAAAAGGGTCGTTTTGAGAAGGACGAAGAGTGCGATCTTTAAAAATGCAAGAGAAAGTGGTCCGTCCTAGAGTCTTTTTCTTGAAGTCACAAACGGGAATAAAGATCACATAAATTGGCAGTTGTTCGTAATCTTTGATCGGCTCATTCTCAAATTCCTTTCTCCGTCCCTTCTCTCATTCCGTTTGTTCCTTGTCGAATCCATTATTACCCGGCCCATTCCACCTCATAATCTTTGCAATCGGTGAAAATGTAATCTTTATTCCCGTCTGCGACACTGCGGAGGCCTAAAATACGGGAACCAATCAGAAATGGATCCACATTGCCTTGACTCTCAGTACAAAAGGGACTCTAGTCCGTCCACCCGTGGAGAAAATACCCGAAAACCCTTCTCAACATGGCATCATCGGGCACAAGAATTGGCGCGTGAGACCTGGCTTAAGGAGCGATCAGTGCGAGAAGTGGCGGGAGCGAGCCCCGGGGGCGGGGGGAGGTTGCTCGATTTCGGGATGTGGATGCGGACTATCAAAAGTGAAACAGAAAATACGGAGCAAACGGAGCGGGGGCCCTTCATAAGTCAAAAAGCTCTCGAGATAGACGCCGTGATAGGATTGATCGAGCTCCCAGGCCTCCTAGAGCCTCCACTCGCCATCCAACAATTAGCACACGCAAGCGTTTTTCGAGATCACCTCCCGCGGGATGCCAGGTTTCCGTCCTATTTTCCGGATCGCTTTTCCCTCTCGTTTCTCTCTGGAGCACTCTCGGGTTTCACTGAAAAAAGTAATATGCTGTTTTAGCACCTACACTGAAAAAAAGATGCTGAGAAACTCCGAGTCTTTCAGACAAACACTGAAAAAAATTGGTATGCTCTTTTAGCACCTAGGATGTCAAAATTGTGTCTGGTGATTCAAAAATTCTGCCTTGACTGCCAACGCAGTTAAATTTACATTCACAGGGCGTAAAATTAACTGCAAGGGCAGTTAAGGCAGCATCTCCGAATCATCATCATATATTTGACATCTTACACCGAAAAAAAGAGATGCTGTAGTAACATCCTGGTTGTTCAAAAAATGTGCAACAACTCTTGGATGTTGCTATTGACACTCTGGCAGTTAACGTAGCATGATAGGATGTAAAAATAACATCCTAGGTTGTTACTTTAACAGCCAGAGTGGTAATATGACAACATCCAAGAGTTGTCGCACGTTTTAGAACAGCCAGGATGTTACTACAGCACCTCTGTTTTTCGGTGTCAAAAATGTTGTCAAGATGTCAAAAATGTGATCTTGATTCGGGGATGCTGCCTTAACTGCCCTCGCAGTTAATTTTACGTCCTGTGAATGTTAATTTAACTGCGTTGGCAGTCAAGGCAGCATATTTTGATCACTAGACACATTTTTGACATCCTAGGTGCTAAAGCAGTGTACCATTTTTTTTCAGTGTTAGTCTGAAAGACTCGGAGTTTCCTTCTCTAGACATAGGTCGGATGAGGACGTATGAGAAATTTGAAGAAAGAGAAGGAGAGGAAGAAAAACGAAGATAAATATAGGGAAAAGACAGGAGGAAAACAATGGATAAGAAAAAGGCAAATNGGGGGGGGGGGAGAGGAAAATAGGACGAAGGAGAAGAGGCAGAGGAAAAAGTATAAGGCTAAAAATAAAGAGACTAAAGAAGGGAGAAGAGAGGAATTAAAGAGCACAAAGATAACGAAGAGGGAAAAATAAGAAGAATACAAGAATGAGAAGGAGATGAAAAAGGAGAAAAGGAGAAAAGGAGGAAAAGACAGAACAGGAGATAGAGAACAATGGTAATAGAGATAAATAGAGAGAATAAAACAAATAAGGAAAAAAAACAAGAGGTAGTGGAGAAGGGGGGATAATGAGAGCAGAAGGATCAAAAAAGGGGGAACAGAGGAATAGAATGGAAAAAGATAGAGTTAATGAATGCAAATAAGAATTGGGGGAAAAGAAGAAGGAAAATCGGAAATAGAAAAGAAAAGAAAGAGGACGAGGGAGAGGTCAAACTGATGAATCTTTTTTATGACTCAATCAAGGCCTCCTAGAACCTCCTTCGATCCGAATGTGAACCACACGAGGCCTTCCAAAGGAAGGGGCTAGGTATTTAAGGAACGACTTTGACTATGGCCGTAAGACGTTTTCACCTACCCAATGTATAACGGAAGCAAGTGGTAGGTAAATATCAATGCGTCAACGAGAACGGTTGAAACTCCTTCAATATGTCGCATATGCAACACGGACATCCGATGAGCTCGAATAGTTGTATCAAGGCGCTGAGATAGACACTGCTTGGCGCTCGTTTGTTGAGGTACGAGGAAAAACTGCAGGCCGGGTTGAGAAATTGGCTCAAAAACGTCGTATGAACATTCCAACATTGCCAAATTTCCGTTGATAAAACTCACAGGTTATTAGAAAACTTCTGCGTTTTTCTCCGAGAAATTTTCAGTTGATTTTGTTCACAGTTAGATCAAGAGCATGTCAATTACCATGAAAAAATGTAAAAAAATCGATTGTACGGAGTGTCCGAAAATTTGTGCTGAAACCTTCGTGTTTTTTCCATTTTACACTTCGAGAAATAAACTACTTTTAAAATAGGTGGACCGTGTTGGCTTTGTCCTGAAGCATCAAATAGATTTTTTCCGAACTTGGGAGAGATAATCCAACAGGTAATGATGAGTAATCCTGGGTTTCCATTAGACAACTTTTCCGTGCGAGATGAGAAAATATCACAAATTCTAGACATCAGGGGTTAAAATTACTGAATGAAGGATGCCATTATTACACAAACCTGAATTTTCATGGGGGGATTGTTCCGTAAAAGATCAAGAAAAATCTAGGAAATATTTAAAGATTAAAAAAATAAATCAGGAATTCTAGCCACGATACATAAAAGCCTCTGAAAGAACGATGCCATTTTTATTTAAAAAAACTGGGTTTTTAACTGGTAATTTTTCTGTAAGAGATCAGGAAAAATCAAGAAAATATTAAGATATTTTAAAAAAATCAAGGACTGTGGACACTCATGAAACCACTGAAGGAACGATGTCATTTTTAAACACCAGTCATTTTTTGCCAGTTTTTTTTGGTCATTTTTTTTAGTTTTCATCGGGGAATACTTCCGTAAGATATAAAGACTAAAATCTAGAAAATATTTCGAAATGGAAAAATATTCAAGAAGTCTACCCCACATTAAAGCCACCAAGGGACGATGCCATTTTCATGCAACATTCGTCGTTTTCTGTAAGAAGAAACGTGTAACTCCATTCCAAGGTTGCAAAATTCACTCAAACTATTCAATTTTCTACAAGAATGTACCGGGGTAATTTTTATCCAGATTTTTTCTGATTTTTACACGATATCAGAAGAGAATTCAGTGGTATTTTCAGTTCAAAATACCCAAGCTTCTCCTTGTAAAAATGCAATTCGCAAGAAGAAATTCTGACAACACACGGAAAAACATTAAATGCTGATTTAGCATTTAAATTGTCAAAAAAAAGCCCGTCAAGTTTCAAATGCTGATTTTACAATACAAAAATGCTAACACAACATTTGAATTTGTTCGTTTTACAGTGGGTGTAGTTAAGTTAGCATTTTTCCAAATGTAAAATCAGCATTTGATACTTGTCGGACGTGTTTTTAACAATATAAATGCTAAATCAACATTTAATTTTTTTCCGTGCATGAAATGTACTTACGTTGTTTCACGTGGAGGCCAACGAATTTTGAAAGTCACCCGAAGTCCGAATTTATTTATCCAAAACGTGGCAGCTGGGCGTGGATCCCACTCGCGGGAGCTCGCTCAGCAGTTTCCGGGGGCGCGAGCTTGTCAAGAAAAGCTCAAAAGCTCGCGGTAAGACGTTCTCGATGTGTTCCCATCGACACCGTAGCTTTCGCGCGTTTTTCAATGCATTTTTCTAATGAACAATCGGCCGCCCGTTACGGACGCCTTCCGTTAAAACGTGATAGCAAACGCGCCGCGACGAATAATGAATATTCACGCGCTCCGACTCCGACGTTGCCAGTTTGCTCTCTCTTTAAAACGTCCTCTCATTGGAGGATCTGGAGGCGAGTTCGAGAACAATCCGGCAACATCGCCCGGCTCTCGATCGGTCCTCGAGAGGAGCCCAGTTGAAACGGGGGATTTTAAAACCGCGGATGTCGATAATCTGATGAGCCCTACGGTGTATGCATTCTCGGGGTGCTCATGGTTCATAAGAAAATGGGTTTGTTAGAGGTTAACACTTACCGATCCAGTTGTTGATGGGCAATTTCTCGCTTCGCGGTGGGTTCCGTCAAGTTCGCGTTGGAAAGGTGCGGGCGATTGGTTAGTTGATGGGGGGTGTCGAGTGAAATGAGAGCACTGCTGCGTCACCAAACAGAGCAGTAACGCTCAAATTTTCGAATTCGAGTTTCCTTCAAAATTAGACTAACCTATAATTTTAATGAGCTGGCTGACTCAGTTGAAACAGCAAAGGTCGCCCTAGTTGTAAAAAAAAACCATAATTATATGTGAACGTAGATCTCTGCGGGCTGATTGTTGAAATTGATGGACAAGGCTATAGACAAAGAAGACGTAGCTAGTATGGAGCGATACTATTGGTTAAAATGGGTGGTTCTTATAGACTAAGGGGATTAGTGATGGACTAGCTATAGGGTGCCGTTGGTTAGTCTATCACTTTCCTCCTATGTTCATTGCAACCAGCCACTTCCACCAATTGGATATCCCTCCATATGCCTCTTTATTTGTCTTCTTTGTCTATAGCTTTGTCTATGAATCTCAAGAATGAGCGTGGACTTATGCTAGATGAGCGACGATAAGAATGGGAGGCCTCTGAAACGTGACAACGGAGCCGAGAAGAATCAACTTGAGGAAGCTCGGAAGCGATTCCGGGGACAGCTTAATGACGACTGTGTAACGAGTCGACCATTACGTGCCCCCGTCGGGCCCGGCTCCCAAGGTTTTAATTAAAATGCTTTGCATTCAAATTGGAGGGAGGATCCGGGCGGGGGGCGGCCAAAGTGCCCGGACGCTCGCTCTCGGCAGTCGTGAGAAATTGTTGCAGTTATGACTTCACAATTTTACGGCCCAGACGAGAGCACCGCATCATTAGTTATGGACCGTATTTGCGCCCCCACGCTGCCCTCCTGCCGCGCTGAGGAAAAACCCCGTATCAACATACGGAGATTCCCAGATTTCTCGGGATCAAATATTTCTTCTTGAGGAAATTTACCAATGTCTCTCCGTGCAATGTTTAGATACATTAGGTTCAATGGAGATGTTGCATGTGTGAGGAATTTGCGATTTGACTATTGATTCTTATGTAAAAGTTTGCGAGAAACACGATGGTGCCACTGGTTTTCTCTGAAATTAACTCCCAAGCTCAAAAAAAGCTCTCAAGTTGAGGCCAAAATGCAGGGGATATCCTACGCTATCCTGAGAGTCCACCTCTACATCAAGGCAAACTCTCCATGCAAAGATAGGGAGCAAATACCTCAGCAGGGTTGCCGTGATTTCGGTTTTAGAGTCCCCAAATAAAGTGGCAGCCCTTTCAATGCATTTGCTCCCTATCTTTGCATGGAGAGTTTGTCTTGATGTAGAGGTGGACTCTCAGGATAGCGTGGGATATCCCCTCCATTTTGGCCTCAACTTGAGAGCTTTTTTGTGGTTGGGAGTTGATTTCAGAGAAAACCAGTGGCACCATCGTGTTTCTCGCGAACTTTTACAAGAGAATCAATGGTCAAATCGCAAATTTCTCACACGTGTTACAAATCCATTGCAACTAAAGGCCTTGGAAATATTCAAAGTAATATATTCACAAGTTTCTCTGAAAACTCGTATCTCATCAGAGAAGTTTGGCAACGCTCAAAGTCACATACGGCGCTTTTTCTTAGCACGGCAGTCTCGGCCTTCTTCTCCAGGATTCTCGACCTTCCCCGCTTATTTTCTGTGCATATCTGGAAGAAAACACTACCTTGCGAGGCTGAAACGTCACATCTGCGGACTGATTGTTGGAATTGACAGACAAAACGATAGAAAAAGGAGATGTAAGGATGAGTATGGAGCCATCCAATTGATTGAAATGGGTGGTTCTAATGGCAAAGAGAGAATATGATTACTAACTGAAGGGTGTTAGTTTCTCTATTACCTACGTCCTTTGTCCATTGCAACCACCTGTTGCCACCAATAGGCTTCCTCGATAACCTTTTCGTCATCTTTGTCTATCACTTTGTCTACTAATTTCTACAATCATCCCACTGATCATCTAGATGTTATCAAACCACCGGCAATGTTTTTAGGAAATTTCCTAGAAATGTTGGAAAAAACGGTATCCTGGCAACCCGAATTTTTTCGTCATTTTCAACGTAAGATACGGCAACATCGAATCTCTCCTAGATGACAACATGTGTTCCCCCCCTAAAATTAAAGCTTCTGAAATTGTCATTCAAGAAGCGAAAGGGACTGTTCCACTTATTGTTAGAGTCTCAGGCCGTTTCCTTAGGTAAAACCCTAACTAAATGGTTGCCATAGCTGTGTTACCTGATACTGCCATCTTCGCGATGCCTCAGCAATGGAGAAAGCAAGCGGACCCGCGGCGAGAGACGATGGGTGCAGAAACGTCTCAGTTATCCGTGGGTCGACATTAAAAGGAAAACTATGGCTCGTTTTAAAGCTAAGAGTATAACTAATAAAATACGCTTTACAGGTTTGCTCTATCTAAAATATTCGCGGAGAGAAAAACAGCGAAACTTACTTATTGGGAGCAGTGGCGTGGCGTGAATTGCGATATATCGATTGTTATGCCATTTAAACCTATGGAAAAAGATCGATAAACAGGGTGTTCGCAGCAAACACTTTAATAATCGATTCTTTACCATAAATTTAAATGGCATAACAATCGATACATCGCAAAGCACGCCACGCCACTGATTGGGAGAATGACTATCAAAATCCTCTCCGAGACGAGGGAATTATTCGGAGGAACCCGAACTGCTCCTCGATTGTTGAATCGTTATCGAATGACCTTGATCGATATGGAGCATTGTTAAGATAGGGATTTATCGATCAGAAGCATTCGATAACGATTCAACAATCGACCCGCTGCTCTTAAAATCGGAAGTCGATAAATTACTGCATGGCTGCCAGGTTAAAGTCGATCGTTCGAGATCCCGCCAAATCGCCGACAAGTGTGAATTTTTATTTGGATGCCCGCAATCAGGCGGTCGGCGGAAGGTATCCCTCGGATTTGCGGTGCATCGGGTAATGGGTCCATAAACTTGTGTGGGAGCGAACGGCGATAAAAGAGGAGAACATTGCAAGTGGGAAAGGGTCCTCGCGGCACATTATCTACTCGTAAAGTGCAGTCGCGTTGTCGCTGATTCTCCGTGGGAACATCGCCGGCGAGAAATCAGCATCGGAGGATACGAGAATGGCAACTCGCATTCTTTCGATGGGGCTCCGTTTGCTCCGGAACTTCTCGACGGTGTAAGTCGGCGATCACATAACTCGTTTGCGGTGTCTGAAAATCTCCGCATTTATGTTATTTTTTCAAAAGAGAACAGATTGGTATCATTCCTTGGAGTTTATGAAGAATTTTCTTCGCACAGAGAAGAAATATCACGTTTAAAGAATTGCCGTTAAGTAGTATTCCGTTCAAAAAATTAAGTATGATAGGAAGTCTGCGATGTCGCAAACCGAGTTATGTGATTGCCGACTTACACCGTCGTTCTATAAGAATAAACCGCTAGGGATGAATTTTTTTACCGGTAGGTCCGGATTACTAAACTGTTTATGAGTGGCTATTAATAGATCACTAAGCAAGGTCCGAATTTCAGCATTCTATATCGACATAATATCATATTCTACACCATTTTATGTTTGTCGCAGGCAAATAGTGAAATCAGGCATTTTGTCAAATGCCTATAGGCTGATAGTCAATTTTTGACGGTATACAAAATTTCGTGAATTTATGGCGAAAAGCTTACGATTTTGCACTATTTTTGGAAAAATAACTCATCAAACCCGAAATAAAACTCTCTGCACCTCTTTCGTGCCACAGGACTTAAGTATCTTATAAGAAAATAAAAATAAAAGTCGCTAGCATCAAGCAGAACCCCGATATCATTCAGCTCTCTGTCCTTGATTCAAAATAAAATCTTCTTGACGGCGTACCCAAGAATGTTTCTGCGTGAATCGAGTCACTTTTTTCGCGAATGAAATTCAAAAATTATGCTAAAAGTCGTTAATTCCAGATGCTAGGAATTAGTAAGTATTTGGACTACCGCTCTCTTTTTGTGGTGTAAAATCTTGATTTGTTTTGCGAGGAAAGCTCAGTACTCCTAAAATATGTCTGTCATTCTTAATACAATGGAGAGCCTTCAATTTCGTATGATACTGTGGAACACTTCTGTTGCAAAATAGTTGTTCGAGGCGCCGTGGTACGCTGCGGCGCGGCCGGCCGCGCGGGAGTGCGGGGCCAATACATGTGCGCCTACAAACCTAACATGATACTTCAAGCATTACGCAATGCGTGAAGTATCCCGTTAGGTTTGTAGGCGCTGGCCGGCCGCTCGCTCCGCCGCAGGCTGCAGCGTCCCTCGGCGGCGCGCGTTTCGCGCTGGCAGTACGCTGCTCCACTCTGTGTTAAGTTCTAGTATTTAAACTCGCGGAGTCAGCGCTTTTCAACTCATGCTTTTGAAATGTTTGCACACTCTGCATGGATTATTCTCATTTAAATTGATGAAAAGAGAATATGTACGAAAGGAAAATTAGGGTGTGTTTGGTAAATATTCAGGTAGTTCCGTGTCTAATTTAATGATTTCCAAAGCACTTTAATCTTTTCTTCTATACGGTGTCCTTTTACTGTGCTGCAGCGTCGTGTACGTGCAACCAAATTCGTATTATTTTTGGACAAAGCCTGACATCGTTATGACCTTTAAGTCAGAAAACTCCTTTCAAATACATTTTTCAATGTACTTACTTAAATTGAAAATTCAATCCTTTAATGTCATAAATCAGGAATTTTCTTACTTTCAAGTTTAAATCCTTCCAATTTTCCACACCAAGAACAAAAAATTATAACAAAATATGGCAAAATATATTCTTCGAGTACTCTTTTGAAAAAAGGAACGCTTCCTTGAGCGGGTACTCCATTAATTATACTAAAAATTAATTTCCAGTTTACACTCCTTGATAAGTACTGATTTTACACTTATTTCCACGTGAGACATAGAAACTGCATTAATTCTACAAGGACCTACACTGCCGTGCTAAGGAAGAACGCCGTATGAACATTCGAGAGTTGCCAGATTTCCCTCGATAAAATGTTCATTTTTTCAGGAAAGTTATGACTATTTTTCCTTGAAATTTTCAGGACTTTTTGGTGGAATTGCGAGCAAAATTATGTGGAAACGTGGATGAAAAATATTCATGAATTCAGCAGGAAATTCATGTTGTATCAAAGGAAATTTGGCCACACCTAAAGGTTCATACGGCAGTCTTTCATAGTACGGCAGTACACGTCCTCAAACAGAAGGGGTGACAATAAAAATTTTGCAGTTGGCCTTTCCCCTTCAGCGAGAGAATCCCGTGATAATGCCCGACACCCGAAGTTGATTCAAGTCGGGTGTAAATTCCAAGCGAGGATCGGTCGGATACAACGATGGGGTCGGCGGGGGGAGGGGGGTTAAAAAGACACGAAAAAGGAGGAGGCGTGTTATTTCTCTTCATTCGACTCGGAATCTGTCGTCGCGAACAATAAAAGCGTCGCTGAAACAGAACGGGTGGCGAGACGACCGCTGAAGTCGCCACGTTGCAGTCAGCTCGACTCTCCCGAGACCTCTCGCGAGAATTTTCCGGGGGATTTTCCGTGGTATCTCGCAACGGCGACCGGCAAAAACACGGTAGTTTGCACGATCCTAAACGCCGATGTGCGACTCGACCCGCTTTCCCGCGGCATCGGTGTCGGATGCTCGACCTTTGAACCGTCGGGAAAACGGGGCTTTCCTTTTTTTCTTTCTTTTGAATTCGTCTGAAATTTGATAGCTTCGGGGTTAAATACTGCCGCGCTGAGTGAAAACGCCGTAAGAGCCTTCCAGGGTAGCCAGAGTTTCTTCATCGTCGGGTTTCCTGCCTTTCCCTGCGTATTTTTGATTTTCCCTGACTTTAAAATTTTCGGATTCCCTGACTTTCCCCAATATTCGAATCAAACTTGATTTTTTAATATTTCCCCCTTAAATTACACGCAATTATGCTGATCGCACTTCGCGGAATTCCCTAATTTTTCCCGATCGCCGCGAATTTCCTGACTTTCCCCAACCTTCCCGGTTTTCCAGACCGCTGGCAACCCTGAATTTTAGACTTTTTCAGAATTCTTATGATGATAAACTATTAATGGGAAATTGAATGAATGTTGAATATTTTTCTAGAAAATGGTTGGAAAATTTTGTTCGCAATCGAATCCAAAATATCCGATATTTAGCGGGTATCTAGAGCGTTGCATATCAAGCGTTCTNGTTGATTTAACACAACTACTTTCTTTGACTTGACCCAACTCAGAGTGTTAAGTGGTGACAACCTGTCTACTTGATCTGACACAACTATTTTCTTGATTTAACACTACGTTGTGTTCTGTAAAAATGGCCAATCCAACAGTTGTGCCAACCCAACACAACTCTGTGTTGATTTGACACCCCCCTTTTTTCGGTGTAAGGCTGATAGTCAATTTTTGACGGTATACCAAATTTCGTGAATTTATGGCGAAGAGCTTACGATTTTTCACTGTATTTGGAAAATTAACTCATCAAACCTGAAATAAAACTCTCTACACCTCTTTGCCACAGGACTTAAGTATCTTATAAGAAAATAAAAATAAAAGTCACTAGCATCAAGCAGAACCCCGCTTTCATTCAGCTCTTTGTCCTTGATTCAAAATAAAATCTTCTTGACGGCGTACCCAAGAATGTTTCTGCGTAAATCGAGTCACTTTTTTCGCGAATGAAATTCAAAAATTATGCCGGAAGTCATTAATTCCGGATGCTAGGAATCAGTAAGTATTTAGACAATCGCTCTTTTTTTTTTGTGGTGTAGTATCTTGATTTGTTTTGCGAAGAAAACTCCGTACTCCTAAAAAATATGTCTGTCATTCTTAATATTATGGAGAGCCTTCAATTTCGTATGATACTGTGCAACACTTCTGTTGCGAAATAGTTGTTTGAGGCGCCGCGCCGTGGTACGCTGCGGCGCGGCCGGCGGCCGGCTGCGCGGAACCAATACATGTGCGCCTACAAACCTAACTTGATACTTCAAGCAATACGCAATGCGTGACGTATCCCGTTAGGTTTGTAGGCGCTGGCCGGCCGCTCGCTTCGCCGCAGGCCGCAGCGTCCCTCGGCGCCGCGCGTTTCGCGCTGGCAGTACGCTGCTCCACTCTGTGTTAAGCTCTAGTATTTAAACTCGCGGAGAAAGCGCTTTTCAACTCATGCTTTTGAAATGTTTGCACACTCGGCATGGATTATTCTCATTTGAATTGATGAAAAAAAGAATAAGTACGAAAGGAAAAGTTAATGTGTGTTAGGTTAATATCTATACGGTGTCCTTTTACTGTACTGCAGCGTAGTGTACGGGCAACCAAATTCGTATTATTTTTGGACAAAGCTTTCGGCACGATTGCCATCTTCATGACCTTTAAGTCAGAAAACTACTTTCAAATACATTTTTCAATGTACTAGTTTAAATTGAAAATTCAATCCTTTGATGTCACAGATCAGGAATTTTCTATCTTTCAAGTTTAAATCCTTCCAATTTCCCACATCAGGAAAAAAAAAATTAAAACAAAATATGGCAAAGAATGTTCTTCGAGTACTCTTTTGAAAAAAGGAACGTTTCCTTGAGCGAGTACTCCATTATTTATACTAAAATTTATACTCAATGTACTTGTTTAAATTGAAAATTCAATCCTTTGATGTCATAAATCAGGAATTTTCTTACTTTCGAGTTTAAATCCTTCCAATTTCCCACATCAGGAATCAAAAATTGAAACAAAATATGGCAAATTATGTTCTTCGAGTACTCTTTTGAAAATAAGGAACGTTTCCTTGAGCGAGTACTCCATTAATTGTACTAAAAATTAATTTCCAGTTTACACTCCTTGATAAGTACTGATTTTACAGTTATTTCCAAGTGAGACATAGAAACTGCATTAATTCTACAACGACCTACACTGCCGTGCTAAGGAAGAACGCCGTATGAACATTCGAGAGTTGCCAGATTTCCCTCGATAAAATGTTCATTTTTCAAGAAAGTTATGACTATTTTTCCTTGAAATTTTCAGGACTTTTTGGTGGAATTGCGAGCAAAATTATGTGGAAACGTGGATGAAAAATATTCATAAATTCAGCAGGAAATTCATGTTGTATCAAAGGAAATTTGGCCACACCTAAAGGTTCATACGGCAGTCTTTCATAGTACGGCAGTACACGTCCTCAAACAGAAGGGGTGACAATAAAAATTTTGCAGTTGGCCTTTCCCCTTCAGCGAGAGAATCCCGTGATAATGCCCGACGCCCGAAGTTGATTCAAGTCGGGTGTAAATTCCAAGCGAGGATCGGTCGGATACAACGATGGGGTCGGCGGGGGGAGGGGGGTTAAAAAGACA
Organism: Bemisia tabaci; assembly: GCF_001854935.1. Taxonomy (NCBI): domain Eukaryota; kingdom Metazoa; phylum Arthropoda; class Insecta; order Hemiptera; family Aleyrodidae; genus Bemisia; species Bemisia tabaci. The sequence continues at coordinate 1,461,100 of NW_017547103.1, read as the reverse complement.
CGAAAAAGGAGGAGGCGTGTTATTTCTCTTCATTCGACTCGGAATCTGTCGTCGCGAACAATAAAAGCGTCGCTGAAACAGAACGGGTGGCGAGACGACCGCTGAAGTCGCCACGTTGCAGTCAGCTCGACTCTCCCGAGACCTCTCGCGAGAATTTTCCGGGGGATTTTCCGTGGTATCTCGCAACGGCGACCGGCAAAAACACGGTAGTTTGCACGATCCTAAACGCCGATGTGCGACTCGACCCGCTTTCCCGCGGCATCGGTGTCGGATGCTCGACCTTTGAACCGTCGGGAAAACGGGGCTTTCCTTTTTTTCTTTCTTTTGAATTCGTCTGAAATTTGATAGCTTCGGGGTTAAATACTGCCGCGCTGAGTGAAAACGCCGTAAGAGCCTTCCAGGGTAGCCAGAGTTTCTTCATCGTCGGGTTTCCTGCCTTTCCCTGCGTATTTTTGATTTTCCCTGACTTTAAAATTTTCGGATTCCCTGACTTTCCCCAATATTCGAATCAAACTTGATTTTTTAATATTTCCCCCTTAAATTACACGCAATTATGCTGATCGCACTTCGCGGAATTCCCTAATTTTTCCCGATCGCCGCGAATTTCCTGACTTTCCCCAACCTTCCCGGTTTTCCAGACCGCTGGCAACCCTGAATTTTAGACTTTTTCAGAATTCTTATGATGATAAACTATTAATGGGAAATTGAATGAATGTTGAATATTTTTCTAGAAAATGGTTGGAAAATTTTGTTCGCAATCGAATCCAAAATATCCGATATTTAGCGGGTATCTAGAGCGTTGCATATCAAGCGTTCTCGAGTTAAATGAAATATCTGGAAAAAAAAAAAAAAAAAAAAAAAAAAAAAAAAAAAAAAAAANAAAAAAAAAAAAAAAATCACCGAAATTTTTCTCAAGCTGTTTTTTCATCGTTATCTTGATTTTTTTAAAATTGGGGGGAGGAGGACCAGGCCAGCGTTACGTAATCTAGAAGGGGCGATGTAGGGCTGCGTTATGAGAGAGTCACAAGGGGAGGGGAGGAGGCGGGGGGTTAAAAAAATCGGAGAAAGTGCGTTACTTAATACTTAAACGGCTTTTTACTGCTCTCTCCCTTATTACGGCAGAAGGGTCAAGGTTGATACGGAACACCGCCAGTTTGATTTAAGGTGAAAAGAGCTTGTAACAACTAGAGTCCCATTATACTGAGAGTTGAGACACCTCCCCTCCCCTTCATGGAGTCACAAACGGAAATAAATATTATGCAAATTGAAAGTTTTTCGTAATCTTTGATCGGTTCATTCTCGAATTCCTTCCTCCGTCCCTTCTCTCATTTCGTTTGTTCCTTGCCGAACCCGTAATTCCCCGGTCCATTTCAGATTATAATCTCTGCAATTGGTGAAAATGTAATCTTAAGGTGATTTGATGGACGCCATATTTTGTGTCAGAACGGCATGCGATATATCGCATCAATTGGTTCCATTTTTTCAGCTACTCGTCATTTTTCTCTAATTTTGAGATCGCAATTCTGTTGTCAGGAGACTTAAGTACTCACTTACCAACTTCAACAAAGAAATTCGACGTAATAAAGGCGCGGTTTTTTTAGAGAGAAAATATCGCATTCGAGTGCAGTTTCGATATCAGTATCGAATGCGATGTTTTCTCTCTGAATAAACCACGCCTTTATTACGTCGAATTTCTTTGATAATATTGGTAAGTGAGTGCTTTAGTCTCCTGACAACAGAATTGCGATCTCAAAATTGGAGAAAAATGACGAGTAGCTGAAATAATGGAACCAATTGATGCGATATATCGCATGCCGTTCTGACACAAAATATGGCGTCCATCGAATCACTTTAATTCCCGTTTGTGACACATTGGAGGCCTGAAATACGGGAACCAATCAGACATGGATTCACATAGTCTTAACTCTCAGTATGAAGGGACTCTAGTAGCAACAAACATCGCATCGCGGAAGGGGAAACTGTGCCGGGGATGGGGACGGCATAATGGGTGAAATTTACGAAGGCTCTTAATTATTATTGCATTCGCACATGCTCACGAGGCGCTCCGAGCACCGTGCTCCCCACCTCGGCGAGAACCGCGTAACTCCTGGCTTTAAACCTACGTCTATAGGTTGTTTCTACTCAGGAGAGCGACTTGCGGGTTGCGGTTCGGCCGCGGCACGACGCCACGTATCAGCGCGCGGCGCCGCGACGCCCCGAGTGTGTAAACTATTTCGCAGAACCGCGTCGAGTGCTCCCGGGGATGCCACATCCTCACACTCCGAGATCAAGCCTCCTGGATTGGGTTAAAGTAACTGTATAGCGAGAGGAGCGAGAGTATGGACAGATATGAAACTCCGAAAATCCATCAGGCCTTCGCCGATGCTTCTGCGAATGAAGTTAGGGCCCAGAAATGCAGCCAACCTATGAATTTCAATTGTCCAGAACGATTTACTTATACTATTGTTACGAACCGTCGTTTATAAAGCACGTATTTGACTCAATTTTTGCATAAATTTACTCATTTTTGCGGAATAACGCTCATTTCTGTACATTCTTGGCCATCTTGGTTAGAATTGGAATGGGCCTGTTGCAAACTTTTGCTAGAACAAAAATAAGAGTTGTTTCTTATAGATAATGCCTCAAAAATCACGATGAGCGCACCGGCAAAGTCTGAAATGCACTCATAACTTCACAATCTGCGTAAGAAATTTGCGTTTTTTTAAGCTTCCCGCTTCAAAAACGATACTACGGCACAGGTGAACATTTTGTTAGAGGAGTCGCTCCATCGTCGGCGATATTCATCATGGCCGACGCTTGCGCGCAGTTCCGCGCGTAATTCGAGGAGAGTTCAAGGTCAATCAATTCGGGCGTGGAAAACATGAACGTTAAAACACACCGATTGTTAACTGGTCTAATCCAGTTCAGGTATTACTTCGTCCCATAACACGTGTTTTGGCGGATTGGCGTCGGCCATGATGAGTATTGCCGACGATGGAACGACTCCTTTTACAAAATGTTCACCTGTGCCGTAGTATCGCTTTTGAAGCGGGAAGCTCAAAAAACCGCAAATTTCTTACGCAGACTGTGAAGTTATGAGTGCATTTCAGACTTTGCCGATGCGCTCATCGTGATTTTTGAGGCATTATCTAGAAGAAACAACTCTTATTTTTGCTCTAGCAAAAGTTTGCAACAGGCCCATTTGCAGTCTCTGCAGATTGACAGTGAAATTTTGTGTGGTAGAAGTTGGTTAGAGGGATGGCTGCACTTTTGGGCCCTAAAGACCTCCATGAAGCGATCTGTCCATACTCTCGCTATACAGGTACTCTAGATTGGGTGTCTAATAAAAGGTCATTTTGCATTTCCGTGATTTTACCTGGTATTATGAATGGGATTGCCTGGTTTTTTAGCGCGAATGCATTGGCGGTTTGAGGGGCTTGGAGAACAAGGCGCATAAGTGCAGTTTTTAAAGAAATTGCGAGATATTAATTATTTCATGTAAAACTAGTTGTAATGTATATTCTGTGAGAAATTTCCCCCAAATCGAATTTTGTCTGCACTCCTGTCAGATGTCCTTGCTATTCAAACTTTAGATCGGAATCTCACTATATTCCGCAGAACGGATTGGCAACACTGACGACAGCGGTAAGAACGGCATCCAAGTTAAACTCAGAGCTCGCGAATCTGACTGTGCTCTCTGCGGTCCTCCGAGCCATCAACAGCTACGAAATTCGGGCGTCCCTGATTGCTTCCTCGTTTCCTTCCTGCGCTTGTCTGACGTCATAATTGGAATGCTCCTCCGGAACAACGATAGCAGCAAACACGGCTCTTGGATACGACCAGGGATCGTGCTTCGGGCAATGATCGTATGTAGAATTTTGCCAACGAGACTTAAGCGTTTGCCACATCGACTCTATTCGTTAGCTTGATTTGGACAGGAATAACAGAATGCATCAAATCGAATTCTGGAAATGGAAAGAATGGGTCAGTTGCGCTGGTCACGGAATCGTATTATGGTGCTTCATTCTCGCAGATCAACTACGGAAAAGAAGATCCGTCCAAAAAGCAACTTTCTATGTTGAATATTAAGCGAGATATCGTTCTTTAAAAAGTTGGGTTTTTGAAGTTATCCACCACGGTAGTGCATAACAGAGTATGTATTACCGCGGTGGATGACGTCATAAATCGAGTTTTTCACGAAGTTTTCGAGATCCTCTTATTTTTAGTTGATCTGCAAGAATAAAGCACCAAAACAAATTGGACTGAGTTCAGTAGAAAGGAACCATGCGGCATGAGCTATTGCCAAATTTATGTAGGCAACTTGACTTTTTACATGAAAACGGTTGTGCGGATTTGTGTGCGTCCAGTGAATACCCTGCATAGTACGAAGCAAATTCTTTTAAAGTTTCAAAGGAATCCGCACAAACGTTCTCTTCAAAAAAATTGAATTGCCCAGTAAAATGCGACAATAGCTGATGTGGCTTGGTTCCTTTCTCCTAAACGCGGTACAGTACGGGTACAATACATACGCGTCAGTCAATACGACACACGGAAAAAAGTAAATTAATGATTTATAACAATTAAATTGCAAAAAAAAAGTGACTGCAATATTTTAACGTAGAATTCACAACACAAAAATGCTACTTTAAACAACCTCGTGGTTAAATTAGCTTACAATTGTGGTTAAAGTAGCATTTTTGGGTTGTGAAATCTACGTTGAAATATTGAAATCACTTTTTTTTAGCAATTTAGTTGTAAAATCAGCAATCTAATTTTTACCGTGTAGCGTTAAATCAGTCAGATCAAACTGTGATCTTCCAGCTGATGCATATTCAAACCCGTCGAGAAGCCGAGAGGAGGCGACTTAAATTCTGGAGAGACAAAAGGCGCCGGCGCCAAAAAAGGAAAGTTCCCGCCTCCGAGTAAGATTACATCTTGTCGCCGAAAGTTGTTTAGCCGCAGTGTGTACACTATACAAACCCGCTTCATTTACTCAGACCGCGACTTATAGGGGAAAGTTTTGTTCCGCCGGGTTCCGCAAAATTGCCTTACAGATGAGGGGTGGTTGTGCCACTTGAGCCTCCGGGTAAACATGCATAACTTCCCATTCAATGCATTCAGCGGTTTCTTTGCTTACCGCACTCTTATTCAACTCGAGCTAGTTTTGCTACTTTTAATCACGCGCTCCAGAGAATAATGGCCAATGCAAATGAGCCGTGTATGCATTACAGCACGTATTCTAAACGAGGAAATTTGCTGACTCCTAGTTGAATATGAGCCACCCCTGTGAAGTATTTTGCTCTCCTTGGTTTGTCGCTGAGAACTTCTTCAAATTAAAGATGGCATGGAAAATTAGTGAACGCATCAATTGGACTATATGTCGCAATTAGGATCTTCAATTTTTTACTAATTTTAAAAATAACGCATGTGCCATCAGTTTTCCTATACGTACGTAGGTTTTTTTACGGATAAGACAGAAATTGTAGTTCCTAATTGCAAAATGAAGTCCTAATTATGATGCGTCCGCATTTCACGGTATCGTTTTTCTATTGGAATAAGTATTTTTTCTCATTTTTCCTCAATAATTAAAAAACAGTTATTGACTATTACACTCGGAGTACTTAAAGGAAGAATCATGAAATTCAGCAAAATGAATTTCAGTGATGGATGGCATAATCTGTGCTGCCTTTTGGAGGTCACTTTGTCCATTATCATTGGCGTCTAGATGAATCTAATCACCTTATATTTTGCTAATTTCGGCACATCCATCATTAAAACACGATCCTCAGACATAGCTTCTTCATATATTTTGAGAATTACAAAGCCCATCGATTCGAAGGAACTGAGGCAGAAGGTTGCCTGAGGTGGAAAAGATACAAATGAGATAAAAAAATATAAAAATAAGATAAAAATGTATTACAGTTTTTAACTCGGAACCATTTGGCCGCAATTCAGAACACATTGTGTGCAATAGCTTATGACCCACTGTGTCAGATAAGAGCGAATTGAAAATCAGAGGATGGATTCAAAAAAGAAAAAAAGTAGGAAGAGACGGAAGAAAACAAATCGCGTTTCTTGCTATCGGGCAATTCATTTCCAATGATCAATGTAAAATAAAAACGTTAATATCTTAGATAGGAATTGACTTGAGTAATTTCCAATGCAAGAATTATGTTCTTCGTGAAATTTTGGGTAAGAATCATGTATCAGAATGCTTACTTCCACTGCCGTGCTAAGGAAGAACGCCGTATGAACCTTCGCGCGATGTCAAATTTCTTCTGGAAATATACGAATTTTCAGGAAAACTCGTGAAAATGTTCTTCGCATTGTGATTAAAATTATCAGAAAATTTCAGTTAAAAATATTCATTAATTGTCTCAAAAATTAACATTTGAAGAGGGAAAATTTGACAACTCTCAGATGTTCATACGGCGTTTTTCCTTAGCACGGCAGTCTAGTGGTCTCTTGAGATGCACTATTGCATCAGAGTGAAAGGTTGTCAGGCTATGCGTTAAAATACGTAAATTCCACTGAGGTTTAAGTGGGAAAAGTGTTGACTTCTCAGCCCTATCTGGCAATTATGTCGGAGGGGCAACGAGTTATGGGTTAAACTACGAATTTCGGATTCAGCAGCGTTTATTTAAAGCAGGAGTCGGGAAGCAATTTGGAGGCGGCAGTCGAGGGCTTTGGCAGTAAGTAATGCCCGCGGCGCCGGGCCGGTTCCGGGGGCGAAAATATCTGGGCGGGCTGCAAGATCACCTTGAGATAAAACATCTGATTACAAGGCGGGCGGGTCAGCTGTTACTTTGATAAATTAAGGGATGCAAAAACGGGAGCGGGCGAGGTGAAAATAATCGTAGTCGCCGCGCGAGATGGGGCGGGCGGGCGGGACTTGGAGAATAAAACGTGGCCGAGAAATGAAAAACGCAATCAAGGGGGAGCAGGAATGAAAACAGGTCGGTGCCGCTGCCGCTGCACAGTGGAACGAGATCATAGGATAGGTTGGACGTGAAATTTTTGGTTAAAATTTCAAATTGGTTAGTTGCGCTGGTCACAGCTGACCCCCTCCACCCTCCAGCCCACCCACCTCATCCCCAGAATGTTTTCCATAATGACGTGTTAAGGAAGAACGCCGTATGAGCCTTCAGAGGTTGCCATCATTCCATCGGCAAAAAGCGCATTTCCTGGGAAAATTGTGAATATCCTTTTTTTAAAATCTCCATACAATTTGGTTCGCAATTTAATATAAAATATCTGAAAATTTCAAGGAAAACTGAACATGTTCAATTTGTTGAACAAAATTTGGAAACTTCGAAAGTTCATATTTTCGAAAATATAAAACAAAGCAAGTTTAGGGGTGGTTCATGTTGAACATGTTCACTTTGTTGAACAAAATTTGGAAACTTCGAAAGTTTATATTTTCGAAAATATAAAACAAAGCACAAAACTTGCTTTGTTTTATATTTTCGAAAATATAAACTTTCGAAGTTTCCAAATTTTGTTTTACTTCTATTGACACGGTCTAGTGTGCGGTGGCGGCGCAAAACATTTCGGGGGATGGGAAAGGTGGAGGTGCTCATTGTGAAGCGCCGAGTCAGCGAAGGAAACTTGGCACTCGGCCCGCAACGGAAACGAATAAGATGATTTTATTTATTTTTTCCACCCTCCTCCCCCAGCATTTTTTGGATATTTTAGGATCGGGTTTTCTTCGTTACGGTTCCTTGAGTTTTACATCGGAACTGCTCCATGTTTGGAACGCGAGCTAAGATTAAAAATTGAACTCATTTAGACGCTGAAAGGTGGAGTGGTAGGGGTTTTCGAGTGAGTTTTGGAGAAGTCATGGAAAACAATAGTTTGTCAAGATAACCTAGAATAAAAAAGGGTACTGTCATTCCCGTCTTATGCGGAGAATTGATCGACCAATCACCAAATGGACTAGGACTATCCGCGAAATGTATTCTGGGATCGCCGTGCAAGGAATCAATGGTGGCGTATAGTTCATTTTCTGACTGGCCCCGCGATTCGGAGTGCGCGAAAACACATCCATAATCGAAGCATCGGAGAGAAATTAGTGGATTCAGAAGTAGATTTCTTTAAGAGCTACCAATATGATATTGCAAAAACGTTGAAAGTCTAAATACGAAAGCACCAAAATGCTGATCAAAGCAATAAAATTTCAAAAAACTGACTAAAATTCAAGGAAAAGCAGACTGACAGCAATGGCATTGCGCATTAAAACACACGTATTTTTGAATGATCTGGACGAGCGGATAGTCCATTTTTGGCGATGCAAGTACCCGCTTTTCTGCTAGATAACCCTAGTTTCGTTATAAAATGAACCGAGTTAAGCAGACATGAAGCAAGCCACATCAACTATCGACAAATATAATTGGGTAATTTAATTTGTAACATTGAAACGGTTGCGCGGATTTTTTGCATAGTGCGAGGCAAATTCCTTAAAATTTTCAAAGGATTCTCTTGTAAAAAATTAAAGAGCCCGGTTAAATTTGGGAATCGCTGATGTAGTTTGGTTCTCTCCTGCCGAAGCAACAGCGTGACATGGGACTATCGTAGCGTGAAGATGCATTAGTTAGGTTAAGGCGCGGATACCACTATTCGTGCTCAAGCGTTGTCTGTGTTGCAGACACGAAAAATTGAAGGCGTTTTGATTTTCTGAACGCTGAGGATGGCAACTACGGAACATAATGCAGCGCAGCGTTCTCTTTGAAAACAGTGAACAATAGATAAGTATCTGAACAGTTTAAAATATTCTTCCCGGGATATTTTCAAACGTGTGGCCTGTTTGCGATATATTGATAAATCCACCATTTAAACCTACGAAAAAGGATCGATAAACAGGTTTACAACGAACATCTTGATAATTGATTCCTTGCCACAGGGGAAAATCGATAATTATCGATTTCCTTGTTTTCCTTTCCTGTTTATAGATCAATTTCCATAGGTTTAAATGGCAGATGATCGATTAATCGCAAAACAGTCCACCAGTTGGAAAATATCCTGGGAAGAATGTTTTAAACTGTTCAGATACTCATCTATTGTTCACTGTTTTCAAATAGAACGCTGCGCTGCATCATGTTCCGTAGTCGCCGGGCGTGCGCCATCCTCAGCGTTCAGAAAATCAAAACGCCTTCAATTTTTCGAGTATGCAACACAACAACGCTTGAGCACGAATAGTTGTATCCGCGCCTTAACCTAACTAATCCATCTCCACGCTCTGATAGTCCCATGTCGCGCTGTTGCTTGGTTCAAGCGTGTTGGCCGAACGCAACCAAAAGTAAACGATAATATGTGATATTTAAAAGGAACAATGTTTATGTTACCACCGTGTTCAATACGGTTACCTGCTTTAGATGCTACATTTCAAGACTGCATGCTGACTGAATGTGCGTCAAAAATAATCGAAGCGAGTTGCAATGAACTTTTATCGTTAAATAACGTTTGCCATTGTGTAGACACAACGTAGATTTTCAATTTCTCGACCAGCTTATTAATGGTCGATCCAATGATTAAAATAATCTCATGTATAACATGATCGGTTTACATTGATTTGCAGTTTCCTTTTTTGATCGATGCAACGTCACAAGCAACTGTGATGCACCACTAACAGGTATGCATATTTATCAGTTTTCTTATGTTCAACCATGATAATGATTAGATATTCGCAGGAAAGGAAGACCGATGAACTCAAAATTTGAGTTAATGATCAAGATTCATTACAATACGATGAAAAATTGCAGTTATTCAGCCCATCTGAGTATCGTTTGGAATGGATATCTCTTGCGGCATACCTGGTATCGGGTACAATGCTGCCATGCTAAAGAAGAACGCCGTATGAACATTCAAGAGTTGCCAAATTTCCTTCGATACAATGTTTATTTTAGAAGAAAATTATGAATATTTTTCCTTGAAAGTTTCAGGGACTTTAGATCAAATTACATACAAAATTATCATGAGAAATTGGTAGATAAACAACTAAACACTTTCTTGAAAATTAGTGAATTGCCAGGGGGAAATTTGGCAACGCCTTGTGAGCCGTTCGGATGTTGCCAAATTTCATTTAATGCTATATGAATTTTCAGGAGAATCTGTGAATATTTTTCCTCCAATTTTTCAGGGATTTTTTTCACAAGCAGATCTAAATTACCCACAAGTTTCAAGGGATATCATTCATAACTTTCTTCAAAATTCAACATTTCACCGGAGGAAGTTTGGCAACTCTCGAATGTTCACACAACGTTTTTTTCTTAGCACGGCAGAGCGATGCACCAAAAATTGGCAATCCTGAGCACCGGATCATGACGAGGGCACGTGAACGTAATGAGAACGTAACCGGTGGAAGGCGTGAGCGGGGGGGGGGGTTGAAGCCGCGGAAAAGGTATCAAATTCGGAGAAATCCAAAATAGGAGGGTATGAATATTTAACGGTCTGACTCGTTTAGAAATATAATTCTTCCCAGAGCCACTATTACCGGATCACGGTGGCAAGGTGCAGGCCAGCAAATTGGCTAAAATATTCGTCGCGTGATAAAGCAAGGCTGGCTCCTCGGATAAGGTGATTTCGCGATAGTGCATTGCCGTGCTCTGCCATGTTACCAGTGGCGTGGCGTGAATTGCGATACATCGATTTTTATGCCATTTAAACCTAGGATAAAGAATCGGTTATTAAGGTGTTCGCTGCGAACACCCTGTTAATCGATCCTTTTCCATAGGTTTAAATGGCATAACAATCGATACATCGCAAAACACGCCACGCCACTGCATGTTACGGAAGAGTGCCGGAGGTGGAGTCTGGGATGAGCCTCGATACACATAAGAGCATGTGCTAACAATGGCTCATACAGGAATGCACTTAAGATTCTTTTCCCCAGTGCTGGGAAGGAACGCCATGCGAGCATTTAAATGGACTACATTTTGTGATAGGGAGCTTTTATTTCCGACTCATTCTAAAAACAACGTGCGTGCCATCAGTTTCCATGTGACGGTAGGTGTTTTTTGTATGAGTAAATAAAGTGGACGGAGTTCTGCCGAACGGAACCATGTGCATTATGACGCGAGCCCTGATACACATATATTCTTATTGGTCTCAGGGCTCATGTCTCAATGCACATAGGTTCCGTTTGGCAGAAATACGTCCAAGTAGCAGTTACCTCTCGCAAAATACAGGTCCAATAATGTGACTGTTGCAAATTTCGGCTAGAGCAAAATGAAGAAATGTTTCTTTTGAGTAATGGCTCAAAAATCACGATGAGCGCATCGAGAAAGTCTGAAATACGCTCCTAACTTCACAATCTGCGTAAGAAATATGTGATTGTAATGCTTCCCGCTTCAAAAACAATATTACGGCACAGGGGAACCTATCGCACCAGGAGAATTTTAGGCTTCTATAACTGAAAATTTTACTTATTTTTCTTATGATATCCTGCTAGACAAATTAAAAAAAAAAAAAAAAAAAAAAAAAAAAAAAAAAAAAAAAAAAAATGCGGAAGTCCACTCTTGTAAACGAATATTTCTTCGAGCCAATTTTAGAACCTCAGAATGACGTTATACTTCTTCGTTCGGGAAACAACAAAATGCTATTTTTCTTTGAATTTTAGTTAGTATTGTTATTTTTTCATAACTTTCCTATGTTTCTCCGAACATCATCTACTGATTATCTTTGACTGTAATGTTAATTCTTAGTTTATTGTATTTAGACGTCAAAATTCTTTCAAAAGATCAATTTGTTGAAAGTATTTGGCGCGTCAAATAATGCCAAATTATCTGTTATAGCTGTGCCACATTGCACTTATCTCTAATTTAATTTAGTTCAATTTTAAACTTTAGTATCCTTCTGCTCGAGACCGTCACGTATCATCTACATTTCATCATCATGATTATAATCCAGACGGTAATAAACGCTCAATGAGCATCCTCATAATAACCTTTACTTCCGATTTGAGCCGTCTACAAATGCAAGGAAGGAAGGATGGAGCGCAGCGTGAATGTCCACTAACGAAGACGTGAGAAGGTTGAAACAACTAATAATCCGTCTTTTGTATTCAATTGATTCATCCCGAGGAGCGAAACTTCTTCGTTATCCGATTTATTGAATATTTGAGAGGGATCGAGAAGTGACCCTGATTAGAGAAACAGGGATGTCAATTTTAAGTTCCAGAGGTATTTACCGCACGCTCATTGCGAGTTACTTTGCAAAAAGTGTCGCCTCTCTGACATAAGGGCGTATTTCAGTTTCTACTTTGTACCTGGAGGATAAAAACTTTACTATTTTATGTAGAATTTTCCGAATTGGGAATTTGCACAAATTGTTTTTATTGCCGCATCAAAGAGTGCTTTATGAGCTGTGTCTTTAATGATTTTTTTCGACATGCGGGAAATTGTAGAAACATACTTTTTAAAAGTGAGAAAATCAGCCGCCTTGCAACGTCATCTAGCGGCATCTCCCGTTTAAACACTTATGCATTTTGACAGATTAGGTAATGTGGTCATATCTCTTCTATCAAGGGAACACTAGACAAGGCACGAATTTAAGCATTCTGATACACATTTCCTGGTCAGAATTTCACGATTTGCACAACGAAAATTACTGAAACCAACTCCTGACGAGGATATTAACGTTATTATTTCACATTGGTTACGAGGAATTTGAACTGTCCGCTCACAGGAAACTCAAGGCTCTACGTGAATCAAATCGCGCACTACAACGGTTTCAGCAAGCTTCTCAGTCGAGCAATGTTCATGTCCCATCATGTGTTGTTCAAACTATAAGCAATTTGCTATAGCTGAGCCAAAGCGTCAAGATTGAGATTGCCAGGCTTGTATATCGTAGAGACTGTCATTATAACGTTTAGCGTGCTATGTGACTCACGAGTAGCATTGCGTTTTCATGAGCGGGTGGTTTGAATTCACGCATCAAGAATCATTAAATATCTTCGTAGGGAGTAAATTTCGGTAATTTTCGTTGTGCAGATCGTGTTCTACGTGAAATTTTGGTTAGGACACATGCATCAGAATGCTAAAATTCGTACCTTGTCTAGTGGTCGATTGTTCATTTTAGAAACCAAGCATAACGCTCAGTCCACTCAGTAGTTTCTTTCTAAACATAAAATTCAAAAAAAATTCAGACACCTGCGAATTCTCAATTCCGCCGAGTTTCAAGCTTAGCTCACGTTTGCCGCGGGGGCAAAATTCGGCATCCTCGCAGTCGAGTTCGAAAATCGCGAGGGGTAGAGGAGACAGGGGGATTATCTCTCTCCCCCACCGCCGACCCTGGTTTAGCGACACTAATTCTAACCCGAGGGTGCAAATTAGTCTTTACCCACCCCTCCGGCCCGACCACCAACCCTGCCCCGCCTGAGCGTGGAACCAGAAAAGCTATTTGGGACAACGCTGCCGTCGAGTATTCGCCTATGAGTAGACTGGAGATGTCAGTTTACCATTGTTTGCGTAATGAGTTGTTTCGGCCGCTCGGCGAGACGAAGGCTGGCAACTTGGCCTCACTCGGATTCGCGCACATTCATCAATGCCACGGCTCCTTTTGGCGAATGCATCCACTGGACCCGGTTGCCATTTGTTACACTAATTAAGGTCCGCTACTCCCGTCCGAAGCAGAACCACCGTAACTCAATTACATACGTATTTTCCGTATTTCTTGAATATTACTTGAACGTATTTCGTCGCAGGCAAATGGTAAAATCAGGCGTTTTGTCAAATGCCTGGGCAAATAGTAAAATATTCTAACGTAGATTGAAATTCTGATTCTTTTCCTAATTTTAGAAAAAATAATAAATTGCAGATCTAATTTGTTGGATGATATGGAAAATTCCGATTAATTTTGGTAGTACCGCAAAACTTGGGTTTGTAACCTACTTCATTGGGGCACTGCCACAAATAATTGGATGTGACCACACCATCCATCAACATTGGCGGATCCAGCAAATTGGCAACATTCATTTTTTCCATTTAAACCTATAGAAATGTATCGATTCTTAAAGGGGCCAGGTGCTCCGACAAGAATCGATTATTTAACATAGGTTTAGATAGAGGAAATCCTGTGTTACCAAATTGCTGGATCCACCCCTGTCCATCAACCCCGAAATCTTTGATTCCGTGTTTTCTTTTATTGGAGTAAACATGATATGAATTTAGGCAACCCGTGATGCCGCAGATAGGCTGGTTTTGGGTTGAATCCATCCACTTTAAGGTTTATCTACAGCTGCGTGAAGTAAGAAATTTCTCCGCGCAGGGGGCGCCACCGCTGTGTTTTAGAGTCCGTACAGCTCCACGTGAGTCCTTGAGCTTTTATAAAAGTTGAAGGAATTTCTGTTTAAATCGAAGAGTTATAAGTTCTAGCCATAACATTCTTCTTCCTATTGACCCTAAAAACAACGTGAAAAGTCATTTCTGAAGCTCTGCAATTTGATCCCAGAAAAAAGTAGGGTTAAGCATGATGACCTTGATGCAACCAATCGCGCTTGATCGCTCTCAGCAGTTGGCAGATATCTCTCTCCCACCGTGAGCTGTCTCTCTCGCACTTACAGATATCCCGTAAGAGAAACTGGGATCAATTTACAGCTTTTATATTAGACTTTCAAAGCTCGCGTTTGTTTCTAAGGATTCCAGACGTATGCTGCTAGAACTTATGAGTCTTAGAATTTAAGATACCTATTGTGATATTTAAATAATCACTGATTTCGGAGTCGGATTTTAGCAGCGCGACGTGGTGGATTTTTTCGGAACTACAGCTGAAGATTAACCTTAAGTTGGATTGATGAGTTGGGAAAATAAATTTGGCTGAGCGGGTGCGTGCGTGGATTAGTAGAGAGAGGGGGCTTACCTGGATTTACGGCGTCCACTGCCATTAGGATAATGCACTTCAAGAGCAGCAACGCCGCAGACGTCTGCAACAGAAATGGAACTGAATTAAAATTTAGACCCCACCGCTGTGAACTACAATCGGCTAGGCTTAAGCGAAAAAGCACTCTATTTCTCAACGATTGAAATTCCATCGTCAGCGTGCGTATCGACGGTGAAACTGCACAAACGCGTTTTAGGGTGTCCGTAATTTCTTCATTCTCTGATTTTCTAACTTTCTCCTGACTTAAAAAATTCAAAATTTCCGGAATTTTTCCTGCATGACTTTCGAGCAGAACTCCCTCTTGGAACTCTTCATTTTCATTGTGCTGATTTTCGCTCAACTTTGGACAAAATTTCCACCTTTACACTGTTAAAAATTGTGGAGTGAAATCCTGAGCCCAGTTTAGTTTACATTGAATCCGCGGAATCTCCATAGCTCTGTGTCCACTCGTCAATATGGCGTTAAAATGGAAGCTCAAAGTGAATCGAAAAATACGATCTGTTCGCGATTGTTGACCAAAAGAGAGTCGCGCCGCTCTAATTTGAGTTGCAACACTCATCAATCGCATCAAGTCCCGACTTTCAGCCACTTATCGTTGAAATTGATTCACTTTGAGTTTCCATTTTGACGAGTAGAGACAGCGCTTATCACCTGAGACCCCATGAAAAAATCAATTTAATGAGATGATCCATAGAAATGAAAAGTCTTTTTCTCTCGAAAGCCTAGCAGAGTCTTAGGCTCCGTGAGGGAAAATGAATTCGAAGAGGGTTGGGAGATTGGCATTTGACAAGAACAAAGTTTGGGAACGGCTTTTCCTCGCGGCGAGTACTGGCGACACGAAACGCGAGCGACACCTAAAAATGCCTGTTCACCACTGAGACCGAACCAATCGGAAGAGAGCAACTTTTCGGTTCGTTTTGAGTCGGAGCGCTGACATCCTGCTGGAAATAACTTCCGATCAAATCTCCTCCCTCGTCATACATTTAAGCTAGTATTAATTGAAAAGTTTCATCGAAACCTGCCTTTCCGTCCGCGCTCAAGCGATACAGTTTTTGCCCCCCCCCCCTCCCTCCCCCTCTCGTAGCCGATCCATCGACGAGAGTTCGAAGGGGAGGGGATGGGGGTGATGCGAAAGCGATAACCAATTGAAAGAAGCGGTTTACTCGTAAAAGTAATTTTACTGTAAAGCTAACGGACCTATCGAATTTAATTGATTGGTTTTCGGTTTATGAAACCTGGTGGCAACAATATACGGAAGTAACACGAGGACAGAGTTTGATAAAAACGCACCGAGTAGCAGGATTTCGACCGTAGAGGAAGGAGTTTAAAGTTGTACACCTCCGTAAGATTCAATGTTAAGGGCGACGTTTGACGACTATTTTCTGTTCAAAAATACAGTCGCAACCCAGGGTGTTTAGCAATTTCAGAAAAAAATTTCCCCGACGTTTCCCTGATTTCCCCGACTAAAACTGTCAAAAAATCGAGAAAAGTTTCAAATTCCCGACGGACGGAAAAAAAATCCCGACATTTCTCTGTCAAAAAGGGGAAATATTCCTAATTTTTCGCACAGTTGAACTGAATTGATGTAAGCAAGAATTTTTTCATGTTTTAGGAATATAATGCAATAATTAGAGCAAAATACATGGTGTCTAAAATTGTGCGAGGTATTTTTGCTTCATTTTTAAAATTTAATAAACACCAACAGAAATTCTGGTAAGAATTTTGGTAGAAATCTTTGTAAGAGTAGAATTCGCGAAACGTTTTCCGAAAAATTCGTGTTTATTTATTTCCCTGCCGATTCCATGAAACGAAAATCGCTTGCAAAATTAGAATCTCTGACATTCCGAATCCTTCATTTCGCTGGCACAAAAATATTCTCTGAAACTTCCACATTTCCCGGTCGCTAGACACCCTGCAACCGAATACATCGAGTTCTGAACTTGACTTGACTATTGGAAGCAACCGATGAAAGAAAAGGATACTACCCGGTGTATAACACGAAGAAAATGCCCCTTATGAACACTAGAGCGTTGTTAATTTCCTTTGGTAAAAATATATCTATGTTTAAGGAAGGTATGAAAATCATCCGCCCAAAGTTTCAGATAATTCAGCTCAAATTACGAATGAAATTATCTGAAAAATCAAAAGCAAAATATTCGCACGTCTCTCAGAAAATTCATCTTTCATCGAACGAAATCTGCCAATGTTCGAAGGCTGTTACATTGCTTTTCCTCAAGGCGCACAGTGGATTGAGTCAATAGGAGAGGTAGGACAAAATTTGGAAACTTTAAAAGCTTACAACTCCATCCGTTAATACAAAATTTTAAGGTTCCAGAAGTGGTTCCATTGGTTTCCTCGTGAAATTTACAGTTGGAGGTACTCCTTAAAATTTAAAATGTGACGAAATAAACATCGAAATTTCCAGTATCAGTAAAAATTGTAAGTCCGACCTCTCTGATTGACTCAGCCCACTGTGAGGTGGCAGCATCGGCATTGCCTGGAGAAGTTACGTAAGCTCGGAGATCATGAAATAATAATTTTGCGATTTCAAAGGATCCTTGTTCCTGTCTGGCTAATAGAAATGTTGCGTCTTAATTATAATAAGAACTTGTGGAAAGGGGTAAAGGATCATAATATGATGTTAGTGCCTCCACCATTGCTCGGCCGTCATGCCGCTCCGTTATCCTTATTATCCGCCGGCTAAGGGTTCTATTTTAATTCCAAGTTTTTATGCGTTTACTTCGCTCCAACTTTTATTATCCCTTCGGGAGCATTGTAACTTACCCTCCACATTTTATTTAATTCCTTTATGCCGGAGGATTCCAGATTGAATCTCACGATTCTCCGAGCTCTCGTTTCTTGGAAGACTTGCCACCCCACTCAACTGCAATATGGCCGTCTTAATTCTTTGTTTCTACACGATTTAAACGGGATCACCAGTTGTATATCCACTGAGAGAACTGTTTTATGTATAATAGCAATTAGTACCCAACGCGACGATAAGATGCTAAGTTTGTCTTTGAAATTTATGTAAATGTTTGAGACCGTTTCCTTGCGGTCAACACACTGAGATTACTGCACGACCAGTCAAAATTAGGGGGCTTAGCCCCCTGAGGACACTTTGCGCCCTCTAAGGCCCGCCTCACGGGCTTTTGTGACTAAATTTGTATACAGTGGGATTATCTAATGACCATATCCCATTAGTAGCCGCAAGCACCATGAAAATCAACCCGGTTGGTCTTCCGAACAAAATTTGACAAAAAATGAACATTTATATTGTCTAAATGGACTGTCAAATTTGAGATTTCCGAATTTGAATCGGCCCAGTTGATCACTCACAATCAGCTGAACTTTGACAAAAAATAAAAATTAACATTGCTTAGATGGGAGAATTTGCACATTTACCGCGCAATATACAAAAATGTGGGTCATACTTCCAAAATCCCGCTCATATTTTTAATCATTATTTATATTCATGTAAAAACAATTAATACTCAGTAGTTTTGTTAATTAATAAAATATAGAAAACACCTTCCAAAATCTTATTAAAACGCGCTTATCTCAAAACAATTACCTGTCGATAGGCGCAAAAATCACGAAAGTAGGCCTGATCGAACACCAGAACTAAGCGCTACCAAAAATGAAAATTTAGGAGGCTTAAGAGCTTATAGTATAAAAGAGAGAGAAAGAGAATCAACAAGTATGATTTTTTCTCCTTTTTTTTCTCCAATATGTTTCCTACTTCACTTTCTTGTGTACTTTTTACCTAAGAGCTAGAAAAGTAATTCTGTTTAACTTAATTTCTTGTGCCTTACGTCCAATGATTGCTTTCAAGTCAATAAATCTGATAAACTACAACCGCGTTTATAAGTAATCGTGTCTCATAGAAAATCCATTTTCACATTTGAATCGTGAACAAGAGCAAATGAATTTTCGAAACAGCTCAAGTTACGGACTGCGGGCTGATTATTGAAATTGATAGACAAAGCAACAGACAAAGAAGACAAAAAGGATTTGGAGGGGTCCTATTGGTAGAAGCGTTTTGTTGCAATGGACAACGGAGGTAGGTAGTAGACTAACTAACGGCAACCCACGAGAGACCCGACAGTTAGTCCATCATTTTCCCCCTTAGTCTATGATGAGAACCACCCATTACAACCAATAGGATTGCTTTATACCCCCTAGGTCTTCTTTGTCTATAGATTTGTCTATCAATTTCAATAATCGGCCCGCTGCACCCTGTAAATAGTCCGAGAACAGAGGAAAACGCTTGAGCTCGCCGCCTTTTGACTTGACGAAGAGCTCTAATGTAAAAGGGAAGTCAAAATGAACAGAGATGTCCGGCCCTCTCTTATTCTGGAACAAATTCCTCGGACCTCGGCATCAGGAGTGCTCCCCGGGGTAAAATAAGAACCGCCTCTTTGGATCAATAGAGAATTCTAATTGATTTGAATTAGTAGTCAGAGCGCGAGACGAGTAGCAGTCGTAAAAACCTCCAACTTGAGAAATAAACGATAATGGAATCGACGGGTCCATTCAGGGATACTCGGGCCCTGGCCGTCCTTTTAACGTTTCCTTGTTTCTTATCAGGGTTTCTCAAATGCACGAGAATGGACCATTGGACAAGGTGCAGACTTATACGTAGTGTTCACTCATCAAAATTTCACGAAGAATGCGAGTTGTAACCTATTACCTTAAACCTAACCTTAACCTTAACCTATTACTCCCGAAAAACTAGAGTTATATGGGTACGGAGCAGGATCTTACTCTTTTTGCGGATTAACTGCGATCTTAGTCCAGAGGTAGATCCAGCAATTTGACAACTATGGCTTTTCTTAAGATAAACCTGTGCTGAAAAATAGATTCTTGTCTGAGCTCCTACTCCTCCGAGAATCGAAACATTTCCATAGGTTTCAATGGAGAAAAAAAACTAAGTTGCCAATTTGCTGGATTCGTCAATGGTTCTTACGGAGCGGATGTCATTTTCTGTTCCTAGAGGCGGATCCAGCAATTTGGCAACACTGGATTTCCTCCATTTAAACTTATGCTAAATAATCGACTTTTGTCAGAGCACCTGGCCCGTCCAAGAATCGATACATTTCCATAGGTTTAAATGGAGAAAAACAGTGCTGCCAATTTAGGTCCCGGATTCGGGTCCTAGATTTATGACAAAACACGGTTACATCGCCTAGGTCAAAACGACTAACACAGCACGGGAAGTCAGCGCTTCTCATCAAAATTTATTTTTCCACGTTGAGGATAAACCAATGAGTGCAAGGCAACGGCTTCAACTATTGTTCATTTCCGTTCCCGCTTTTCATTTCTTTTAAGTCCGAGTGCTCTTAATTGGCAGCCGAGTTCCGTTTTCAAAGACTTTGCTCAACGAGAGTAACGCAATCACCAGAGCTAAGTGCCCAGAAAAGCCTTGGCTCATGATTTGTTTCCGCGGGCTTTGACGTTGCCATCGTAAGCAGCTAGTCATAAAATGAAAATTAATTTAAATGCAATTTGCACTAAACGGTATAATAATAACATAGATCCTCCGCTGGAATGATGCGTCGCACAGTGGATCGAGTCAATTAGAAAGGTAGGGAATGAGTTTTTTTTACTAAAACTGGAAAGTTTGATGTTTATTTCGTCAAATTTTAAATTTCAAGGGGCGCTTGAAGAGGAAAATTTTACGAGAAAACCAATAACATCACTTTCAAAACCTCAAGGTTTTGTATAAACGGGGTTATAAGCGTTTAAAGTTTCCAAATTATATCCTACCACTCCTATTGACTCGATCCGCTGTGCGTCGTTTTCCGGACGAAGGAGCGTAACTTCATCCAGGGCTGCAAAATTGACAGAAACTTTTCAATTTTTCACAAGAATGCACCTGAGCAATCTATTCCAAATATTTTGTCTAAATTTCTAATGAAATTAGTAGAAAAATCAGTGAATTTTTCAGTCAGAATTTCTCAAAATTCCTCTGGTAAAAATTAAATTTGTAAAGGGAAATTCGGCAACATCGGAATTTAGTTACGTTCTTTCGTGATCGGAGCGACGAATTGTAATGGGTCTGTTGTTAGTGGGAGTCAGGTTTTTCCTTTTGATTTTTTTTACGTCTTGTACACTGGGTAAACCTGGTTGGTCAGACCTGATTGTGTGGTAGCTAGACACTTCACCCAATTTTTTTTTACCCGATACCTAATTTGGCCGACAAAAATCAAAGTTATACTTTGGATGTGTTGCTCACGTAGCTCTTTAAGCACCGCTGCAAATAAGACTAACGGACCCAACACAACATGGACTCATGGAATTATAGAGTGAGAGAAAGGACTCACTTTGATGACGGCGCAGAGATACAACTATTCGTGATTGATGGATGTCCGTGTTGCATCTGCAAAATTGAAGGCGCAATGGCGCGAGGTGTGAACTCGCAATACTCCGCTTTAATCTGCCAATGAGGTGTCGCTCAGATTCGGGAGAAAAGTTTTAAAAAAAGGCCCGATTACACCTCTCCTATCTTGGGCTGTTTTGCACACGTAGCGCTTGAAGCACCACTACAAATAAGACAGACGGTTGCTCGCAATTGAGAAAAAAATCGCTCGTGGATGCTGGTGGCGGTAAACGTGAAAAAATGCAATAAAAACCACGCTAGTGGCCAGATTTTTTACCCAATTTTGTTCGGTCCAAAGTTTTTAAGGTTCATTTTTAAGTTTGTCCAATAGTTTTTTGAAACAAAAGTTTACTTAGACATGTTACAAGCAATGCTTTAAGTGCTGAGATTTCACCTGATGAGCCCGCTTTATTTAGATTTATGACCTAGCTTATGACTACGTGGTAAAGTTTTGAAGTCTCCAATTGAAAAAATGTAAATGTTAATTTTTTTGTGAGAATTCGTTCTAAAAACTTTGTCCGGAGGTGGCTACCGCCACCCATGAAATCCACCGCGCCAATTTCATGATTTATGCGGCTATCGATAGGACATAGTCCCTAGATGAGCCCTGAGTCCGCTCTTTTTGATTAACTGAAGGGGTCAAGGGGAGTGTTTTAGGAGGTTGGACTGCGTAGCGGTCAGGCGGGGACGTATCAAATATCGAAAGACGTAGTCACTAAATCAATCTACTTCCCCGCGCTGCATCAGACACTCAGTTGACGTGTGTACTTTTTGCGACGCACACCTCGTTAGCAAAATAGAGTTTCCAGATAAGCAGCAAGATTCAGTTTATTCAGTGAAGAATTCATTTTTGAGGTTTCACCTGACTTCGACGACTATTCAAACCAAAAAAGAACTCTACGCATTGCGGCTCGAGCGTTGTAATACGTTTATCCTTTCGGTTCTCAAGGCTCATGTCGGAATGGATATAGGTCCTTTTTGATTTAAATACGTTTCTGTGGCCGCCTCGCGCGTGGACTCGTGGAGCTTACCGCTTTTTGCATGCAACCCACTTGCAACACGCGCTTCGTTTTCAGAAACCGCTCTTGGACGGGTGGCGGAGAGATAGCGTGGCGTGGATTGCGATATATCGACAGTCATGTCATTTAAACCTATGGTAAAGAATCGATTATTAAGGTGTTCGCTGCGAACAACCTGTTTATCGATCCTTTTTCATAGGCTTAAATTGCATAACAATCGATATAGCAATTCACGCCACGCCACTGGTGGATTTTTCCTCTTCACAAGCGCGACTAGTTTCCGCTGAATTTTTCCTCATACTCATCCACATCGATGGAAAAAGTTCGAACACGCTGCCGTTTTACCAGTGGCCAGTGGCGTTGAGTGCTTTGCGATATATCGACCATTCAAACTAATGGAAAAGGATCGATAAACAGGGTGTTTACAACAAACACCTTAATTATCTATTCTTTACCACAGCTTTAAATGCGAAAATATTGATAATCGATCGTTCACGCCACGCCACTGCAGTGGCAATTCTTGAAAGTTGTCGACACGGTTTTTCCACCATTTAAATGTACGTATAGCCATCGATTTTTGGTGAGGCATTTTGCTTCACCCAAAATCGATAATTTCAACTGTTTAATTAAGGAATATGTTGCCGAAACCTTCCCTGTACATCACTTTTAATTCGTGTTGAAAAACATGTCTGTGCGCTGTCTTCTCATTTGATCGTGTACATCGACATCCAGACTGTCCGCGCAAACAGCCTTCTGAATAGTTGTTTCAGATAGAGTGTTCACTGTTGAGGCGCTTTGATCGAGAGGGCGCATCTTGCACGTGTTCGAAAGAGTATGAATATAACCGGTTGCACCGGGTGTTGCTGTTGAGCGAGTTTTCCTCCAGATTCTCGAGTTATGACGCGCGAGGGCATCCGAGAGGGGAGCTGGATCTGGAAACCACCCCCAATCCACCCCCCCTCCTCCAAGCCTATCCCTCAGATATATTTGAATTTTTCTCCGCATTCTACCTCGCATCTTATTCCGCGCCTTTTAATGGGACACCGTCGTGGAGATTATTGGTGTCAAGACTACTGGAAAGTCAAGCTCCTTTTCCACACCGGGCTTTTTATAATATTATCCTTTTCCACTCCTTGAATTTTCCTGACTTTTAAGTCCTCAGTCGATAGGGAGCCCCTTTTGATTTCAACCTGCTTCTTGAATCCTATCATACAAGTGGCAATTGGACGCGTTAAACAGAAAGGAACCAAGCCACATCAACCATAGCCAAATTTAATTGGGCAATTTAATTTTATACACGAAAACGGTTGTGTGGATTTTTCTGCATATTTCGGTAAATTTTCTCCATAATACGAGGCTGATTCCTTGGAGTGTTCAAAAGGATCCGCACAAACGTAGCAATAGCTGATGTGGCTTGGTTCGTTTCTCTTAAATACGGTCCAATTATATAGAGTACCCTTATAGGGAGAGTTTGGTCACTGCAATAATAAGTATAATTGTGCTCTTATGTCACTTTTGGTTAATATAGGAAGTGAAACACAAACTTCCACAAATTTTATGTTGATTTTTGTACAGTTTGCGGTGAATTTAGCGCTGAAAACAACGAAGAGGGACATTTATTCGATTGCGACGACGATATTCACCATCCGTTTTTTATTAAACTTGAAGAAAGCTAGCTATCATTTCCTCTTGAAATTGTAAACCGAAGGATAGGGTTATTTTGTGTTTTACTTCTTGTATAATCAAACTTTTGTGTTGAAATCCCTCTCTGTGCGGTTACCACCTTTGATTAGCTCAGCCATCTTAGGCTAAATGAGGCCTTCCTGGGCCCAAAAATAGCGGACGCTGTAAATAAATGTTGTAAATAAAAAATTACTCAATACATAGTTATATTTGCATATCGCTACGAGAACTTTACTCAGATGCAGTATTACGGCGTATTTATGTAGTTTTACAGCTAATCGTGTGCTGTTTTCGAGAAAAATCATTCTAGATGCAGTAAGGTTGACATATAGGATAGTAGAATGGTGGAATTTTGAAGGAAACAAGATTTCATAAATTTGGGCATCACCGCTCTCCTCGACATGCCACCTGAGCTACATTTTACGGTTCGGAATAAATATTTCTGCCTCACTCAGAAAAGTATATACCGATCTTCAAAGAGGGAACTAATACCACATACACTGATTTTGAAATGAGCCAGAAATTCCTCATTCAAAAGAGTAGTAAAAGTTTTCACAATTTCTTCATTTCCTGCCTTTCGCGCTTTTCCCTGACTCCTGACTCCAAAGTTGAGGAATTTTTGGGTAACAGAGCGTATGAGGCTTGCAATGCTGCTAGGATGGTGCAATTTTTTATAATGTTCGCGGCAAAGAAAATTCATTCACAGTCGACTTACTTCTTTACAATCGTGAGGAAAAACTCGAAGCAGATACAAGGAAAAATTCATAGCAGAACTGTCAGAGAAGCTAATTCCAACTAGAGAACTACGTTGAACAATCTTGGCAGCATTGCGGAAGTCTTTTACGCCCTTTTATCAAAAAATGCCTCAATTTTTAAATTCCCTAACACTGGAAAAACAGGACCTTGGATCTAGAGTCCTGACTGTTAATAACATTGACAAGAAAAAATACTCTCGATTCAATCCGATTTTCCTTGAATCGAAGAGCCAAGCCTCTTGATTTAGGAGGATTTCCTTTTGATTCAAGCAAAAAGTCCGATTGAAACAAAAATATTTTTTCTTAACCATGTTTTTAAGAGACTGGACTAAATTCAAGCGACTTTTTTTCCAGTGAACTTTCCCTGACCTTCGAACAAAATTTCCTCTTCAATTTTATTCCTCTCAATGACGCTGATTTCTGCGAAACGCTGCACACAAAATTCCCTGAATTTTTCAGGCCACTGACGTTTTTCTGACTTTCCGTGCTTTTCCAGGTTTTCCAGACCGCCGGTAAAGCTCGTAGTCCAAATAACCAGCTTCCATGTCAATGTATTGGAAGGCGTTTACGAGAAATTTGGCAAGCGTGTCGTCACGTCGGAACACGGATCACCGATCATTCACCTCGCATGATAAAGACCACCGATCACCATATCGGCATTGTAACGTTCGCTGCGGCGTTGCCAGATCGAACGTAAATGCTCCGAGCCCGCAATTAAATGCGCGATATGTATCGGTAAATCCGACAACCCCGGGCCCGGGCTCAAAGCATCCAGCCGGATTTTAAAATAAATCACTGCGAAACAATCCGCTGACAATAAGAATACTGAGCACCGTGCACAGGGCCAACATGTGTTGTCATGTGGTTCACACACCCACCCTTTTCCGGCCATTTTTGACGGTAGTTTCTAGGATGAACAAATTCGGCAGGAAAATCACATCGTTTCTCGACGAAAAAGCGCGTTTCTACCTCTTAACGTTGCAAAATTTTCAATCGGAAATTGCGTTTTTGTGAAGAGGATCCGCGTATCTGCTCTTTTACCACCATTTTAGGGGAGATGTCTATATGATAAAAGAAAACAAAAAAACTCAGGAACAAACTCATCGCATTGCATGGGGGGAAGAACACTACTACATTTCAACGCTGCCAGATTTTCACTCGTAAATTGTAATTTAACAAGGAAACTAGGCTGTTCAGTATTTTTAACCAAAAATTTCCTTAATTTGTTTCCCTCTTGACTGTACGCAAAAGTTAGTTTAATTTTGGACAGAACTCAAGCAGTCTTACCCTTGTAAAAAATTGATTGGTTTAAGTGAAATTTGAATTTTTGGAATTAAGGTATCTACCTTTGTCAGAGAAACAAAGCTATGTAAGTCAACATGACCTAATAAACATGGTGAAACCTTTTTATTCGCGTTAGTCTCTAACGTGATGTTGATGGAAGTATTTATTCCCAAAATGACACTGCATTCTTTCCAATTCACATTTAACAAAATGAGTTCTACTCTGCACGATCCAGAACCGATTGCAGGATCTGCCGGCATAATTTGAGCTAAACTTTAGCAGTGCTTTTATAAAAATCAGGATTACTCTACACCTTGCCATTAAGTTCTCTTTAAGTTATAGGGGAAGCTCTGCAAAAACGAATCAAGTTTATGAAAGAACTCCTCATAAAGTCAGGGGTTGAACTTCCCCTGAATAAATACTTGCTTAGCCTTTTTTTACGCTGAATCGTTGTTGTAAATAAATAATAAGGGTCCAGGGTTTAAAATGGCATTGCATGGCATGAAGGAGTCAGCGGCGTGGCATGCTTTGCGATACATCGATTGATCTGTCATTTTAACCTATGTAAAATGATCGATAAACTGAGTGTTCGGAATGAACACCTTAATAATCGATTCTTTACCCTAGTTTCAAAAGGAAAATATCGATAAATAATCGATCATTCTCGCCTCGCCACTGGAAGGAATTCTACACTGAATCGACGAGGATGCGGATATCTCGGATTTATACGATTTGATTCAACGCTTGACTTGGACTCTTTCCCTCAGAAATTGATGCACTTAATTATAGCCATTCAGGCTCCATTGATAAAGTTGAACTTCAAAGTTCTCCAGAGGCATTTTCATTTGATCATTAGTCATTTTGATAATACGGTTGCTTCATTTTAATCCTAGCTTAACCGTCATTTTTTCGCTTGATACGTCAATGTGCCGGCATCGGTGCAAACTGAAACAGCCGATTTTTATCTACGGCTCGCGGAACATTTCAAATTCAACAATTTCTCACAGTCCTCAATATCGGGAAAATCAGGCTGAAGTCATGAATATCTCAATTTTTCCAAAACTACACGTTTTTGTGCTTTTTACTGCAAGCCCTTTAATTGGACTACATTCTGCAATTAAGAACTACAATGCCCGGCTCATCCAGAAAAACACCTATGATCACAGAGACACTATTGGTACTTACGTTGCTTCTTAACTGAGCCAGAAATTATGGTTGCCGATGGATCAGTTGCGCTGGTCGCAGAATCGAGTTTTGATGCTAAATTCTTGCAGATCAGCTGAAAGTAATAAGATCCGTCCAAAGCGCAAGTTTCTACGTTCAATATTAACCGAGATATCGCCCCTTGAAAAGTCGTGTTTTTGACGTCATCCACCGCGGTAATGACACCCTTGGTGTCTTCCCTCTTGCTTTCAGCCGAGTTTCACGTTGAGCAACCAGTGCAAATGTGCGTCACATACCGACTGATGAAAGCAATGTGGAAGAAACCAAGGGTGTTACCACCGCGTTTTAGATGACGTCAAATACTCGACTTTTGAAAGGGCGATGTCTCGGTTAATATTGAGGGTAGGAAGTTGCTGTTTGGACAGATCTTATTATTTTTAGCTAATCTGCAAGGGTCGAGCATCAAGATACGATTCTATGATCAGGGCGACTGACCCATTGTGAATGAATTTTTTACGGTCATGAGACACGATTCCATATACCGACCTTGTAACAAGGCGTATTCACACTGAGCCGAATTTTGTCGGCTCTTCCACACGGGGATGCAACATCTATGATGAGTCCAAACCGCATCACCAGCTAATCAGCGGGATGATTTGGTAGACATAGCTACGGACAAAGAAGACAAAAGGGATGCAGAGAGATCCTATCAGTGGCTTTGGGTTTGCGATGGACAAAAGAGGTGGCTAATAGACTAATGACAGCCCACGAGAGACCCTTCAGTTAGTCTATCATTTTCTCCCTTATATTAGTCGATAGGATTCAACCATTCCAGCCAATAGGATCGCTCCATAAAACCTATTTCTTCTTTGTCTATAAATTTGTCTATGAATCTCAAGAATCAGCCCGCAGAAGCGCTAAGCCGGGCTTACGGTCAGTCCAGACTCATCCTAAGTATAACCCGTGTCCCACCAGCAAATGAACTTATAAAGTGCAAGATGGCGGAGATGCGTGCAGGTTTTCACGCAGGTCTGCTATCAAAAGTTGCGGGCCGTCAAATGTCGACGAACAATTGCCATCTTGCATTTGATGAGTCCGTTTGATAGTGGGACGCGGGCTTTCACTTAAGTACGGTGGAAGGACCGACAAATTCGGCCCCTGGGCCATAACTGAGAGTCAAGACAACACCCCCTCATGGAGTCAAAAACGGGAATGAAGATTACAGGAATTGAACGTTTTTTGTAATCTTTGTTCGGCCCATTCTCAGATTCCTTTCTCCGTTCCTTCTCTCATTCCTTTTTGTCCCTGCCGAACCCGTAATTCCCCGGTCCATTCCATATTCTAAGCTTTGCAATCGGTGAAAATGTAATCTTTATTCCCGTTTGTGACACTGTGAAGGCCTAAAATCCGGGAACCAATCAGAAATGGATTCACATTGTCTTGACTCTCAGTATGAAGGGACTCTAGGCCATAACTAACCTTGCCTGTGGTCACGGATACATTCCAGCACCGAAGAGCAACAAGCAACGGAGTAGAGCCCCAAATTCCTGGGGCGTTCACACTCTCGACATCACCGTCGAAATAGGCGGAATTCCCGTCGCAGCGATCTCGGCAACCGCGGGACGGGTATTAATTATAGCTTTTGCCGCGATCGGCCATTCAGAACGTAAAGCCGTGTAACCCAGGGACGTAAATATTTCCGGTCCGGTGTAATTAATGCGGAAACATCTAAATAATGCTGTAGAGCGTCCCCCGCCGCCCCGCGCCGCAATGCCCGAAACAACGAACGTTTAAATGCTTCGACACTGGATTCACGGCTGGCGGCGTTGCGTCGCTTCGATCTCCCTGTCGGGAGTGTCGGGGACGCTAATCTTTTTGTCGAGTGCCGTTCCTTCCGCGGTCCGCCCGGGTATTATCGCGTTTGTCAATCAAATCAGCCGAGTTGGAGCTCCCTTTCAGTTCGGGGTCGGTTGTCTGTTCGCTCGCGCTTCTACTCGCGCGAGTGACACCCGAGACCGTGCCAATTACCCGCGCGAGCGTGCGTTTGACTGCGCCAAAGGCGCGTCTCCGACCGCGAGTGACGTGGCGGGTTGTTAGCTGCTGGTTGCCGGAGCAGCTTGTTAAGGTTAACATACGCCGGTAGTCAACGAGAGTGACTGTTAACCGAGAGAATGGTCGCTTTGTCGTTTCCCGGGAACACTGAAAAAAAGATTGGTACATTTTTCACTCCGCAAGGTGCATACTAAAACAGGCTGGCCAAAAATCAGTACTTTTATGCAGCACAATCTCGAGAAATTCAGAACCTCTTCGACAGATAAATTCAGCACTTTTCCATTCCTCCCATTTGAAATTTGAACAATTTCGAAAATTTGAAATTCTCGCTCGAATTGCGACAAAAATGACGTAGGCACAAATTTTGTTGGTGGCCAGAAGATTGACACTGCGATCTTGGAGGCAAATATTACCCTAAAAGTCAAGAGGGAAAAAAGTCTGGAGTTTCATTCAGAATTTCCGCACTTTTTCAGTACCTCCGGACCGCCCTTAATAAATTAGAACTATAACCGGATTCTTCAGAAATGCCGGACTCGTAGACCCCTACTCCGAATAATTAACCCTTTTGGACATTTGAAGTGCCAAAATGTAATGTTCATGACAGAGCAAAATACCCTAGTGAATCTGTCGCAGTCGAATAGTAAAATCAGAAATTTTGCCAAATGCCTAGGCAAATAGTCAAATATTCCAACTTAGTTTGAAATTTTGATTATTTTCCTAATTTTACATAAAATAATTCATTGCTCATGTGAAAAAAAATTCCAAGTAAAAATTTGCATTGCATAATAGTATTTTAAACAATTTTTAACTTCTGAGCAGTCATTTATCTTGAAATTTTCAGCATGTCATAAAATTCAGAATTTTCGGAATTTCAACATTTGAAAATATAAGGAGCAATTGAAAGTGTAAGAGACAAAAAGAGTTCGTAGATTTCATGAGTTATTCTTCCAAAAATATTGAAAACTCGTGAGCTCTTCGCCACGAATTCACAAAATTGTGTAAACCGTCAAAATTTAACTATCTGCCTAAACATTTGACAAAATGCCTGATTTCACTATTCACCGGAAAAAAACACATTGGATCTAGAGTCCAGACTCTTGAAAACATTGACAAGAAAAAATACTCTTTATTCAATCAGATTTAAGCTTAAATCGAAAGGAAATCCGCTCCAATTAAGAGGCTTGGTTCTTGATTCAAGCAAAAATCCGATTGGATCAAGAGTATTTTTTCTTTTCGATGTTTTTAAGAGTCTGAACTCTAGATCCAATGTGTTTTTTTTCCAGTGTTTGCCTGCGACATATCCGTCAGGTTGGAGATAAAGGTCTCTTTGGCTCTACAAATACAGCGGTGATTAAATTTCTGCTCAACCGGCACTCGCGCTCCGTCGTGAAGAAAGTTATCGGAAGTTGAAACGGCGGTGGGGAATGTTCACGGCTGTCAAATGCACGGAGAATGAATTCAGTCCGAGACACCGAGGCTCGCCACTTCCACTTGCACTTCCATCTTGCCGAAACTTATTCCTTCGGACGGGATTATCACTTGCCCTCCGGGATGGAGTCATCTTTCATCATCCAAGATTCATTCTTTCTCCCAACATCCTTCGCCCTCCTCCCATCTTCACGATCGCCGCCACCCTCCCCCCTTCCTCCTACCCATGTCCGCTCCCATTAATATTTGCCAACATTTATCCCTTCATTTGTCTCCGACTCACTAACTTCCTTCCTGATACGTGAGCTCAGCCTTCACCACTCAGTGGTCTTCTTTCGAAAATAATTGAATCGGGACGTGCGAAAACCGCTAATGTCCATTTTTCAAGTCTTAGTTTTTTCGAGTTCATGATACATATAAATATATCAAGTCGCTACCTCAGCGCGCTAGAGCGCTCTGCGACACCCATTCGCCAGAGGAATCGATCTTCACACAGATTATCAAGCGAATGACACTTTTTCTGCCGTGCTAAGAAAAAACGCCGTGTGAACATTCGAGAGTTGCCCAAATTTCCTTCGATAAAATGTTCAGTTTTGAGGCAAGTTATGAATATTTTTCCTTGAAATTCTCAGGCACCTCAGGTGAAATTGCGAGCAAAAGTATTTGAAAAATTGGGCGGAAAGTATTCATAAGTTTCTCAGGAAGCGTTTGGAATACGATTGCATCATTTAGAATTTGATTTGTCGCAAGAAGGAAAATGGAACGATCCTATTGGTGGAAGCGGGCGGTTGCAATAGAAAAAGTAGGTAAGTGATAGACTAACTTAACGGCAACTCAAGAGACACCCCATAGTTCTTCCATCATTTTTCCTCTTTGCGTAGTAGAATCACCCGTTTCAACCAATTTAATCACTCCATTTCCCTCTTGTCTCCTTTATCGATCGCTTTGTCTAACGCTTTGCAGGTTAATTGCAATAATCAACCCTCTGGTTTCTGATTCCAGACAATATTTTGATTGAATTACGCTTCTCCGTATAATACAAACAGATGAGTAGCTCTTTTATCCTGTGATAACTTCGTTAACTGGGGTGGAAAAAACCCATGCTTATCATTCGTATTTTTCACCGTGGAGTTTTTTGTAAAGGTATGGTCACTTCGGCTGGGATAACTCTGAATATCACTGGTGAGCGACGATGAGGCTACATCTTATCCACCTAAGTTTACCGCTCCTCATAACTTCCGAACTTTGTGCAATTGAGACGAACCCTCGCCATTTATTTTCAGAGAAAATAACGCTGTTGAAACTTAAAAGAAAACAAATCGAGTTCGTAGTAAGATACTTACCTCATAATGAGATTTCATCTCCTTAGACACCCCATCGCTTTTTTTCTCCAAATCTTAAGATTGATCCTGAAACCGAAGAAGAAAACGCAAGGTATTAATTCTTTGAAGAGATGGAAATCAGATTGATTTTCGCTAGACAGCAGACGAAATAGTTGACCTGTGGGGTAACCTAGGAAAAGTCCATACTTTGGCACGCGATCCTAAATCTTATTAAGATATGGATGGGCAATTAAACCAGAATCAGCCTAACTGCACTTCAAGTTGCCAAATTTACGGTTCGGTTTTAATTTATTACTCGACGACCAGGAGACGTAAAACCCTCTAATATCCTCCGAATAATTTCCGAAACCACAAAATGTATGACCCCACGCGTGGTTGAATGTTCGATCGTCAGTTGTGGGCAAAAAATTAAAACGCTACAGAAATTAGGCAATGCCCAATACAATCAAGCTTCTTTTGGTTGGAGCCGATGTTTTGTGATGAAGTGATAAAGCACGTTCAGAAACTAAAGCACCTAACCGATATTCTGATCCCTAGTCAAAGACTTTAATTTGACGATTTTGGTCATTATAAAGCGTATGACTACGCGTCAAACATGCAAAATAACCTAGTACTTTTTTTTTTTTATTTATTTATTGAGAGTTTAGTGGCTTCTATTCCTTTAGGAATCTACAGCCATCTATAGGCACTATTTATTGTCCGAAGACATCAGGGAGTTTGGTAGACATCCAGGCTCGGGCTTACAAATTTTCACGGATTAAGGCCGAGCGAATTCTGCTTACAGATCCACTCGTCAGTTCCATGAAAATTTGTCGCCACCACCGGGATTCGAACCCGGGGCCTATTGACCTAGAGTCAGACGCGCTAACCACTAGGCCAACCTGGCCGGCAACCTAGCACTTTAAAACATAGAAAAGTAACATGGAATTGGTTTATTTATAGTACCACATTCTAAATAGTTTGCGATTGACTGAGTTTGTGCAGGTAGTATGTGGGGAAGACATTTTCAAGGAAGGAAAATTCACTTTCCTCAAGCAGAGCCCCGCTTTCATTCAGCTATTGTATTCTTGATTAAAAAAGTATCCTCTTGACGGCATACTCAAGAATTTTTCTGCCTAAATTGAGTCACTTTTTCCTCTGATAAAGTTCAAAAATTATGCTTAACGCTTTTAAATACGGATGCTATGACTTAGTGAGTTTTTGGACTACTGCACCCTTTTTTTGCCGAAGTATCTTGATTTATTTTGCGAGGAAAGCTCATCTAGAGGAGAACTCTTAAAAGATGCCTGTCATTCTGAATATGTTTGAGCGCTTTCAATTTCGTATGATACTGTGCACCACCTCTGCTGTGAAATAGTTGCTTGAGGCGCCGGCAGCCAGCGCCTACAAACCTAACTTGATACTTCAAGCATTGCGCAATGCGTGAAGTATCCCTTTAGGTTTGTAGGAGCCCGTGCGCGTTCCGCAGCACGCCAGCCACTCCGGTCAGTGTTAGGCTCTAATATTAAAACCAGCGGAGTCAGTATTTTTCAACTCATGATTTTGAAATGTTTGCACATGTTTTCAATGTTTTCGAATAAAAGTACATGTCAGATATTTTTCGAGGAAAATCACGTCGTTCAAAAAACTCTTGAAGGGACGAATCCTCCTACCATTCGATGGCTTTTTGGTTGATCTGCGACGAAAATATCTGCGAGGGGATGGGCACATGCGATACAAGACAGTGGCGTGGCGTGCTTTCCGATATATCGATTGATCTACCATTTGAACTTATGGAAAAAGATCGATAAACATGTGTTCGCAACGAACAACCTAACGATTGATTCTTTACCATAGCTTCAAATGGGGGAAATATCGATAATCGATCTTTTAGGCCTCGCTACTGATATAAAAACGGAAGAATCGGAGCGGGTGGAGGTCGGAGGGTACGTTCGAGACCCGCGTGACGACGCTTGTCAAACGTCAAACTCGACAGGGTGAAATCATTCGCCGTCAAAACTTTCCCGCCGTGTGAAAAAAAATTCTCGAACTTCAGTTGCACGAGGCCCGACACACCTGCTGCCAAATCGATGATGTAAGTCACAAAACAGCCATGGTGTCTGGAAGACTTGATTATTTTCATTCCCTGATATTTTCTCGATTTTCCTTCATTCAACGAAAAAATTATCAAGTATAAACTCGGGATTTCTTCTCATCTTCCTCAAGATCCTCTTGAGTAAACAAGATTTTTATCCCAAATTTACGAGGAAATCGAGTTTTTCGTCTTTTGACTGATTCTTTAAAGCCGATTCTACACATATCACTATTTTCAAGGAAAATTGATCTCGGAGCGAAGAAAGAGGAAATGTTCGGTTTTCAGCACTGATCCCCACGCTCATTCTCTGATTTTTCCGGATATTTTTTACTCCATTATTATTTCCGCGGTTTCCCGGTGAATCCAGGTCGGTCGCAGGCGCCACGGAAAATACTCACTTTGGCTGCAATGTTTCAAACTATCCGAAGGTAATTCGACGGACGCAATTTTTGTGTCAGAGCGACGTGCGATACATCGCATCGATTCATTCCATAATTTCAGCCACTTGTCATTTTTCTCGAATTTTGAGATCGCACTTCTGTTGTCATGAGTCTAAAAAATGAATGTACAAAAGACGAAGAAATTCAACGTAATAAAAGCGTGGTTTTTTCAGAGAAAAAATATCACTCTCGATACTGATATCGAAACTCCACTCGAATGCGATATTTTTCCTCTAAAGAAACCACGTCTTTATTACGTTGAATTTCTTTGTCGAATTTGGTACATGAATTCTTCAGTCTCATGGCAACAGAATTGCGATCTCAAAATTCGAAAAAAATGACAGGTAGCTGAAATTATGAGACGAATCGAAGCGATATATCGCACTTCACTCTGACACAAAAAATGGCGTCCGTCGAATCAACTTAATTTATTGTTCCGTTTTTCAAAGAAAGCCGATGAACGTAATAGTTAAGTATCAAAACGTGTTCTATACAGGACGAATAAAAGTAAGTAAGTAGACGGCCTGCTTCTCGTTGGCATACTCCCGTACTAAAATCAGAGACAATACATGGCCCTCCCGCCGTAGGGATGCAGCTACACTGTGCAATGAGCCCTGCCGTCCATAAAACACAATGCTGTCCACGGCTCATCTCAAAATATAGTTACGCCCTTCTGTCAGCCGAGCGGTGAAAACATCATGTCGACTAGATGAGTTCGGTTAAATCAATCGAATAACCGGTCACTAAACCATGATCGAATTTCGACTTACGAAAACGTTTTTCCGACGGTAAGTGACGCGTACAACACGATGCGCACGTAAAAAACCCGAAAAAGTAATATTAATAAAACTAGAGTTCCTTTATAGAGAGAGAGAGACAAGACAACACGGCTTATGGTTTTCACAAACGGGAATAAAGATTACACGAATGGTACGCTTTTTGAAATCTTTGGTCAACTCACTCTCGAATTCCTGTCCCTGGTCCATCTCATTCCGTTTGTTCCTTGCCGTTTCCTCAATTCCCCGGCCCAGTCCAGTTTATAATCTTTGCCATCGGTGAAAATTTAATCTTTATTCCGGTTTGTGACATTGTGAATGCCTAAAATACGGGAACCAATCAGAAATGAATTCGTATTGTCTTTACTCTCAGTATTTAGGGGCTCTAAATAAAACTGCGAAAATCTTTTCTATGGGGAAATTTGGCATCATCCGAATGCTCATACGGCGTTTTTCCTTTTAGCACGGGAGCATTTTCATACTCTCCGATTGCATAGGGGTGCTCGAGGTCATCCCGTCTGGCGGTGGTGACCTCCATTCGGAGGCGAGCGTGCATTGCGGGTTGCAGAGCCGGCCGGGCGCGGGCTCCCCGGTGGCGGCGCACAAAGGGACCGAGTCAACAGGATAGGTCGGAAAAACTTTGGAAACCTTCAAAGCTTATAACTCCGTTTATACAAATCTTTGAGGTCCTAATGGTAGTTCCATTGCTTTTTCCTTGAAATTTACTTCAAGATGCACCCCTCTAAGATTAAATTGTGACGAAATAAAAGTAAAAATTAGCGGTTTTTGTCAAGAGTTGCATGTCCGACCTCTCTGATTGGCTCGATCCACTGTGCGCTGCACAGTGGATTTTGGTGTTTATTTCGTCACTTTTTAAATTGCAAGGGGTGTTTCTGGAAGAAAATTTTACTAGGAAGGCAATGGAACCACTTTTAGAACCTCCAAGTTTTGTGTAATCGGAGTTATGAGCGTTTAAAGTCTCAAAATTTTGTCCGACCTCTCCTATCGACTCGATCCACTGTGCGGCGGTGCACAGTGCACAGGGTCGGGGTCGCGTCGCGGCGGTGCACACGTGATTTAATAAAGCCGCTAAGCTTGATTAAAGTTTCACGTTTCAGTTTCGATGGATCAACTTTAATGCGTTCCGCGAGCCGCCACCGACTTGATGCGCCGCGACGCGACGCCATGCGGACATATTTATGCTAAAAGGAACTATGTTCTGCGCGAATCCTATACACATAGTCCCTTTTGGCATAAATGCGTCCGTGTGTGATGCACGGAGGACCGCAGCTGCGCCGCCGCATCGGCCATTTTTCCCCGGTCCTCGCGCCGGGCTGCCGCACAATGGGTCGAGTCAACGGGAGAGGTCGGAGAAAATTTGGAATTTTTAAAAGCTCTTAACTCCGTTCATACAAAACTTTGTGGTTTTAAGAAAGGTTTCATTGGTTTTCTCGTAACATTTTCTTCTTCAAGCACTCCTAGAAATATAAATTGTGACGAAATAAACATTAAAATTTGCAGTTTTAGTTAAAAATTTCATTTTCGACCTCTTTAATTGACTCGATCCACTGTGCGGCGGGTTTTGGCGCCAGATATGGCCGTTTCTCCGGCACTTAGCAGCCCACTGGACGCGTCGTAAAGCTTTAATTAGCAAACAATACTTAACAGTTTGTTGAATGCTGAACAAATGGTCGAATTTTAAGATTGACAAGTTTTTTACTTGTTTTAGATTTTAGTTTTTGAGTCATTAGTCACAAGAAATCTACAGAAACAAACCAAGATTTCGTTTTGTAGGATGCCTCCTTTTAACTTCTTTGGTTGTCCAAATTTTCGTAATTTATGAGNTGTGATGCACGGAGGACCGCAGCTGCGCCGCCGAATCGCTCTTTTTTCCCGGTCCTCGCGCCGGGCCGCCGCACAATGGATCGAGTCAACGGGAGAGGTCGGAGAAATTTTGGAAACTGTAAAAGCTCTTAACTCCGTTCATACACAACTTTGTGGTTTTAGTGGTTTCATTGGTTTTCTCGTAAAATTTCCTTCCTCAAGCACTCCTAGAAATATAAATTGTGACGAAATAAACATTAAAATTTGCAGTTTTAGTTAAAAATTTCATTTTCGACCTCTTTAATTGACTCGATCCACTGTGCGGTGGGTTTTGGCGCCAGATATGGCCGTTTCTCCGGCACTTAGCAGCCCACTGGACAAGTCGTAAAGCTTTAATTAGCAAACAATACTTAACAGTTTGTTGAATGCTGAACAAATGGTCGAATTTTAAGATTGACAAGTTTTTTACTTGTTTTAGATGTTAGTTTTTGAGTCATTAGTCAAAAAAAATTTACAGAAACAAACCAATATTTCGTTTTGTAGGATGCCTCCTTTTAACTTCTTTGGTTGTCAAAATTTTCGTAATTTATGAGTTAAGGGATGTTTTAATTTACTTACACGAAAACAGAGAGTTGGCGAAAACGCTGCGATACAGTTTCATTCTACGTTTTAAAAAAAGTGACGCTGATAAACGGTCATCTTCTTAATTTTTAAAGAATCTATTTGTTCATTGTTTGGAACGCAAAAATTATAACCCACGTGGATTCCATAACATGGATTTTGATCCTTTTACGAAATGAACGATGAGTTTTCTTGGGGAGGGGGGGGGGGGGTCAGGTTTCTACAGCGGTCAAGGTTTTCCAAGACCGAATTCGACTGGATTTACTTCAAGGGATGGTTTTAACTGTCACCCAGGCAGAAAAACGGTCGGTCGATAGCGCGCAAGGATAAGCAATCAACTGCAAAAATATCCCCTGAAGGCATGCTTGCATCCACAGAAGATGCGATTTTTCGCGAACTGTATCACATCCCTTGGCGAGATATTTGCGGAGAAGCAATATGAACAGACCGCGCTGGTAAAGTAGCACGCCTTGTTGCTACCTCTACGTATCGGCCGATTCTGAAAAGCTGCATCGAACATTACAAGATTGATATTTAAAATTGAGTTATTTATGAGAAGCGCTTTGCAATAAGTTTGACCCAAAAAATGCTTAAAAATTCGAAGAAAACTAGAGCTACGGCGGTTTAAATTTTTCAATTTCAGAACGCAAACAGCAAAAATTATTTTTTTAAAAACAAATATTCTGATCGGTCATGTCACGATATGGAATTGCTGGATGGAAATGCAACTTCACCCCTATGATAGAACAAACATCTCAGGGATCACAGAGGATCATCACACAGGATGGGTTGCGAAATCGACTCCGAAGATCCAATTGTTTACAAGAGAATAATCTTGGGATATCTGTCCAAAACTTTGTCGATTTTGGCCCACAATTTGGAGGAAGATCAGTGCGATTTTCAATTCGAATCTTCCAATAGATTTCTAAGAGTGGCACAATTTGAGAGTGGACATTTTTCAACTTTGCTATGTAGTTCTTTTGTCTGAGAGCGACGAAGTTAGAGTCTCTCGCATCAAATTCATCAGGATGTTTGAGACGGTTCTTCATCAAAATCTGAAATTCCTATTTTTGTACTCAACTCGAGAAAAATTGCCGTGATGAAAATTTTGCCTCCATAAGTAAGGTCTCACGCACTCCATGGAATGTCACAAAGAATGTGAAGAAGTTTATCGGTAACTTACCTTTGGAAGTGCCAGTTTACCAAAATTGCAATTTACTATCTACTTTTTAAAAATAAAAAAACCATCAAAGAGATTCAGAGGTACGTAAAAATCTCAAATGATCATCAAGACAGGATTCCTGGATTATGAGATACTCTGTTCCCGTTACTTTACTTGCAATTTAAGAATCAAGGGAAGCGTTTCAAATAACAAGGACAAATTGGATTACATTTTGCAATGAGGAACCACTATCTCTGAATGTTCCATAAAAGCACCTTTCTGCATAAGGAAACCAACGGCACATATGTTGTTTCAAAAATGAGCCAGAAATAGTGGTTCCCTATTGCAAAATGTGATCCAATTATGTTCCGTCGTCGTGTCGTGTGTGGGTCTGTG
This sequence comes from Bemisia tabaci, assembly GCF_001854935.1. Lineage (NCBI taxonomy): Eukaryota > Metazoa > Arthropoda > Insecta > Hemiptera > Aleyrodidae > Bemisia > Bemisia tabaci. The sequence goes on along the minus strand of NW_017547103.1, from coordinate 1,421,823 downwards.
GGTATGATGCCGTGCTTAGAAAAAACGTCGCATGAACCTTCAGGCGTTGCCAAATTTATTTTGATAAAACAAGAATTTCCTGGTAAGCATATGAATATTTTAATTCTATTTTTTTTACACAATTTTGTACTCAATTTCACCTAAAGTTCCTGAAAATTCCAAGGACAAATATTCATAATTTTCTTCAAAATAAATATTTTATCGTAGGAAATTTGGCAGCACTGTCTCGAAAATCATTAGAAATCTTTTCGTGTCGCTAAAATTGATGATGTTTTACTTTTAATAGGGCTATTAATCCACAGGAGCTAAAATCAAACATGAGTGAGGGTAAGGTAAGAGTAAGGTGAAAGTCGATTGGGTTTCACTACTCAACGCACTCGTAGAATGATGGAGTATTTTCTTTCAAGTAGCATCCAATAATAGAAAAGTTTCGTATTGGTCGGGTAGTTAATTACACACTGTGAAATCTCACCCTCATGAAACCTCATATTTTTAAACCGCTAGTTCAGAGCACTAGGGCGCTCTGCGACTTCAAATCAACAAACAAAACTATCCACTCCCAGATCTTCGGACAAGTAACACCATCTGATCTCATTCTCCAATTTCTACTGCCAACCTATAGAACGTCCACAGTCAAACACTTGGTCGGGCAACCAACCATCCGCCACTCTCCGCACACATCCACACCAAGCAAATTGCTCGGTTTTGATATTATACAAGGTATCCTGGTTCTCAACTCCCCCATTATTTTCCCCATTATTCCCCATTATTCCACGCACTCCTTTACAATGGTCATGTAACAAATAAAAAAATTCCAGATTTTACGATCCTAGGATCGCGACGAGTCGTCGCTCTTCTGACGAAAAGGCGTATCTCAATTGAACGTATTTATGCTGAAAGGAACTGTGATACACGCAATCCCTACGGACATAGTTCCTTTGATCATAAATATGGTTAGTTTCCGCATCAGCCCCAGAAAGCATGGATTTATGTGTGAAACAGGGCTCCCATCGAAATTGAGATACACCCTTACGCCAGAAAAGCGATGAAATATGAGACAAAGCTTGGATCGTGAGCAAACCTTAAAAATTGATTAATTTCTCCTTTTTTCTCCTCAATACTTATTTCGAAAAGTAAAACAAAACGCACATTTTACTGAAAAATCGGGCATTCAGTCATTTCGTTAAGATATAAATCTGAAATTCAGTCGTGAAGGCAAATCTGAAATATGGCCGTTCGGCAGAAATGTCGAATCGCAGCAGAAGGCCGCCATTTTGGAACCAACGACGAGGTGTGAATTATCGACTATCGATATTCTCCCATTCAAAACTATCGTAAAAATTCAATTATTGAGGAGTTTGTTGCGACCACCCTGATAACCGATCCTTTCCCATAGGCTTGAATGGCAGACCAACCGATTCATCGCATTGCACAATGCATGATAGGAACTTTTTTCTTCTATTTTTTCTTCTTTTTTTTTAAACACTGGGAAAAAAACACATTGGATCTAGAGTCCAGACTCTTGAAAACATTGACAAGAAAAAGGACTCTTGATTCAACCAGATTTAAGCTCAAATCAAAAGGAAATCCGCTCAAATTAAGAGGCTTGGTTCTTGATTTCAGCTTAAATCTGATTGAATCAAGAGTATTTTTTCTTGTAGATGTTTTTAAGAGCCTGGACTCTAGATCCAATGTGTTTTTTTCCCAGTGAACATAAGTTTTATTTAAATAAAACGTAAGCACTACAAGGATATTGTCTTGTATATCTCTACACGATTTAAATAAACTAAATTAATTCAATGAAATGAACGTATTTATGCTAAAAAGAACTATGTGCATAGGGACTGTCTGTAACATAGTTCCTTTCAGCATAAATACGTCCAAATATATACGTTTGAAACTTTTCATAACCCTGCAAACACGCTCTCTTCGCTTCATCCTCGCTTTATCCGGTATTAACAAGGGAGACTCGGCAACGACCCCCGGTCGGGCGGAAAAAGTTTTCGTCGGGAGATAGTTCCTTGGAAATACTGACGTATTGTGTTCTGGCTCCTGTTCTGCCCTTCCGATCTTTCACTCGCGGAGCCGAAGCGATTCCCTCGCAAGGCGCGGTGGCGCGGCGGCGGCGGCGCGGAGAGACAAGTTGCGAAGTATCCGAAACTTTCGACGGATACACGGGAAAAAAGCGCTTTTTCCTATCCATTATATTGCGGTAGTCTTCTGTGACGTGAACTTTAGGTGTTCCGGTGTTGGGAGGATTAATTGATGGGAAAGATAACGCTCGTTCGCTCGTAAATTGTAGTCGTCGAGTTTTCGACGAAAGGACGTCACCGACGCAAGGACGTCAGTGACGTCACCGACGCGAGGACGAGGAGACGAAGATGCATCGCGCGGCGACCTGAGCGCGTCCCTTTAATCTGTTTTTGAGGACGACTTTTGAAGAGGATTCAACTTGTTTTCCTCCAACGGCAACGAAATTGAGATGTGGGAAATGTTATATTGCGGCATTTCCTCTTCCTGTGTTTTCTATACAGGGTGACCCGAAAGTTCCGCACTGCCCCCTTATACTGACGTGCTAAGGAAGAACGCCGTATGACCCATCAGATATTGCCAAGTTTCCTTTGATAAAATACGAATTTATTAAAAAAGTTATTAATATTTGTATTCAAATTCTTCTGACAATATTGTTCGCAGTTTAATCTAAAACATCGCAAAATTTCAAGGAAAAATATGCATAAATTCCTTTCAAAATGAAAATTTTATGGGAGGAATTTTGGCAGCTCTCGAATGTTCTCATACGGTGTTTCTCCTTAACATGGTAGTATACTGCAGGGCTAAGGAGGAACGCCTGATGAGCCTTCAGACGTTGTCTTATTCCTTTCAATTAAATACCAGTTGGCTAGGAAAATTTGGAATAGTTTTCTTCAAAATTTTGAGATAATTTGATTTGCAATGTAATCTAAAATGTCTGCAAATTTCGATGAAATATATACATAACTTTCCTCAAAAATATATGTTTTATCTGGGGAAACTTGGCAACTATCGAATGTTTACGTGTACACGCCGTTCTCCTTTAGCATAACAGTATAAAGCTCAGGGATCTTGCCCTTTTTAGACAAGTCCGCCTAAAATTTTGGGTGGAAAATTAGAATCTGATAGGTTGATGAATTCAATGTGAAAGAAATCAAGGTACGTATAACCGGATGACGTCATAAACCGAATTTTCCAAAGGGCCTTATCTCAGTTAATATCGAACGTAGAAAGTTCACGGAAAAAAATGGTCGGTGCTGCTGACAGAACTTTCTGTTCACAGGGTTCCTGCACTTTCTTTGTTATACTTACAGAACTTGTTTGTTGGTTGTGAAAATAGAACTTCGGTCGTGAGCACAGAGTACTCTGTCATTACGGAAACTCTTGTAGCCGTGACAAGGAAAAAGCAGGAGCCCTGTGAACGGAACTATTTTCTTTAGTGTACTGTTTTAACAGATCTTATTATTTTGTATAATCTACAAGAATCAAGCATCAATACACGATTATGTAACCAGCGCGACTGACCTATACATAGAGTGTTTCTACTAACCACCTTGAGAGGATATGTATTTGGGTTTATCTTTTGTTTAGTGGTTCATTATCCACTGACAACACAAGACAATATAATCGATGTCATTACATGTCCATTTTTCACAATTTCGCGGTTTTGGTCTTCCACTTTGATCCCCTTCAAAGATTTCAGCTCACATGAATAACAGAGGCTTTTATTAAGATTATTGCTCTGATGAATCAGCTGAGAAAGAGGCTGTGAATTGGCAACATCATTGTACAGGTATCAACGAAATAAATGCAGAGAACGGGGATCTGAAGGGAGGGGTGGGCGGTGGGGGTTGTCTCGAAGTTTCATGCTCTTAAATGCTGCTATACATGTTTCCTCCAGTTATACGTGCTGTAAGAAAGTCCTCTGACCGAAGTTTCTCAAGCTGAAGAATTTAATGCGCAATATGTTCCTGCACCATTCTCCTAAAGACTCTTATTACGTGTCTGCGCGCACAAGATCAAAGCTCGCTCAGCAATTCAAACGTTAGCTTTAAAATGCGAATCAAGTAAGGTAAATTCTCCGGAAGGAACAAAGTTACGTCCCGGTATTAAAAATAAGCCTCCTCCTCAAGAAATTTGCATTTAAACTGCGGCGCGGCGCACTGAGTGTGACATTGGTCATTTTCCTGAGAGAAATGAGAAACGCGAGAACAAGATTTCGTATCCGCAGACATTAATTTTGATATATTGGATCATAATGGGCTTTTCTATTTTGAAACATTCCGCCGTTGAAGTCTGGTTAAGTAACGTATACTTTGAGAATGGACTACTACATATGCTAGGAATTGAAGTACCCCAAGACTGTTTGTTCATTACAATTTTACTTACGACAAATAAAACACGATGGAAAGGCTTAAAATTAAATTTTAAAAGTTAAACTAGTATTTATAGTTTACTTCAGAGTCAGGAAATTCTATTTATTCCTAATTCCTGGAAAAAAACTACAAATTGACGTGACTCAAACCTGCCTCCATTTGGTAAATAAATAGAATCGAACAGGTTTTATGACAAACTGCCTGAAATTCTTGATTTTTTCCATTCCTCGACAATTCTCTGATTGTTCTATAATTTCTCCGGAAAAAGTTTCGGACAAACACTAGGGAAAATCTCTTCTTTGCATCCATTATTTTTTTATCTGGCAAAACAGTCTCCAAATTTCGAAACAATAAGCTCCATCTTTTCTCTGAACCGTTGAAGCCAAGATAAAGTGGATGGCCAATTTTACAAATGTTGGTCTGCTATGAATTTTTCCCGAACCTGCTTAGAGTGTTTCAATTGTAGGTAAAGAAGTGAGTCGACTGTGATTGAATTTTCTTTGCCACATACTCTATAAGGAAAAGCATAATCTTTGCGGCATTGCAAGTTTCATACACCTTTTTACCGAAAAAGTCCTCAACTCTCTGTGAAATTTCTTGATTTCCCGGAAAATTTTCAAATCCTGATAAATCCCGATATTCCCGGTTTTCCTGGGTCCTAGGCATTCTGAGTTCGACATAAGTTCCCTCAGTTTTCTGACGCAAGCTGCTTCAGATATTATTGACTGGGTTTTGCATCTAAAAAATTGCCACATAAGCGGTTTTACAGGCTTCCATTAGAGTTTTTGCGAAATTTTTCAGGAACATTCTGCATATGAGAGTACCCCTATTCTCTTGTTTTTGTTCTGATCAAAATCGTAGCTACCCTCCGTTAGTGAGCTCCACCGAAACGAAACGTCATAACACTAAAAAATTCGCTTCATGCAAAGCTGAGAGCGTTCCTTTTCTTCTTGGTTCCTTCCCGGCTACCACCGATAGGGCCCTGGCGTGCTTCCGTCACTTATTCAAATGTGAGCTGAGTTTTAAAAAAAAAATAAAACGGGAAGACAAAAAAGGGCACCGGTGGGTATACGACAGGACGGAGATGGGCGAGGAGAGCGGGGGCAGTGATGAGTTTGCATCCTGAGCCATCCTATTCACCGAATAACAGGTATGACCGTAAAAAAAGAGCGAAAAAAGCAGGAAATGAGAAAGGGTGAGTTAGATCAACCTCCGTTTCCGACGGAAATAAAAACGGGACGAGTTACGGACCGTGCCCCTGGCCCAAGGTGCCATATCATCGGGATTTTCAATTTTTACCTCGCAAAATAACAGCCTCGTATTCTGCAAATATCCAGAGCGGAAACGAATAAATGAACAACCGGCGATTTCACTGCTGACATTTTAAAAGTTCATCTCTCTTCACCGGAGGAGCGAAATTGGACTACATTTTTGCAGTTAGGAGCTAATATTTTTGGCTCGTTTGTAAAAACAACAGTTCGTGCCCAAAGTTTCTCTGGACAGATGGGTGTTTTTTAAGATGGAGAGAACCTTTTTATTGCGAAATGGACTGCATTTTGCAATTTGGAACTATAAATTCTGGCTCATCTAAAAAAACACTAATGTGCACAGGGAAACTAATGACGCATACGTTGTTTTTAAACTGGGCCAGAATTTATATTTCCTAATTGCAAAATGTAGTCCAAATGTAGTCCAATTGGATTACATTTTACGATTCGGAACTATACTACCTCGCTCATGCGTGAAAACACATATGTGCATGGGGACACTAATGGTACATACGCTGTTTCTGAACTGAGCTAGAAATTGTAGCTCCGAGGTGTGAAATGTTGTCCAATTGTCCTTCTCGTTATTCACCTCATAAGAATAATGTGCTGGTGCAGCTCATTAAGAAAATTGATTCGAGCAAAATTTACCACACGACGGTTAAATTTTAACTCATCGAGTTGAGTATGAATTGACGTATAAAATATGTAAATATCAACTGATTAAAGATAAAATTGATTTATTTCTTGGGCAAAAGTGCCAAAAGTATTCGTCTGAAATATAATGGAACCACTGCAACATTTCTAGAAAAATGGGCTTTGAGACAAAGTGTAAAATTCATCACCACGCAAAATTTTTCCTGTAAATGGATTCTAAAACGAAAATAATGTAAAGTATGAAGTTGAATACTTTATTTCAGACCGAAATATCATTTCAAGCTTTTCATAACACTAATGTATGAAAATTACTCATCATTTGCAGCGCAAACAGCACTCTAAGTCAACAAATCAAAACTTTAACTCAGTCCTCAATAGGTCGCGGTCGGACCAATATAAAACGCCTTCAAATGCGCGTGATACTGTGCAACACTCCGAAGTTGATATAGTTGTATTCTTAGGTTGGAACCTAACTCGAGTTAATCGCTGTTGCTCATTGTCTGTCCTGGCTCCTGCCCAGTGGATTTTTATGAAACTCGACGAGAGGGAGGTATTCTATGAGAGGAAATTCCAATTTTTAGTTAAAGTTTCAAAATACCAAAGTCTAAAATGACGGAGTGCCCTAAAATACTTTATTGCATCCTGTTCGATTGTTGTTCTTGGAACTCTGTAGCAGGGGGTATTTTTTACCGGAAACTCGAATTGTTAGTCAAAATTTCGAAATCTAATATGAGGGACGTGGCCTAAGAGGTAGAATGGCTTTTCTGAAATTATCTATTCTTGCGATTATGATGTACATTAAATTTATTTTGTGTTCATTTTAAAAATCAATTTACTCTTATATATAATAATATAAACCTAAATTTTACCGCGCTCTTCAACCCCGATTTGTTGAAACTGCTTTTATTACTTTAAAAGGAACTACTTCCTCGGGCTTACTTTAGAAACAATGGATGTGATGTCAGTTTTCTTACATAGATGGGTGATTTTTCGGATGATCATAAATGTTGCCTACGCCTACATCCCCAGATGGTAATGCAGTCCGAATTTTTTCCACTTGCAACACTATACTAATCGCGGATACAACAACTCCAGCTTTAGAGTGCCCGCTTTTGACTATCTTCAAAAATGAAGGAAAAATTAGTCGATCATCGCTATAATCAAGTAAATGTTTGGCGAAATATAACTCCTCGTCGAGACGGTGGATTTTAAGTCGTTCTTGAGTGCATGTTATTTAATTGTAATGCCAGTATTTTCATTTTCCGTACACGATATAACACGAGAAAAATACATTTAAAGGAGAGACATCTATCGGGAATTCCTTTATCATTCAGAAATCATGACTATTGTTCCTATATTGCACCACGGTAAAATATCTTCCATTTTAGACCGTAAAAGAGAGCAGAAAATAATGAGAATCAATTTGGCAGACATGGGAGCGGGTCAGCGCGTCTTTGACTCTTTTATTGCAAATATTTAATGCTGCTACTGCAGCGTCCAAGCTTATGCACAAGTGCAATCACGCTGAATTGAAACGTCAGGTGGGCGGTTGGAATGTGAGCAGCGCTGAAAAATCATCCCAAATAACTCAGGGATACCCGTATTAAATGATTAAATAAAAAGGATGAAGATCCAAGAGGATACAGTTTTTTCGCATGCGTGACAAAAAATTTCCTCCTATAAGACATCAGTACAGTATTTCTCGACAATAAATTATTGCCTCTTTAAAAATAAAGTTCAGAGTTGAGATTAGAGTAAGATAATTGAATTGTTTTCCTAAAAACGATTTTTAAATGAAATTGCACCTTAGATGGAGTACTCTCTGAGAAAATAGTTCTGTTCATAGAGCTCCTACATTTTTTTTGTTACGGCTGTAGAAGTTTCCGTTATGAGGACAGAGCACTCTGTGCTCACGATCGAAGTTTTATTCTCACAACAAAAAAGTTATCTGTGAGTGCATCAAAGAAAGCACTGGAGCCCTGTAGACAGAAGGTTCTGTCACAAGTACCGACTATTTTTTTGCGTAGGAGAGCGTTTAACGATACTTTCGCGCTGCTAGTGTGGCAGTAGTTCCGGTTGTGTAGTTCCCTCACGTCAATCCTCTCACACATATTCAACCTATTGATCTCCTCTATTTGATGTGTGTCAGCAATGAAGATTCTAAAACGCTGAAACCCAAAGCTGCCTTTTCTGCACCTATAATGCTCCGAATATTTTTAAATCAAATTCTGTTTCTGTGTCGAGTTACTACTTATTAAATTCCTAATGAGTCAGTTGTGCTGGTCACAGAATTTTGTTCTGATGCTTGATTCTTGTGGACTAGTTTAAGATAGTAAGATCTGTCCAAACTGCAACTTTCACCGTTCAATATTAACCGAGATATCGCCCTTTGAAAAGTCGGGTTCTTAACGTCATCCACCGCGGTAATGACACCCTTGGTTTCTTTTACCTTGCTTTCATCCAAGTTTTACGTCGAGTTACCAGTGCAAATTTGCGTCACACCGACTGATAAAAGCAAGGTGGAAGAAAACCAGGGTGTTACTACCGCGGTGGATGACGTTAAAAACCCGACTCTTCAAAGGGCGATATCTCGGTTAATTCTGAACGTTCAAAGTTGCGGTTTAGACAGATCTTATTATTTTTAACTAATCAATGGGTCCAGTTACACGATCAAATTGAGTCATAAAATTGAAGCTCTGATTGGTGGAAAAAGACCTGAGGTGAGGATGCGACCAATGAGAGGCCCAATTTGATGGCTCAATTTGATCGTGTAACTGGACTTTAAAAGGACCAAGCATCAAAACAAGATTCTGTGACCAGTGCAACTGATCCATTTAGTAATCGTGCTAACGTTGATGTGTTCCATTCCACCTGACCCTGAAAAATCCTAAAATAATAATCTGGTCCTGGATGAGAAAGGGCTTTAGGAATATTTCAACAAGGAAACGATTTCCCGCTCATTACACGACATCCGAACACGGAGCCCACGAAGCGAGAGCGGAATAAAAATTCACCGAGGTCCGACGCGGCCGCAGCGGGGCAGTCGGACAAGGAACGGCGGGATAAAATCATATCGGCAAGGGACATCCTGAAATAAGATCCCGAGTCTAATGTTTCCCGAGGAGTAATTTTGAGGGGTTCATGGCTCCTGTGTCGTCCCAATAATTTGATATAGATAACGACCGGATGAACCGGGCCGGTTACTTTGAGGTNCCTCCCTCCGCCCGGAGCCCCGCTACCTTTTCCCGGGCAATTTGCTCTTCAGTTTACAAAATTGAGTTCGACGGTAATTTGTAAATCAAGAAGACCATGATGCTGGCCGGGGGACCGGATTATTGCGTCGCCTCCATCACATAAGGGCGTAACTACAATCGACGATGAGCCCTGTTGTCCATATAACCCAATGCTTTCTCGGGCTCATCTCAAATTGGTTTTACGGTTTTTTGTCAGCCAAGCGACGATTGGGCGCGTCTCAAATTGTGGTGTTTTCCATCGCTTCAATGTCTTCATTCCGATATCAAAGAGGTTCAGTTTATTCACAAGTTTTGTCATTTCGATAATGGAAAATTTGCACACATAAATGATCACTTCATCTAAGAGCACTTAATGAGCTGAGTTCGCACTATTTTCCATAGTTTCTTTCCGAAATGGGAAATCGGAGAAAAATAGATTTAAAAGTGAGAATATGCGCCGCCTTGTGACATCATCAGGCGGCATTATCCATTTAAACACATGTATTTTACCGCATAAGGTTATTTTGTCACATTTCCTTCAATAATTGTTCAATTTAGAAACCAAGGATACCGTCGTGCAAAGTTTTCCTAATAGCGTCATTTTAAAGATGAAATTCACAAAATTTAAGACACCTGCAAATTCTCTATTATGGAATTTGAAGATATGAAATTTCTTTTCAGGAAGACCTTTTCTTGAAACTGAATTTGTGAGGAAATGAGAAATATCGATAATCGATCATTCACGCCACGCCACTGCAGAAAGTTAAGGAATCAACTATAATACAGAATATAAGTGTTTAAAATAACATTGGCCAAATGGCAAAAATATAAATGACATCATTTACACATAGGTAATTTAACCTCCATTTGATCTATCTTAAAAATGGTTGGTAGGTTTTTAGGTAGTTCAGTAGTTGATTTCTGAATTTCCTGTCGTGTGAAACTTTTTCTTCGTAAAATTTTGAGGAGAAGACAAAGTGAAATGTATTACTAATTCAGACTTTGTAGTAGTCCATCGTCCTACGCTGCATTCTGACGTTTTTCCCCTTTCGAATTTCAAACTGAGTGTATTGAGGTTACCTAGCTTACAGATATACACTGTCGTATCGATCGAATCGCATATCGGTTGACCTCAATCCACTTGGCAGCTTCGATCAAAGGTTATGGGGCAATCTACTCGTATGCCACAAAGCTATGTGCATCATGTGTCACAGACTCACGGCACTATCTAACTGAGCTATGATTGACGTTAGCTTCACCGAGGAGCTTTTGCAGGTTGTGATTCGATTCGCGCGCTTAGGAAGCTTGTTTGTGAGGGCGTTATCTCTATTTCCAAGCCCTGCGGGCCGATTATTGAAATTGATAGACAAAGCCATAGACAAAGAGGACATGAGGAGTATAGAGCGATCCTATTGGTTGACATGGATGGTTCTTATAGACTAAGGGGGTAAATGATGGACCAACTATATGGTCTCCCTTAGGTTGCCAACATAGATTACAAGTAAAAAAAGAGTTTAAGGTGATTCGATGGACGCCATATTTTGTGTCAGAACAGCATGCGATATATCGCATCAATTGATTCCATTTTTTCAGCTACTCGTCATTTTCCTCCAATTTTGAGATCGCAATTCTGTTGTCGAGAGACTAAAGCATTCACTTACCAATTTTAACAAAGAAATTCGACGTAATAAAGGCGTGTTTTTTTTAAAGAGAAAACATCGCATTCGAGTGCAGTTTCGATATCCGTATCGAATGCGATGTTTTCTCGCTAAAAAAACCACGCCTTTATTACGTTGAATTTCTTTGTTAAAATTGGTAAGTGAGTGCTTTAGTCTCCNGAGCGATCCTATTGGTTGACATGGATGGTTCTTATAGACTAAGGGGGTAAATGATGGACCAACTATATGGTCTCCCTTAGGTTGCCAACATAGATTACGAGTAAAAAAAGAGTTTAAGGTGATTCGATGGACGCCATATTTTGTGTCAGAACAGCATGCGATATATCGCATCAATTGATTCCATTTTTTCAGCTACTCGTCATTTTTCTCCAATTTTGAGATCGCAATTCTGTTGTCGAGAGACTAAAGCATTCACTTACCAATTTTAACAAAGAAATTCGACGTAATAAAGGCGTGTTTTTTTTAAAGAGAAAACATCGCATTCGAGTGCAGTTTCGATATCCGTATCGAATGCGATGTTTTCTCGCTAAAAAAACCACGCCTTTATTACGTTGAATTTCTTTGTTAAAATTGGTAAGTGAGTGCTTTAGTCTCCCGACAACAGAATTCCGATCTCAAAATTGGAGAAAAATGACGAGTAGCTGAAAAAATGGAACCAACTGATGCGATATATCGCATGCCGTTATGACACAAAATATGGCGTCCATCGAATCACCTTTAAGAGATAGCACTCGGTGTGTATATGTAACACAAACAATTGAAGCGTTAATTTTCCAAATCACATAAGCGCCGAATGCAGGTAAAACAAGAAATGCCGCTTTATTCGCTTTGATGACAATCTTCAAATTCCAAAAAATTATGTTCTTCTTGATGGTTATTTTGAAATTAAACATGATTGATTATACCAGAGGAAAAAAAAGGAAAAAACTACCCTTCTACTATCAAAATACAGATTGGGACTTACGCGATTTGGAAATAATCGGTTCAATTTAGGTACGTTTAGACAGAAAAGTGAGCAATTTTTTCTTTTTCTCTTTTGTAAATGTGGCTGGCGAGCGGCGGGCGATTAATAAGGCCTGCATGCGTTGGGTCGCTGGGGCTGGAAAAAGGGGGCAAAAAACACTTGGCAGGCAGATGGAGAGCAGGCAAAAAGAGTGGCGATGAACCGTGATAAAGAGACTGGCAAATAAGTCGTTTAAATCAATTCCCCTTCATCGTGTCTCGTGCCACCGCCGCACAGTGGATCGAGCCAATAGGAAAGGTCGGACAAAATTTGGAAACTTTAAACGCTTATAACTTCGTTTATACACAAATTTGAGGTTCTAAATGTGATTCCATTGGTTTTCTCGTGGAATTTTCTGCTGGAAGCGCCCCTAAAAACTAAAAATATGCGACGAAATGAACATGAACATTTGCAATTTTAGTCAAACATTTTATGTCCGACCTTTCTGATTGACTCGGTCCACTGTGCGCCGGAAGGTGCCAACTTTCATAAAATGCACTGGAAGGCCCCAAGAACAAAGCATAGTTATTGAGATAAATCTGGCGTGCATGTTTATCTAAAACACTCTATAAGTGAATTTTCGCGATCGAATATCATCATCAATCAATTGATCAGTGCTGAGTGATGACGATGAACGCTGAAAGCAGGAGGTAATCAGAGTTCAGATTTCCTTTTAATGAAATTAAGAAGAAAAATGAAAATACGAAACACTAAAACACAGCAAGTTGCAAAACCAATTGAATTGACGGAGCACAAAAACAGAATCGAATCGGCAGTTTCTGGAATCGATTGCATCCATTTTAAAAATCGACTTCAAGTCCTGAGGTGAATTCGAAATTTGAAATACATGGATTTTGACGGTCTCCGGTGAGAGCAGCGAATAAGTCGAAAATAATTTTTTAAAAAAAATGCACACTCGTCGAATATCATTCAACGGTGAGTGATATTCGATCGCGAAAATTCGCTGTATGCGATCTTCGGTGGCGTAACGTGGTGTGCTTTGCGATGTATCGATTTATCTGCTATTCAAACCTACGAAAATAGATCGATGAACGCAGGTGTTCGTAACGAACACTTCAATTAATTGATTCTTCACCACAGCTTCGAATGGGGAAACATCGATAGTCGATCATCGGCCCTCCCCACTGACGATCTTGACTGAAAGCGTTTATACAGATTAATGTCTCCGCTCTGAACAAATTAAAGGGGTGCCGATGATATTAACGAGGGGCCTCATACACAGATGACTTTCTCGGAAAAACTCAAAAAGTGGCAACTGATTCCTAATCCGAAGCTGTGACTTGGTTTTGATTTTGATGAGGCTGAAACACAATGTAAGCCCATCCCGCACTTCAATGAAATGGAATCCCTTTACTTTACTCAGAAGAGGACGGTGAATATTCCGCTTGAAGGAGCTTGATCAAAGTATGGATTTCAAAACGATTTGAACGAGCCTCTTGTCAAAAGCATAGTCAGCGAAAAGAAAAGGTCCGTGCCCCTTATAATTGATACATCCCCCCTTTAAAATTAAAGGTAATTTTGCGATTTTGAGGATTTTGTTACTTTTGAGTCCCGACTGAGAAATTTTGGACGTAGCTCCCCCCCTCCCCCTACTGGTAAAAAATTTCTGGCGACGTCACTGCATCTCGTCACTTAGTAGCCGTAGAGATATGTCTCATCTTTCATTTCTTTTGCCCTCAAATTAAATTTGGAAGACCAGTTTTACGAGGCGAGGTTGAATTGCATTTTGCAAAAAGGAACCACAAGCATTCCAATGTCGCTAAGATTGTGCGACTTTTTTCACCTTGCAAATAGAAATTGATAATCTAAACAAGTTTTATCTTTACTCCCGATAAACTATAAATTAAAGACGAAAATTACCTTTGTAAATTTAATTTTCTTCGTGATTTCTGTAATATTTTGCAAAGGATTTAGGTTGCACAATCTGAGCAACATTGAAATGCCCTTGGTTCCTTTTTGCAAAATGCAGTCCAGTAGTTGATGCACTTCATCGCATACCCACACGCCACCGAAACTGTAGCCATGACGTCGTGCAGGATGCTAATTTTTGCCTTCATTATTTTACGAATTCGCTCATTGCTGAATGGCCCGGCCCCCCGCCGAGATGACAGCAGACCTCCCCCAAAAATCTATTTCAGTTGCCCCCAATATTTTTTTGGTTTGTCAAAAACCACACTTTAATATACCATAGAGCACAATAATATTCCGAGATTTCATCATTTGTGCTTTTATCTTCCCCGAGTTACAACTACTTGCTAGTTCTGTTACGAAAACATCTTGTGTCTATATTTTCACTAAATGCACCGTAATATACAGGCAAAAAGTCAATTTGGCCCCTAAAAAATCTTCAATGGCGCCTAAATATCGCGCTTGATGCTCCACATTATGACTCCTAAAACTCAAAAGCGAGTTCCGAACACTGGTTGTAACTAGAAAACATTGTTCAATCGCGCAACTCTTTTCCACCTCTCTGAGGTCTGCAGGGCGACCGCCATCGAAGCCCCATCATTTTCCTCCAAGCTCGGTCGTGAAAAATCACTTAAGAAGTAAATTTACTTTATGAGGCGTTCGGGCAGCGAGTCGTCGCGGGTTCCGGCCACAAAGAGGGCGGATTGATTCGTACAACTTCCCGTCTGGCAAAAAGCAAGGAGCCGAACCGGGGGCTCTAAATGGCCATCCATCAAGGGAGCAGCGGAAATTTTGTCGAGCAGTCGAAATGAGCTCAATGAAGCAGAGAGTCGGTATAAATTAATCAGTGTTTATTGTCTTTAGCAGGGATTCGTTAGCTCCGAGAGGAGTGATTTGTCACGCTCCCCGCCACCACAGCCTCGGTCGCCGCCGCCGTGCGCAAACGACAAACGCAAAGTTCAACTCGATAAAACTTCCGGCGAAAACTTGGTCACGGTTGCCAACCGATCATCCCACGTCCAATTGTAAAAACCCTCCCGCGTTCCGCCGTTCCCTCCTGCCTGTCGAAGGAGAAAAGAAATGGGTTTGTTTCTTACCTAATTCGTCGTCCTCACACTGAAAAAAAAATCTCGGTGTATTTACTAAGAGAAGGGTAAAATTACTGAGAATTCAGGTTCTATTTATTCCCAGTTTTTTCTTGGTAAAATTACCATTTATGGACTTGGTAATTTTACCGAGAAATCTCGGTAAAATTATTGAACTTTCTCGGTAATTTTACTGGACCTTGGTAAAAACGCCAATATTTTTTATCGACTGTGGTAGAATTACCGAGATAAAATGGCACAGTTACCGGGAATTGAATACCAATAAAAGTGGTATTCTTACCTGAAAAAAAAAACAGTAAAAATACCGGTTTTTAGGTAAGCTAACCAGTCTGTCTTGGTAAAATTACCAATAATTGGTGAGAAAAGTGAGATGGTAAAGGTACCAACGGACCTTGGTAAAAATGCCGAGAATTTTTTTTCAGTGTGGATTTGTTTCTTACCTTATTCGTCGTCTTCAGCACAAAAGAACGTAACTCCACTCCACGGTTGCCAAATTGACTCAAACAATTAGTTGATTTTACAAAATTGTAGGTGAACGATTTTTATCCAAAATTATTTTGATTTTCGAATGGAATGTAGAGTAAAATCAGCGAAATTTTCAGTCATAGAAATGCCCAAGATTCTCTTAATTTATGGGAGATTTGCGAGGGTAAATTCGGCAACATTGGAATGGAGTTACGTTCTTTCGCGAGGGAACCAACGTATTGTAACGTTGCGAGTGTATATCAGGCAGGGTGTCTACTAAAACAGGCTGGTCAAAAATCGATACTTTTACCGAAATTTTTCAGTATACATATCCAAGAAATTCAGTGCGTCCTCAACCGGAAAATTCAGGACTTTTTTAGAACTTCCATTTCACTAAATTCGAAAAAATTCGGAGGTTTGAAATTCTTGCTCGAATGGAGAATTTGCACGCAAATTTTTAATTGCTTCATCCAAAAGTGCCTTGAGGCTGATTTTGCAGTATTTTTTTAGAATTTTTTTCTACTGTTGGAAATGGTATAAGTAAAGTAACTTTATACATAGACAGAAAAAAATTCCATGTGTTATGAGTTTGAAAACATTACTTTTCAACTATTAATCATTTGCATTGAAAACACCAGTAAATTCCTAGTTTTTATTTGTTATTATCATCACAATTATTTAGCATTATCATCATTATTATCACTATATCTTCATTATTCTCAAATAATGGAACTGAACAAAGACTTTCAGTGTTTCAAAGTGTTAACCTGCATTTTAGAGCTTTTATCGCTAAAGGTAGTTTGGAGCAGAGAGATATTATCAATATGAAAATCTTAAGCGAGCGTTTCATTTCGGGAGACGAGACGCGACACTAGTGCGCGGGCCAACTGGTGCAAGTGGTGCACCTCCGAAGCCAAGTTGGACTGGAAGTAAGCGTGAAAGAGTGCTCCAATTCTATTCAAAAATATTTAAATGTTAACCTCATCACCGCACTTGTAGAATTTGGAGAAAAATACGCTGTGAACACTGATGGATATTCAATGCGCGGGTACAGAAAGCTCCTATTCAAATTGGACTCAAACTATCTGAATCACATAATTAATTGTTAGTTCCGCAAACCTATCTCTGTGTGGACGAGGCCTTTCATTAAGAGGAAAAGAACGAAAAAATTATGAAAGAATAAGCATGAATGCGGTTTAATGATTTTAATTTCCGCCACCGTGTTTGGCGCAATGCGTGGAGTATTCATGGACTCTTGTAGGCGCTAATATGTATTTCCTCCTGACCGGCGCGCCGAGGGCTTCTCCTTTCCATATCAAGTCCTCGTCATCATCGCTCTCTGCACCGCGCCGCTCCAGGCCGAATTGCGTGTTTTATTTCTCTCTGAACCAGACTTATGAAAGGCGCTGTCTCTTGCATCACCGAAAGACGAACAAATTAGAAATTACCATACTTTAACTCTCAAGAAATGAGAGATTTTTTCGCTTGTTCTCGTTTGTGATTTTTTTCTGAATCAGATTTTTTTCTTGATACCTACATTAGAAAAAATTACAACATTTGCGGCCCCCTAAATCCGGCACTGAAGTCATATCGCAGTTCTTTTAGCCTACATGTGTGGTGTAAATATTATTGAAAAAGTTGCTAGAACCTTTACATTTTATTTAAGGTTTATTTGAATTTTGGTCTTGGTTAATTTACTTCGACCATCGAAATGCTCATCGGTAAAAAAGATCCTCCTGCGCGGCCCGTTGTGTATCACAAGGATTTGGCTGTGAGATCCTAAGAGCGGGCGTTAGGATTGCTATCAAGGGGTAGTTAAATGAGGCTTGAAACCGTGGGAATCATCTGCGAAGCAGTCTGGCAAAACTGCCGGGGGCCGAGCGTATGGTGTGCACCGGCACCGGTGAGACGACGATGGAAGCTATTACGGCCCGGCTAGAAGCCTCTTAGAATGCATTCAGACTCCTCCCGCCGCTCATTTAAATGCCGCTAAAACGCCCGCTTCTTCCCGACGAGTCACACTTATTACGGCGGCGAGGGGGGCGCCCACTCCCACTTCACACTTAACTTCCGGCGAACCCAATTTAAATATTTAAATTGCTCCTTGCGTCGTATTATGAGTTTCCTAAGACAAATCCAGAGTGAGCAGCGCGTAATGTGCCGAGCGGTGGTGGATCTCCGCCGTGCTGCCGTGCTAAGGAAGAACGCCGTATGAACATCTGCAAGTTGCCAAATTTCCTTCGATATAACGTTTATTTATGAGGAAAGTTATGAATTTTTTCTCTCGGCATTTTTAGGAACTTTAGGTGAAATTGCGAACAAAATTACCTGAAAAATGGGAAGGAAAATATTCATAAATTTACCAGGAATTTTGTGATCTATCAAAGGAAATTTGGCAACGCCTGAAGGTTCATATGGCGTTTTTCCATAGCACGGCAGCGCATCGGAGCGTCTGATTTCAACCGTGCCGCCCGTCCTAAGGAACAACGCCGTAAGAGCCTTCAGACGTTCCTGAATTTTCCTGGACAAATCACGAATTTTCGAGAAAATTTGTAAATATTTTTCCTTTCATTATTCAGCGAATTTTGTTTATAGTTTCATCTTAAAAAGTCTGAAAATTATGCGGAAAAATCTTTACAGGTCAACCTGTACTTCCTGCTTTTTCTGACTACTTAAAACTAAAGGACTCGAATCCAACCACCAGAACGGCGCAGTGACCGTATGATCTAGTGTTTCCGAACGTTTGAGATTTTCAAACCCGACTGAAGCACTATACCTAGTTAGTTAAATACAATAAACTCGAATTGTCTGACGAGAAATGTCAAAGAGCGTAATGGTTCACAAATATTCCGCTCAGCGCCTACGTTATCTTAAAGGGACTCCACGCTGAGGCACCATTTTCGCAGAATTACACGAGACCTCCTCGCGTTTGTCCTAATTTTCATGGCCCGATGAGTCCCAGTCTTGATTTCGCACGCATCGTTAACGGATTGCTCAGGGTTCAAGCACAAAATTAAACTATACTTCTTTTTATTTCCATCGGAATTTCGAATCTCTCGAAAGTCTCGACATTCCTGTCGATCCTCAATCTTTGGCGCTAAGCGGCGACGGTGCCATATCGTTACCCTCCGGCCAAAGTATCACAAGCTCCGCGCAACGTTTAAAAATTTCCGACGCCATTTTTTTATTTACAGAGAAATTGTTCAACGATGTAATATGAAAATTTCTTGTACTGCCGATAAAATTCAATGAAATTTTCAAACAAATTCAACCAACAATTTGTCTGTAAATAATAAAATGGCAGCGAAATTTTTGAACGTCGCTTGTGATATTTTGGCTGGAAGGTGACGATGTATTTACAGAGTGTCCAAGAACTAAAAAGCTAAACTAAATGGCTGTGTTTAGCCAGTCAAAATAAGATTTTCTTTTCTTTTTTAAAGTTTTTCCTGCGAGCATTCGGCTAATTCCAAAACTGCGTGTTCCATCATTCAGTATCCTGACCAGACTTAAACTAAATGCAAACTAAAAACTTACTTTTCAAGGGTTTAGTTAGCGACTAGGCTTATAGATGCGTTTATGCGTACCTGCAACAGAAAGAAAAGAAAACCGGAACGATTAGTAACGAAATAAAATTTGATTATTAAAAATACAGATGGTTCTAAAAGGAGACACGGTGTGAGAAACTTCACTATCTTTTTCTGTGTAATTTATTGCAATATAAAGTTTGGGATAGGCTCCGGCTCTCTGGTCGTTCAATTTCGCGACACCCTGTAGAACACGAAAATCTCGAATAGCGCTGATATGCCTCGACGCGACAAAAGTCGATAGATCGCGACTTGGCTGAGAGTGAGTGTGTATGCATTGCATGCTGAAAATTTCATCTTTGAGATCTCTTCCTCGATGACTTATCTCGCGACGCCTTTCTTTACCCAGAAACTCGGATTTTCTTTTCTCCGTTCACCTTTGCTCCTGACTCTTCCATCCATGACAAAATGTTACTGACGGCGCGGCGCGACGGAATGTCGGCTGCATGACTTTAAAGACCACGCTTAACATCTTTTGAGATACCTTTTTTTCCTTTTTACGCCTGACATTCTGTGGAATGCAGCTGATTTTGTTGTCAGGGTGTAAACTATAACTGGCTGGTCAAAAATCAGTACTTTAACGATAATTTTTCGGTACTTTTCCGGGATTCAGTGAGTTTTCAAAAGAAAAATTCGGTACTTTTTCAGTACCTCTGTCTGAAAAAATTTGAAGAGTATATCGAAAATTTAGAATTCACGCTCGAAGCGCAACAGAAATGACGTGACTACAAAATTCCATTGGTGACTTGAGGATGACATGACACCACAATCGCAATTTTGCAGGCAAGTTACGCAGTGGCAGCTTGACATTCTCGAGAAATAAACTACCCTCTCAACAGAAGTATTCAGCACTTTTTCAATACTTCCATTAGACAAAATTCGAAAAATTTCGAAAATTTGGCATTTCAGGACTATTCGATACCCTGGCTATTTTCAGATACGTTTCCGATATAAATTGTAAGTAGAACATTTTTTCGTCCCAAGTGAAAAAATTCGCTCGGTTCCGCTGCTAATTTCAGCCTCGTGGGAGGTTTCTCTACCCTTGACGCTTTTAGGCCAATTCAGCCCTTAAAAAATCAATGCTATTTCCGGACTATTATTCGATACCCTGGCTATTTTAAAATACGTTTCCGATATAAAATGTAGATCTCGTCTCACGTGAAAAAATTTGCTGGGTTTCAAGCGGGGGAGGGGGGGAGGTTTTTCTTTCGTCGAGGCCTTTGATTCCAGATTTCACTGCAGCACTCTGGAACGGGGACGGGAGGCAATCTGCAGGTGCACGGCGATACGAGGAGTGAAGAGTGCAGAGCCGCAGTTCCTCTTGTCACCGGGCGTTATTTCCACGGCCGGTGATAAATTACTCATATTTGTCGGCGCATTTCTTCCATTCTCCGAACGTGTTGCGCCATTACCATGCTGCGTCACCGCCTCCCGGCTTCCGCTTTGTCTCCTTCGTCGGCTTTATCGAGCGCTTTTCAAAACATGATTCATCAATAAGCGCCGCGGGGCGGCTCCGCCCCAACAGAAAGAATATCAAAATAAATGGGAATATATAATATTTTTCAAAAAGTGGGGGCATGTGCGCGGCTCCCCGGTGTCGGATCGTCCTGCAAATCCCAACGATCTCACCGGAATGGAGATGTTGATGTTATTTAATCTATTTTTATACTATTTCCCAAATCAGAAAAAAATTATAAAAAATACTGTAAAATCAGCTCTTTGAGCAATTCAAGATGAAGTAATAGGAAATTTGCGTGCAAATTCTCTGATGAGTGAAGATGAAGTGGTCAGCTAATAGAGATGTTGCATATGTGTGAGGAATTTGCGATTTGACTGTTGTTTCTTATGTAAAAGTTCGCGAGAAACACGATGGTGCCACTGGTTTTCTATGATATCAACTCCCAAGCTCAAAAAAAGCTCTCAAAGTTGAGGCCAAAATGGAGGGGATATCCCACGCTATCCTGAGGGTCCACCTCTACATCAAGACAAACTCTCTATGCAAAGGTAGGGAGCAAATACATTTTCGGCAGGGTTGCCGTGTTTTCAGTTTAAGAGTCCCCAAATAAAGTGGCAGCCCTGTCAATGTATTTGCTCCCTATCTTCGCATGGAGAGTTTGTCTTGATGTAGAGGTGGACCCTTAGGATAGCGCGCCACTGGTAAAAAAAACCTCTTGGTTCAAGAGTGCAGTTTCTTGTCGCCGGATTTAAGAACTCTTGTTTCAATGCAAAATCCGCTTGAAACGAGAGTTCAAGGGTCTTGAATCCGGCACTCAAGACGGCGACAAGAAACTGCACTCTTAAGTCAATGCACCTTGGCCATTGGCTATGGTAAGGAATCGATTCTTAAGGTGATCGATGGGAACATACTGTTCATCGATCATTTTCCATATGTTCGAATGGCAGATCGATCGATGTACCGCAAAGCACGCCACGCCACTGGTGAGCCCTGTTTCACGTGTGTATTCATGCTTTCGGGGGCACCAGAGTAAATTGAGATCCGCCCTTCCACCAGAGAAGCGACAATATCAGAGAAATACTCGCAAGTCTTTTCAAGCAGGGTGGCGAAATTTCATGAAAGATAAAATCTTAAAATATCATGCGAAATATTTCATGAAATTTCAGAACTTTATGAAATATATTGAAAAATACCAGTTCCTTTCCATGTTGAGCAAAATGTAAAAATTGTGACGTTCTTCCATTTTTGTGTGCTTGAGTGCAGTTTGCATATTCTAGTCACTGAAAAATATGAAATATTTCACAGCTTCGAGAAATTTCATGAAATATTTCACAGCTTTGTGAAATTTCGTGAAATATTTCGCAGCTTTGTGAAATTTCGTGAAATATTTCGCAGCTTTGTGAAATTGCGGGAAATATTTCACAGCTTTGTGAAATTTCGTGAAATATTTCGCAGCTTTGTGAAAGTTCATGAAATATTTCACTGCAATTTCCGATCCTTCATTTTTTTCTTACGTTTCATGCCACCCTGCTTTCAAGACTCGACAATTCCGAAAACACGCGGCAACGTCGGATAGGACACACAGTGTTAACATGTGAACTCAGGCGGCTAGAAAGTCTCAAGCCGATCGGGACTCGGTGGGTACCCGGGAGCTTTGACAACCTCGGATGGGGCATGGATATGAAGTGTGAAACGCCGCGAATAATCCGGGGGCTCCAGAAGTCAGGAGCTGCGCCGCAATATCTATACACCGATCATTTATCAAATCAGAAAATGAAAAGTAACTCCGGGAATTTATCATATTTTCATCCCTCCGCCCCCATCGCGCATTTTCTTCCCGCTCTCGCGTGCCCGATCATGCCCCCTCCCCCCCGCCATCCGTGTTTCGTACGCTCTCGGGTCGTAGACACTGTCCCGCACGTCTGACTCTTCATGCAACGCAAGAATGCCAAGTTGGTGGATAAAACCTATATATTTTACATGCATTTCGCAGGAAAAGTGATGATTTTTAGCATTATCTGGCAAAAAATGATGCAACGAAGATACGGCGCGCTGCTACGTTAACGTCGTCGGCACTCATCATGAAATCAGTGGCGTGGCGCGCTTTGCGATATATCGATTGATCGGACATTTAAACCTATGGAAAAGCATCGATAAACAGGGTGTTCGCAGCGAACACCTAAATAATCGATTATTAACCACAGCTTCAAATGGGGAAATATCGATAGATCGCAAAGCACGCCACGCCACTGGTACTTTGCGATTGATCGATCGATCCGCCATCCGGAGAAGATCGATAGACAGGGTGTTCGCAACGGACACGTGAAAATCGATTCTTAAATATAGTTTCGAATGGAGAAACATCGATAATAATCGATCATTCACGCTACGCCACTACATGAAATACGTAACGCTTTGTGGGGCTCACACTGAGCACTAAAGATTTTCCATTCAGGTAGACGAAGTTGTTGGTCACACAGACCAAACTTTGGTTTAGCTAATCGAAAATCGGTTTGTATAACCGAAAAAAACTTGGTGGTTGATACGAACCGAAGTTCAGTCCCTGGTGGTGAAGGGAGGAGGGTTTTTCATCCATTTATTTCCCTGTTTTTCTATATTTTTTGAAATCAAGCAAGGGTGTTTCAGATATTTAATTTTATTGGTAAGATCGACTTAGTATCTGAAATTTGAAACTCAGAGACGAGTTTAACGGTGTGTAATAGCATGCATCATCATTCATTATTTGGCGGAAAATTGCAATTGAACACAGGGAAAAAATTCGCTACAGTGCACGGTGTGTTGAAGTGCTGTAAATTGTTGAGAGATTCTGAGCCACGTATTATAACTCGTATTTCAACATATTTTAACACACTATGATTTCTATGACGATGGTTTTGCGATTTATATACAACGGGGATGCGTCTCCAAAGGCGTATGATACATTTTAAAAATAAAAAATAAATTGATAAATTATCAATTAAAATAAGGTAATTAAAATATTAATCACACACACACGTACTACGAATCATCTATGTACTTTCAAAGGAGGGAAATAATAAATTCCGTACACGTCTTTTAGTCGGTGTTATAAATTTCCCTCTAATATAACAGCTTTCTCCCCGTGAACGAAGAACTGATTACTATACTATTCAGCGAGAGAACCTTGAAAGCGATGAATTTCGGTGTCACACGAAAATTGAAAATGAAATAAAAACAATAATAACATTTCCGGACGGCGAGCGAGAGGAGGGTTCGCGGCTCCAGCCCACGGGTCTCCGGTAGAAAAAAGGAGGGGAAAAGGCCGAAAATAAATTTTCACGACAGGAACTGTGGCGCGTCTCATGATGGTTGGTTAGTGTTGTTTTTAGCGCTGTTTCCAGATTTCCCGGATGCAGAGACTCCCGACCCCTCGCCACGTTTTACGGTGATAGCAATATCGACCCTACTCTTTTGACCCGAGTCTGGCAACGAGAAAAGTGCCTCTCTCGTTTTTTCATTAGTATATTGCGCATCTACCACGCTGGCTGGAGTAGACTTATGAGAGCAGTAACTCGAGTAAACAAAACGGAATCAGCATCCGAGAGTCGATAAATTAGATTGAAGGAATCTGGAATTGCATACGATGTGGGCACGATTGCACCGCGTTTAGCAGAAAGGAAGTTTGTCGAAAATATTTTCCTTTGAATTATTTAAAATAAAAGGCTGTCAGTGTTCGAAACTCACCTCAGAGTTTCAGGAGCCATGTGACCCATCAAGCTAAATTTTTAGGGGCCGTTGAAGATTTTTCAGGGGCCATATCGACTTTTTGCCTAAATTATATCACGGCGCATTTTGTGAAAAGTCAGACGCAAGATGTTTTAGTTACAGAACTAGTAGCTGTAACTTGTAACTTTCAAAAAATCACCAAATAGAAGCATGAGGATAATTTTTTTTGGGTCGAGGGAGGGGGCACTTTGTAGGGGCCACGTTCGCGCAAAGCCTTCATTTTTTAAACGCCATGACCTATTTTTTAGGCGCATTTGGCGCGTTGGCGCCTGTGAGTTCCGAACACTGGTGGTCGGTAAAAAAATTTTCACTGAAAAGGTGAACGTATAATCAATGCTCGGCATTTCAGCTTCTCACTTCTAGCTCAAAGTAGTCTCCTGTTCTTACGTGATTTTTGAGCGACTCGCCCATCAAAAAACACCAGGCCTGATGAAAGTCGCACTAATTTTGTAGCTCTTCTAACCCTTTTGCCTTAAACACCCCTCTGCCTTACAGCCACGGTTCACGGTGAAAAATGAGAATTGATGACTTTCAAAAAGCTATAAATTCAAGAAAAATCAGGGATTTTTCACGTTTCCAAAACCCGAAAAATCCTCCTCTCCGCTATGGACAATAATGGACATAAAAAGAGCAAAAGTATTATGTAGGAAACAGGTACGACTTTACATTCGATGTGTCAGTTTCCATTGAATAAAGTCACTTTTCCGTTAGATATTTGTATCTTGAATGACATACCATAAGGAATTGATAGTGGCTATTAAATTTGTAGAATTCATTAGAATCTGACAAAAATATTCATTTTTTTCCCCTCTTGCTGTAGGACAATTTCAGAGATAGTAAAACTTGCGAATATAGTCGCAGTCGTAGAGGCAGATCAGTGATGTTCTGCACTATGAGAGAAGATAAAAAGAATGGCAAACAAAAATAGACACCTCTTATATTTCCCTGTTCAGCGAGTGGAGGTGCTTTATTCCAGGTTTCCCCACCTACTTTCCTGACAACGTAATAGCTTTTGACCGAATTGAAGTCAGAACGTCAGTTCCGTCCATCAACTTTCCGACTTTTTCTTTCAAAATTGAATTCCTTTGATCAGCATATAATAAGGTGTTCACGAAAAATCGCAGAAAACTGAAACGCCAAGTTCTAATACTCGGCTTTTTCCTCCTCTATTTTGTTCCTAAAAAAAAAGAAACCGGGATGGCTTATATATGAATCAAATTATGTATTTGCCGTTGTATACATTTTAGAAGCGGGGAGCTTGAAAAAACGTAGTTTGCAACAGAATCATGTATGTTTTCATTCAGAACCCAAGAAAAGCCGGAATTCGGTTAGAAGGGACGAGGTCATGTCACGGTTAAATTTGGCCTATACTCATTTTACGCATCATCGAGAAATTGGTTCGGCAAAGAGACCATGAAATTCGGGATTTTATCGAATTTACTGTCGTAATTTTAGGGGTGTTATTTGCGACGAACGATGCAAAACCAATCTCCGTGGACAGTAAAATGTGGTCAGGTCGTGTAAACTGCTTTGTCCTACGTCCCATTTTCTCTGACTCTGTCATGTGTATTACGTAAATTATGTTTCATTGAAGTTGTGTTCCTCCTTTGAAAGTGCGGCAAGACTTCGAAGATTTGAAAAAAAAAAGAAAGAAAAGAAATACATAAAATTGTTTACACAGAGAGATATAAGTCGAGAAAATTGCAAATCGATGGCTAAAGAGGAATACAGCCTGGTTGCAAACTGACGATTTTATATAACGACGGAAGAACTTCGCTTTTTTTTTTTTTTTTTTTTTTTTTTTTTTTTTTTTTTTTGGGGAGATTAGGTTTGCAAAATTAGGACAGTAATTTTATACATTACAGCACTCTCATGCAGAATTACAATTAAACTAGAAACATCAGCTTGCATATTTTATACTGTAGAATGCTGCGAAGTCGCTAACTCATTTTTAAAAAAAATTGTCAATTATAGGCGGTGCTGTTCCTTAGCCCTTGAAATTTGACTTATTCTGGCAACCAATTTATCCGAATCAATTCAATAAAATCAGTCTAAATAATCTCAGCCGAATAAACATCAGTCATAAGAGAAATGAGTCAAGGATTAACGTTTTCTAAATTATAGTGCATGAGTGAAAAAACAGTTTGTATACGTGCATTTACCTTAGAACTACTTCACGGTTTGCACCAAGTTAAAGTTTAACTACTTGCCTTTAACAAAACAAAAATTAAAAATAAGTAAGATAATTAGACATTTCGAATGACTAAAACGAATTTTTCAGTATCTAAGGCGATTATTGTGGATGTGGCGATTATTGTGGCGATTATTGATTGGGTGGAAAAATCGAAATTTAAAATTTCGAAAAGGACTTCATTGCCAAAAAATAAAATGCGAAGGTTTGGAACTGGATAATTTAAACGTTCATGGTTTCGGTTTGGATTGACATATTCAGCCTTCGCGTTTGTCTCAAAATTTTTGTAAAATATTATGCTTCGGTATTGGCGACTGAACTTGGAATTTTTATAAAGTAGGGCCCTTGTCCCGGGGACGGCTATGCATCTGCATTTTTAAGATTATGTAGCATCGCGGTAAAGATATTGGACTCCATGCTCACCCTTGATGAACTTGCCTGCTCATCTCGTCCAAGATCTTGGACTCCATGCTCATCGCTAAACTTCTCACTTCTTTGCTTGAGCATGGAGTCCGAAAGCAAGCAGACCTATCTTAGTTTTAAAGTTCATCATGATAGAAAATCGTATGCTTCGCATATCTAATCTAACTTGGACTAACCTAACCTAACCTAACCTAACCTAACCTAAACTAACCTAACCTAACCTAACCTAACCTGACCCAACCTAACCTAAGCAATGCACAATTCTTTCGAGGACTTATTTTATCGCCTTTATTTAAAAAAAATTGTCTTAATAAGTTTTTGGACCCTGTGCTCGTGTATTGTTAGAGAATACCTGCATTCCACAATTTTGGACGCTATGCTCACTTCGATTTTTCGAAAAAATTATCCCTAGTTAAAGTATGAGCATGGAGTCCAAGATCTTGGACGTGATGAGAATGGAGTGCAATATCATGGACGCGATGCTACATTACCCTACTGAAGGAACAGTTTTAAACAGAAAATGCGGAAAACAAGGGAGATCAGAAAAAAACACGCAGCCGGTGGCGTCTACTAGTTGATTATGCAACCTCGAGGGGCCCAGAAGGCTGCGTAATACAACTCATCACCAACCAAACAACCGCTGAAACACTGAAATGTAACACGGTTAAGTAGCCTATAATCGCCTTCACTTGACATGAACGAGATGATGCCAGCTTAGCTAAAATGTATGTGACTCGGTTAATAAGTACTGGTCGTAAACATGTTTATTCTAAAAACTCAGTTTACTCGTTTAGAGGAACAGAATGCTGCGACGCATACAAATTGAAATATAAGCGTAAGGACATTGCGGATTGCCATGAGACGTTGGAAAGACTCAGAATCAAACCAGTGGCGTGGCGTTCTTTGCGATGTATCGATTGATATGTCATTTAAACCTATGGAAAAGAATCGATTATGAGGGTGTTCGCAACGAACGCACCTTAATAATTGATTCTTTACCACAGCTTCAAATGGGGAAATATCGATCAATCGCGCCCCGCCACTGAATCAAACTATGAATCAAGTGGCATTGTAGAGAGAAAATAGTGAGAATATTTTGGAGCTTAGCTATGGCTGTTCATATTTGCTCCTGTCAAAGTTCCAAAATCGTGAAAAAGTATTTTGAATGTGCGAAAACAGATGTTGACATTATCTGTGAAATTAAGTCTTATGGAGGAATATAACTACGGCCCTCTTTTTCCGGTTTTATTTTTACGTGACTTATTGGTGTCTCTTGTTTATATTCAGTCTAAATTTTCGCAAATAAAAGGGGAAAAAATTGGACTTGATTTTGGGAATGGCCCCGAAACTGAGCCTTCAAAGGAACGTGATATTTCTGTTGTTCCTACGAAAAATTCATACGTTTTTCGCACACCCATACCGATCTTTAAAAATCTGCGCTTTTGCCACGCGATCGTTAAGAGTGTGATGCGATACCGTCATAGAGTACATAAAGTCATAATGTCAATGGGAGAGCTGGCGCCATGTTCTGCTCGACGAGTTCCGAGCCCGGTGTGCGGGTCACTGTTTAGATACATATTCGATCCAAAATGGCGGTGTGGAATGCGTAGCAATTCCATGGCCGGGTCCCCGTGTATCGCAAACAATCGATTATGTTTCGAAAAAGTGACCCGGCACCGTACAGGAGTCTCGGAATTCGGGACCAGGAAATTGTTTAAAAGTCGCGCCAGCTCTCCCACTTACATTACGACTCTATGTACTCTATGGATAGCGTTGGCCCATAGCGAAAAAAGAGGAGGTATTTGCATCTTGAGGTTTGTTTACCCTATGTTGTCGGTACAACGTGGCCAGCAAAATCCGGAAGGATGAAGAACAAATCATAATGTCTCATTTTTTTGCTTAAATCAACTCACGATAAAAATTCAAGCACTTTTCATAGAATGACTTTTTTCCATAAATTACACCATTTCCAAGAAAATTGATGATAAAAGTCTTTGTGCCAACCTACGTCATCAAAAAAACTCCAAGGTGCCCGAAATGCGAACACCTCCCTTTTATTCTCTATGGCGTAGGCCGTGGAGTATTGTCTCTGAACTTGTTCCGCACGATGGTCACTCTGTTCCCTTCTTTGGATCCCTTTGAATAATTCAGATGTTGCATGTGTGAGGGATTTGCGATTTGACCATTGATTCTTCTGTACAAGTTCGCGAGAAACACGATGGAGCCACTGGTTTTCTCTGAAATCAACTCCCAAGCGCAAAAAAAACTCTGAAAGTGAGGCCAAAATGGAGGGGATATACCACCCTACCCTAAAATCCACCTCTACATCAAGAAAAACTCTCCATGCAAAGATAGGGAGCAAATACATTGACAGGGCTGCCACCTTATTTGGGGACTCTAAAACTGAAAACACGGCAACCCTGCTAATGTATTTGCTCCCTATCTTTGCATGGAGAGTTTTTCTTGATGTAGAGGTGGATTTTAGGGTAGGGTGGTATATCCCCTCCATTTTGGCCTCACTTTGAGAGCTTTTTTGAGCTTGGGAGTTGATTTCATAGAAAACCAGTGGCACCATCGTGTTTCTCGCGAACTTTTACATAAGAATCAATAGTCAAATCGCAAATTCCTCACACATGCAACATCTCCTTTGTCTCTGAACTTGTTCCGCACGATGGTCACTCCGTTCCCTTCTTTGGACCCCCTTTGAATAATTGACGGAATAATATCGGCAACAGGGGGTTTTAATCCGGTGGATGGGTGTCGGTTATCGTGTCCATGCATGGGAGTGGGCAAGTGGAGTAGCGAGTAGTAGACTGTGAAACTGTAAAGCTGTTAAGCCAGGGCCGCGACGGCGGGGGCGCGGCGCCGAGTCACAGCAAGAGATTAACATTCTTCGTGTTTTCCCGGTAATTTCGCGCCCGCGCCCGGGCCCCGCGCTTTGACAATGACATGACGCCAGCCGACGGCCCCTTCTCCCTCGACTCCATCCAGTCCCAGTCAGACTCGCTAATTCAGTCGTAATGCGCCCGAGCATCAATCAAAAACTTCTTGCGGATCCCTGTCACTCCCCGTTGCACGCCGCCGTCTCACACTGGAACCAGCAAATAGAAGAGGGCGGATATGAAATTTTTGCCTCAGATTTCAATCTTTTATCCTCATTTCGTCACAAATTCTGTTTCAAGGGCCGATTCTGAAAGGAAATTTCATGATTTATTTCATATCTTTGAATGGAGTTGTTGCATGTGTGAGGAATTTGCTTTTTGACTTCTGATTCTTATATAAAAGTTCGCGAGAAACACGACGATGCCACTGGTTTTCTCTGAAATTAACTCCCAAGCTCAAAAAAAGCTCTCAAGTTGAGGCCAAAATGGAAGGGATAGCCCACGCTTTCTTGAGAGTCCACCTCTGCATCAAGACATTAGACAAACTTTATGCAAAGATAGGGAGTAAATGCATTAGCAGGGTTGCCGTGTTTTCAGTTGTGGAGTCCCCAAATAAAGTGGCATCCCTGTCAATGTATTTGCTCCCTATCTTTGCATGGAGAGTTTGTCTTGATGTAGAGGTGGACTCTCAGGATAGCGTGGGATATCCCCTCCATAACGCCTTCAACTTGAGAGCTTTTTTTGAGCATGGGCGTTAATTTCAGAGAAAACCAGTGGCACCATCGTGTTTCTCGTGAACTTTTACTTAAAAATCAGTAGTCAAATCGCAAATTCCTCACACATGCAACATCTCCATTCCAAGATTTCGTCGTATTTTTGATAGTATAAGCTTTCAAAGTTACCAGATTGTGTCCGAGTTCTCCTATTCACTCGATCCACTGTGCGCCGCGGGCCCGGGCAGCGAATGAATCAATTATATCCCGTCTCAACAACGGCCGCGTCGACTTCTCCGCCGGTTTAGCCCGCCTTTAAACGTCTAATTTTAATCATTCCAAAACCCACGGCGATACTTTAAGAGGCCGTCAGGTGTCCAGGGGGCTGATTGTTAAAATTGGTAGATGAAGCTATAAACAAAGAAGACACAAAGGATATGGAGGGATCCTGTAGGTGGAAGTGGCTGGTTGCAATGGACAAAGGAGGTAGGTAATAGACTAACTAACGGCAATTCATGAGAGACCCTTTAGTTAGTCCACCATTTACCCCCTTAATATATAAGAACCACCCAATTTAACCAATAGGATCGTCCTCACTCATTATGTTTTCTTTGTCTATCGCTTTGTCTATCAATCTCAATACCAGCCTCTTGAGGGCAGATCTTGAAATTCATAGACAAGGTATCGACGAAGAAAACATAGGGACTGTAAGAAAGACTCGTTTGAAGAAACAGGATCGTGGATAGCTCCCATGTATTATTGACTCCCCCGAAGTCTTGAAGTCTAAGTCAATAAAGTTTCTGTAGAATGAACGAAGAATGAAAAGCGTTCCGTTCCGTCTCTTTGGGCCCCCTTTGTGCTCTCAGGCATCGCCGCCGCACGGTGGATCGAGTCAATGGTAGAGGTCGGTCATGGGCGACAAAAAAAAAGTCTGATTTTAAATATTTTTTCTTGGTTTTCTAGTAGTTAAGCCTCCAAAATGAATGTATCCACGGTTCTAGGATCTTTGAACCCTTCCTCTTTGACATGCGGGTTGCCTAAAGCTGACATTGCAGGTGGTATCAAATTTGCCGTCTAATTCTCAAGGATTTATTTCGCTTTTGCATGAGTTCTGTGGCAGATAAATCAAAATTTCAATTAAACATGCTTATTCTCCTTCTTTTAAGGAACATTTTGGTATATCATTAATGTGCATTGGCATATTTTTAGGAGGACCAAAACCACCTCCAAAGCTTGCTTTAAAAAAACGCCCAAAACAATGTTAAAATAGCTCGATAAAAAAATGTCCACAAGTGTCCGCAAAATCCTTTGTTGGGTTGCCTCCTGTACACTATCAGGAATGATATTATGTAATAACTAGCCGCTAATATCCGCTAATCTGCGAAAACGGTCCATTTGAATGATAGGAAGTCGCGCCTGCTGGGAATCCGATCTTGCTCTATTGTCATCAATAAAATCGTACATCACACGATATCCTTCAATCTCGATAATTTTTCTACTGATTACTGATTTTGGCTTACTTGTTGATATTTTTGGACGATACATTAACCTTCTGTTAGTCTTTGAAGCTGATTCGTTAGCGTTATACTGTGCGATAAAGTTTAAGGTGTATGTTTTGTGCATTGTATATTTCACACGTCCCGTTTCTTGCAAAATGTCTGCAACATACCTAGAACTCTTTCATGAGCTCCATACAAATAAAATTTCAACTTTTTTTCCCCCCTTGGAGGATGACAATACTTTCTCTACCCTAGGGTAGCGAGAAAGTAAAAATTGGTTGTGGGTTGAAAAAGGAGAAATACAAGAAATTTCTTCAAGAGACAATAGTCCTTCTCAGAGGTTCTTCAAGGGATCAGAACTTGCATGAAAAATAATTTTCCTCTTATTTTAATATTTATTCAATAAATATGTTTCAAACTTTACTCCAAACATCGAGGAACAAAACGAAATAATGGAAGATGATATACCTTTTTTTTCCCTGCACATTCAATTTTTTTTATGTGGTGATAAGTACCTATAATAATATTCTAGGATGACTCGACAAAAAGAAGCTACAGTATATACATCTCTTTTTTATTTCTTTAATATATTGATCTATTCTTTGAAATATGAATATTTGTTGAATAACTGAAATAGTAGAGAGTTCATAAAAATGAAAACGTCTATTGACTGGCTGGAGGAAAAGAGAAGAAAAATGAACATTATCAGAATGTTCCGTATATGTGTCAGTATGCAATTGCGAGAAACCAATTAACATGAACAAAAAACAATGTTAGCAGAAATTGAAAGAAATATGGCAACCTTAGTGGTGAGGGGGCTGTAAAGCCGCCCTCCTCACTCCTCAAGTAATGTTCTTGAGTCGAGTTCTGCAAAATTATTCTTTATGTAAGATGCTCACGGTCCCATTCGCCGAAAGTAACGTGAAAAAACAGCTATCAAGGATCCCAATTTCAATAGTCATGAAAAAGTGTGTCAAACTCGTATTAAAACTCGTTATTCAGCTGAAAAATGATCAAAAATGGAATCTACGACGAAAAATACATTGGATGAGTGTAATTTGCTCTATTCTAAGGGTGGGAAATCTCCGTAATCAGAGAAAATAAGACGCGTGATGCGCGATGACCGACCCCTCCTATTGACTCGATCCACCGTGCGCCGCGGCGGGCGGCGGCGGCCGGCCAGCGCCTACAAACCTAACAGGGATACTTCACGCATTGCGCAATGCTTGAAGTATCCCGTTAGGTTTGTAGGCGCGCATGTTCGTTCCGCGCCGGCCGGCCGCCCGCCGCGGATGATGCGATGCGATGTGTGCCTGGACAGTCAAAACGCCTTCACTCTCATGCGTATGCAACACAACATCCATAGAGCTCGAATAGTTGCATCCAGGCGTTATAGTGAAATTCGATTAGCGTTCGTCGCTTGCGCCTCTAGCTAAGGGCGCTTCGCTAGTTTCTCTAACTTCTTCACTGAATTTCTTCGTCGTCTACCGTATTATACCATCAAAACAAAATACATAGAGCTTTTCAGAAAGTTATCAGTGTGCATGACTGACTTGGAAAATGACTCAAATCCTTTTTTTGCGTATGTTTGGAGCGGTCAAACGCGTACAAATCTCGGTACAGTATTAATCGACGTTCATAAATCCATTTATAAATTGCGTTTAA
This sequence comes from Bemisia tabaci, assembly GCF_001854935.1. NCBI lineage: Eukaryota > Metazoa > Arthropoda > Insecta > Hemiptera > Aleyrodidae > Bemisia > Bemisia tabaci. The sequence goes on along the minus strand of NW_017547103.1, from coordinate 1,387,902 downwards.
CTACCTGAGGGGNGGGGGGGGGGGGGGGCTACGAGACTGTTACGCTGCGGTGCAGAGGGGAGGGTTCAGTACCGGCGTTACGTAACCCGCTCTAGAGGTAAAAAACACAGATAATCTTACGAAAACGCAACCCATTACTTGTCAGCAGGCGATCGCAGCCGTTGAGAAAGTATGTGTTACAAAGTGTTACAAGAGACGGAGGGGGGGAGGGGTGTCACAACCGCCGAAAAACTGCGTCACGCATTTATGAACCGTCCCAAAATTGACTTTTGGCGGTTAAGCCCTTCGAAAAACCTGGTTTAATTAGCGACAGTACCAGTGGCGTGGAGTGAAAAATCGATTATCGATACTTCCCCATTTGAAGCTATAGTAAAGAATCGATTATTAAGGTGCTCGCTACGAACACCCTGTCTAGCGATTCTTTTCCATAGGTTTAAATGACAGATCAATCGATACATCGCAAAGCGCGCCACGCCACTGGACAGTCCTATCCCAATCATCGCAGGATCGCCCCTAACTCTCTCCATGCTAAGTTAACACGCCGTATGAGCATTTGAATGTTGCCAAATTTCCTATCAGAAACTTTTTATTCTTGAAGAAATTTATGCATGCTTTCCTTGAAATTATCAAACTTTTTGGATCAAATCACAAACAAAATCCTCCGAAAAATCGGAAGAGAAATATTCGTACGTTTTTCCGAAATTTCGTGATTTATCAAAGGAAATTTGGCAACACCTGAAGACTCTTACGGCGTTTTTCCTAGGCGCGGCTGAAAAGGTTTCGAGTCCCCCCCGCGGAGCGCTGCCCGCACATCAATCCGGCAAAGGGGGCGCTCTTGGGGGAGGGGGGAGCTGCGGTGAAGAAATTATTGCACCTGGCGGATTAACGAACGACTGCTGTAATATACGCGGGCGAGCATATTTGAACAAGACCGTAATTAACTGGTTCGTACGAGTGAATCCAGAGGGCTGCACAACGACAACTATGTGATGGGGGGGAGGGGGTTGTTGATCTGTTCCCTATTAGCCTCCGCTGCTCGTTATCAGTGGCGTGGCGTGCTTTGCGATACATCGATTGATACTCCACTCAAACCTATGAAAAACGATCGATTATCAGGGTGTTCGCAGCGAACACCTTAGTAATCGATTCTTTACCATAGTTTCAAATGGAAAGATATCGATAATCGATTATTCACGCCACGCCACTGCTCTTTATGCAGTCGCAGGGGCTGATCAGGCATTACCGACCTCGCGAGGGAGAGAAGGGTCCCGTTGATCGGTCACCCTTTTATCGGTTCACTCCGCGGATAATTGAAGGAGACGCGGGTAGGCTTGTTACCTGCGTTTTAATCAGCAGATTCCCTCGCATTAAAAACGCCGACGCTTCGTTGATTTCCAGCGGTGGGCTCCGAATTGATTATCGATATTTTCACATTTGAGTCTCACTGAAAAAAAAAAAAATCTCTGTGTATTTACTGAGGAAAGGGTAAAATTACGAAGAATTCAGGGTTCTATTTGATCCCAGTTTTTTCTTGGTAAAAATACCATTTATGCATTTGGTAATTTTACCGAGAATCTCCGTAAAATGATTGAACTTTCTCGGTAATTTTACTGGACCTTGGTAAAAACGCCAATATTTTTTATCGACTGTGGTAGAATTTACCGAGATAAGATGGCAAAGTTACCGGGAATTGATTACCTATAAAAGTGGTATTCTTACCTGAAAAAAACAGTAAAGATACTGGTTTTTAGGTCAGCTTACCAGTCTGTCTTGGTAAAATTACCAATAATTGGTAAAAAAAAGTGAAATGGTAAAGGTACCAACGGACCTTGGTAAAAACGCCGAGAATTTTTTTTCAGTGTATAGTAGTAAAGAATGAGCCTGTTGCAAACTTTTGCTAGAGCAAAAATAAGAGTTGTTCCTTTCAGATTATGTCTCCAAAATCACTATGAGCGCATCGGCAAACTCTGAAATGCACTCCTAACTTCACAATCTGCGTAAGAAATTTGCGTTTTTTTTTTTAAGATTCCCGCTTCAAAAAGGATACTTTAGCACAAGTGAATATTTCGTTAGAGGAGTCGTTCCGTTTAATCCCTGTTCAACATGGCCGACGCTTCCGCGCGCAAGTTCTTTCTGTTGTTTCTAAACTGAGACAGAAGGTGTAGTTCCTAAGTACACAATGTAGTCCATACACAAATACTCGCACGACATTCCGTGTTCCACGTTTACCTGCGCCCGCCATAATTATTTTTATGTCACCGCGCTTTTTAACTACAGGAGATAAGAGTTGTATAATCATTCCCTAAACTGGAGTAAGAGTCTACGTTCAAAAATAAATTAGAGGGAAAAAACATCAAGGCATCGGCGTTCTATGCAGCCTTTGAACTTGGATGAAAGGGTAACAGGGTTGTCGGACTTGAAAGAAAGTTACTTTCAACTCGTCATTATTGCTCGGAGAAAAATACGAGCTTTCTCATAAACTACGCAAACTAGCGTATGGGGAGGAGTGAGGATGTTTGTGCTTTTCATTTTTCTGAATGACGGATGTTAGTCGCCGAGGAAGAGAAAAGTTTATCTAATCCTAAGTGAACCGAAATTGTTTACCACTTCATTCCGTAGGATGACGAGCGGAACTTGGCGCACAGGGGCGGAACAGACAGGCTTCCGGACAAACTTTTCGTAAATTTTAATGACAAAGCGAGAACTTTCGCGTCGTTTCTAAAAAAAAAAGGAAAAATAAAAGCTCCTCCGGCGGGAGTCTCTCAAATCGGCGGAAGCTCCGAGAAGGAAATCGTTTCGGACCACCGAAACTATTTCCGGCCCCACGTCCTTTTTGACGTTGTTATGACTAGTTAGATTCCTCTTTCATTTCACTGCCCTTCATCCGAATCTTAACATTTTTATCCGTCTCAGAGTGAAACTTTCTTCTCGGTCTGGATCAGTGGCGTGGCGTTCTTTGCGATATATCGATTGATCGGCCATTTAAACCTATGGAAAAGTGTCGATAAACAGGGTGTTCGCAGCGAACACCTTCATAATCGATTATTTACCACAGCTTCAAATGTAAAATATCGATAGATCGCAAAGCACGCCACGCCACTGTCCGGAATGGTGGCACAATCATCGTAACAATGTGTCATTTTCCGGCAGAGACTATGGTCATCCATCTGTTTCTCGATGAATTACATTATCCTGGAGTGTATATTGAGGAATGGTCACATCAGCCAACGCGATACTCTGGAGTTAAGTTTTTTATAACTAAGTTAATTGTGCGAGCTTCTTATAAAAAATTATACACATTGTTTCTTCAATTATGAATAAGGATATTATAAAAGCAACAAAGAAACTTGTAACTTATTTACTTGAAAAATATATGAATAGAATTATTGGGTCATAACTCATTTACATTTAAAATGTAAGGATATAACTGTTGTGTAATAAGCTTTTTAGGAGAGAAAAACAAGCCGTGAACTCCAACACAATGTGTTGGAAAGGCGCGTCATTGACTCGGATATAGCAACCTCATTAGTTTTCATTTGCAGACATTTTACTATAAGTGAGCAGCACATGAAGGAAATTCACGATCCGATGACGGGAGAAGTTTTTGTCATTTTCAGAAATACGTGTTTGAAATTTCGAAATTACATGGATCTGTATGGCAGCAAGACACTTCAAACTGACTTTTCGATGCTTAAACAATTGGAATTAGGGAGTGAATTTTTCACAGAATATACATTGAGTCTAATTTTACTTGAAATTATTCATATCTTAATTTCTTCAAAAACTGCACTTATGCGTTTTGTCCTCCAAGCCCCTCAAACGAGCAAAATGATTTAAATGTAAATTTTAACATCAATTTTGAACTAATAACTCAGCGTCATCTTTGGATCAATGTACAACAATAGATTTCGGATTTTAACTCTCATATACCGCCGTTTAAAGTTTTAAAACTCTCATTTCCCTTGAAGTATCAGTTTCCAACATTTTCCGATCAAGTTTAAAGCTATGCACACTTAGGAGAGAGAAATCGCGGTGTTTGTGAGGCAGATGAAAAGTCCTAATACATTGAGATACAGCATTACCGGATTGTAAGGGAAAATTCGTCTGAAAATCTAATCCGACGAGACTTCCGGGGTTTGAGGTCTAAGACATGACATCTATGCCGGGAGCATGAAAAATGATACCACAAAGGAGGTCAGACCCAGAATTGGACGCATTTCTGCCAAACAGAACTATGTGCATTACGACGTGAGCCCTGTTATGCATATATTCTTATGGGTCCCAGGGTTCATGTCTCTATGTACATAGTTCCGTTTGGCAGAAATACGTTCAATTTAGAATCCCGCAACCGCCGGGCGGAAAAAATCTGCGTTATTTTGTTTACGGCAATGAAAATCGTGCAGAAATAAAGTTTAATCTTCGCTTTATTATGTTCATTCCTCACTTGTCTGCTTCAATTTGTTCTGCCTCTTGCTTATTTATCGCTCCTATTTTTATTTTTTTACGGTGCTCTCAGTGTGCTTGTAAAGAACCGAGAATGAATACACAGCTCGCGGCTCTGCAAGGCTCCGTAAATTCTTAAGAGTGGTGGCACCTTCCGCTTAAGTAGATTTTAGTGTTGAAGAGAAATAGAGGCTAGAAATAAAAGAAGCCGTATTTCTTTAAGAACTTTAAGAATTTGTAGTCATTGATTTTTCTTCGATAAAATCAAAAGACGCAAAATATTTGCACATCGCACTCGCAAATCGAGACGCGTATCTCATTAGTTTCACTGTACGTTCAGTTGCAAGTATCGGATGCAACTATTCGCGCTTAATGGATGTCCATGTTGCATACCGAAAAAGTGAAGGCGTTCGGGCTTTCAGTTCTCGTTTAGCATGCTCGGAATTAAAATCTTCCTGATTTTTGTGAAGTTTTGCATCCTTTTGAAGACCGATTCAATCAAAAAACATTTTGTAGCCGTGTCTCAGAATGACTAACGTTGCGTCAATCTCACAATCCTTTCGAATCAAAAAAAAAAATATATATATAATCTGGGGCTTTAGGATTGACCAGTGAAAGTTAAGCTTTTACTGTTTACATTACTATACTGTTTTAAACCAACTGTTTAAAACTGTTTTAAACTACAGCCGACTACAACTGCATTTCCCTATGTAAAACTGAGGTAGAATTAAACGCTCGAAAAGCAGGCTATAGGGCAAAACGTCGTTTCCTAGCCGAAGGAACGTAACCAAAATCCAAAGTCGCAAAGTTTACTCCATCAATTTAATTTTTTACACGAATCAGCCTGTAAAATTTCTTTACTAAAACGTTTTGGATTTTCGCATGAGATTAGAAGTAAGATAAGTGAAATATTCAGCTAGAAATTCTTAAAATCCTCACTGTAAAATGCAGTTAGCGAAGGAAAATATGGCACAATTGAAATGTTTCTAGGCTCTTTTGCAGAGACACGACGAAATGTTAACGTCCGTCCTTACGCTCTCACGTCATTGCCTCTGATACTTGAACGTATTCCTGTCAAACGGAACTACGTGCATTAAGACAAAAGCCCTGAAACCCATATAATTACATGCATAACAGGGCTCAAATCATGATGCACATAGTTCCGTTTGACAGAAATGCGTCCACTTGTTTGTCCAGTATTATCCTAAAGCCCGCTTAGATTGGTCCGGAATCACGTGGACAAATGCCTCTCTCCATTATTCACGTCATGACTTGAAGAGATCTCCACTTCCTCCACCTCTGAATAATCTAGGAAAGTCAGGATTACCTGAAATCTGATAGATCAACCCATAACCCTGAGTAATCAGAGCTGCAGAGAAACTCTACCTCCGCCTCTGTAAAACGGATCCTGCATGCAATGGCGTTGTTTTGCGATGAATCGCGTGATGCACTATTGAAACCCTCGGGAAAGTATCGATTATCGCGGCGTTCGTGAATAATCGATTGTGGAGCGTTATTTCAAACGGGAAGGACTGCATGCGGGCTCACCGGCATGTGGCTATCCTCATTGAGGATCATTAATCCAATTCACGTTGGCAAAATTGTTCCCGCTTGGGGACCACTTGAGCTCCGTCCTGCATTAATTATTTGCGCGCGATGTGTGCATTGTTTGCCGTCCACGTGACCATTGCTCCCCCGGATTCATTTTTCGGACCGTGCATTCATTCCGTCCTCGGAAATAGACACAGTGCTATCCGAGCTCGGAGCAACCTCGGTGGATACATGCTCTTTTCCATTCGGGCTCATTTAGGCTACAAATTAATTATTTAACAGTATCTGGCGATGCAAAATTGTATTCTACGGATACACATAACTAGTGAAAGCTTGTCCACAAAAGAAAGAAAAAAAATTGGCATACCTGGATTGAAAATTATTTATCAATGAGACGTACTACAAACAGTTTGACTCTTCCTTAGATTTAAGTAGACGGCATGAATATTCCTTCAAGATCGATGTAGAATCTGAATTTACGTTGTTCTCAAATGGATCCCATATGGCAAAAAGGAACCAGCACAATTACCTACAGTGTTTTTAAAATCTTGCAACTTCTTCTTTTCTTTTGAAAATACCTAATATATGTACAGTGATAAAATTTACACAATTATTTTGCTTTAAAATTAACAATTTTTTGGTGGGAAGAAACAAATTTCGCTATTCTGGGAGATTTTTTAGATACATTTGAAGAAGCAACATTGTCACAACCCTGTAATCACGCCGGTTCCTTCTTGCTAAATGCTAAATAATCCCCCTACTGGTAAAAATTTCAAATACATTGATCTGGCCCACAATGCATTGCGGCACGGCTAAAGATTGCCTCAAACTCGACCGAATCGACAATATTAGTGTTGCGTGATAGGATCGCTCCCCCGACGCAGAGCATCTTATAAAAATTGCAAGATGATTTTTCAGTAGATAGAAAATTGACTTATATAAACCTCCCCCATCGTAACGAATATACGAGGGCTGATTTCTATTCCTACTTAGTCGTTTGAAAATTTCAAGCATCGCACTTCTTTTTAATTTTTGTCCAGGTCCATTGTTTTGGACCAAACGATAAATCGAACCACTATCGAATACGATCCATTCGCGTCGCCTTGACATTCAGCCATAGATATTTTACAATTATGTTTGGCATATGTACAAACATCATCCGTATTTCATGAGTCAAGACCATCAGTGGCGAGGCGCGGATGATCTTTTATCAGTATTTCCCCATTTGTAGCTACGGTAAAGAATCGATTATTAAGGTGTTCGTTGCGAATACCGTGTTTATCGATCCTTTTCCATGGGTCTAAATGGCAGATCAATCGATATATCGCAAAGCACGCCACTCCAATGAAGACCATTCTTCTGCCGTGCTAAGGAAAAACGCCGTATGAACACTCGAGAGTTACCAAATCGCCCCAGATAAAACATTTAATGTTGAAGAAAATTATGCATTTTTTTTCTTTGAAATTTTCAGAAATTTTAGATAAAAATGCCAACAAAATATTCCAAAAAAAAAAAAATGAAGAAAAATATTCACAATTTTCCCAGTAAATTGGGTTTTAATTGAAGACAATATGGCAACGTCTGAAGGCTCATACGGCGTTCTTCCTGAGCACGGCAGCATTGCCGTCCTCCTCGGCTGCGAAAACCTAATATTTACGTATCGTAAATTATTCCTTGCCGTGAGTTTGCTCAGCGATAGTTGGGCCGCAGGAAGCGGGTTCGCAATTAGTCCTAACCCTGTTATTTGTGCGTTTTTCGTCATGCTTTTGTCGTTATGGCGGCGGCTACTTGACAAATATGACCGGAGCAACTCGTTATTCTTCCGGCCGCGTTCTCTCGTTTACGACTTCCCTTCCACCGCACCCGCCCTCCTAAGTTTCGCCCCGCAGCCTGTGTGCTCGCGGTCTGCTGTGCTTTCGAAAGAGGTGACAACCAAATTTTCCGAAACAAAGTCTTTTCGAAATTCATCTCATCTAAAGGACCACGAGGCAGTGTAAAAATTAGACCTTTACAAGATCTGTTTTTTCAATATAATTACACGCAGATCATGTTGAGTTTACTATAATACACGAGTGCGACACTAACAACAGTTGCCTACATTAACAACACCGAAAAAAAAAAAGTTGCTAAAGTAACATTCCGGATGTTAAAAATCCGCGCGACAACTTTTAAAAGTGTTAATTCAACGTAACTAGGATGTTACTTTTACAGCGAGATCACAACAATAATCTTCGAGAGTTGTCGCGCAGACGTTTAACATCCGGTATGTTACTTCCAGTGTTGGGAAAAAATTATTTTAAAATTATTCGTCCAAAAACAAATAATTTGTTCAATCGTGAATGCCGATTGACAAATAATTCGTCTCCTGATTATTCGGTGAAATAATCGAGACTAAATAAATTGTTTAGTTGTGCGCGCCGATTGAAAAATAATTTGTCTACTAATTATTTGGTAAACTAATCGGGACCGAATAATTCGTTAGTTCTCAACTGACAACTGACCAAATTATTCGTGAGTCGTCAATCCGACAACTAATAGGGGCCGAATAATTCGTCAATCGTTCGGAAACAACTAACGATTGATTCGTGGTTGTCAAATCTACAATTAATCGGGGACGAATAATCCGTCAATTCGACAACTAATTGGAACCGAATAATTCGTTCGTTGTCAGCAGTGAGCCGTCAGTTTAAAAAAATAATCGGGACCAAATAATTCGTTAGTTTTAGCGAACAATTAATGCACTTTTTTTTTTTTTTTTTTTTTTTT
>NW_017547103.1:1323252-1374354 GCF_001854935.1 Bemisia tabaci | reverse complement strand
GCTTTGATACAAAAAAAAACCCAATCGACCCGAAATTGGGAAACGATAAGAACAACTTAGATGGGATTAAAGGCATTCAAAAAGACACAAATTAACTGGAGGTAATTGCAGAGGAAAATACTCGCAAATATAATCGGACCGCTTTTAGCAGAAAGGAAATAAGCCACATCAACTATCCCCCAATTGAATTGGGCAATTTAATTTTTTATGAGAGTTCGTTTGTGCGGATCCCTTCGAGAATTATAAGTAATTTACTTCGTGCTATGTAGAAAATTCACTGCAGTTTGCACAAAACTCCACACAACAGTATTTTATGTAAACAAATAAATTGCCCGATTAAATTTGGCAATTGCTGATGTGGCTTGACTCCTTTTTACTTGACGTGGTCCAATTTCAACCGGGCAAAGGGAAAAAGCTAATATTTAAATTTCATCCTCTAATATTTTTTTGGTTTGGAAATATAGTATGCATGAAGTTCTTAGGAACCTAAAATCCATTTTATCGTTGCTTTCAGCAATCTCGGTTCCTCTTTGGAAGGTCCTCTCGCCTGCCTCGATCAAAAATATTACATCCTTTGCGGACAACGTTGCGATCGAACAAATTAGCTATTAATTTCGCGTGCCTCTCAGTAAATTATTACAAGCCTTTGTCCGAGTGAAATAAACTCTTTCGGGGAAATACCCTTGAATATTTGTCTCAATGGAGGGGGTGGAAAATAAATGAACGCTCCTAAGTATCCTTCCGATTAATAATCAAGAGCTTATTAAAACATCCCTCCGAGTTCAAAGGGTTTCCGGGGAGATGCTGCTTCTCGCTCGCGAAAGCGCTTCAATCTTCCTGAGATGAAGACCGCTAGCTTATTGAAACTTAAACATCCCCAAAGCTTCGCCGCACAGTGGGAGCACGCGCCAATGGGAGAGGTCCATTATGGAAATTTTTGGCGCAATTTCGATACATTATAAATTTTCATGAGTGCGAAAGGATTCCGAAAGGAATAATCGAGAAAACCAATGGAACCGATTTTAAATTTCTGCGTTTTGTACTGACGATGTTATAAACCTTAAAAACATGCACCGAAAAAAAAATGAAGTTGATTTAAAATTCTGGATGTAAAAAAAGTGTGCAAGAACTTATGAAAAGCTGAATTACCCGCTAAGGCGCAGTTACTTTAGCAATGCCAAGATGTAAATCTAACTGCTCTGACTGGTAATTCAGCATTTTACGAGTTCTCTAATACTTTTTTTACATCCAAAATGCTAAATCAACTTCATTTTTTTTCGGTGCGTGGCGTCTAGAATTCTTGATCATGTTTATTCCCTGATTTGTATGAGCTCATTTTCTGATGAGAAATCGTAGTTTTTTCCCACTTCCCTAGGATTTACCTAAGAAAAACTACACACCTCTCCGAAATTTCAAATATGAATATCGAGTTTTGTTTCATCTTACATCTTTTAGCCGATTCGTTGGAGTTTGCACAATAGAGTTTGTAATTCTAAAAGCGTTTTTTGTGTTCACATGAAAGCTTCTCTATTACTCGTTGTATTTAAGACCCCAGAGATCAATAATGTCAGCTCAGGTGCGATAACATTAACCTTGAAATGATTTCCTGGCGATAGAAGAAGAAATTCCCGATTTCAAGAACCGATTCCCTGATTTTTTACCATGTCTTTATAGTGTTTTCCGCGCAGAAAGGTTAACTGCCCTCTTAGGCTTAAGCTCCATGTTTTGATGCGTCCATATTCTCTTTAGACAAATACTCCGCATCACAGTGAGAAAAAGTAACCAAAATTATGTGGTAATATAAGATGTTAAACACGAAGTAACGTAACACAAGGTGATGGTTAATTGTTTTTGTGTCAATTTTCCCTGTGTCAGATCAACCTAATCTTAATGTTGAAGAAAATCAAATTTTGTTCTCAAAATTTGCGACCTCGTTAAAGTTAGGCGTTAGACGTTAGGATCGAATCTGGATCGCATCGGTAATAATCCAATGCGTTACCAACTAGCATGTCACAACCTCTGAGTGAAAGCAAGGGTACATGGCAGTGAAGTGGCGCGCTTTGCAATATACTGATCGACCTGTCATTCAAACCTATGGTAAAGTATAGATAAACATGCATGCAACGAATATCATAGCAATGGATTCTTTATTAGCGCTGTCTCCACTCGTCAAAATGGTGTCACAATCGGAGGTCAAAGTGAATCGATTTCAACGATGAGTGGCTCAAAGTCGGGAGTTGATGCGATTGATAGCTGCGCGGCTCTTTACTGATCAACTATCGCGAACAGATCGTGTTTATCGATCACTTTGAGCTTCCATTGTGACGAGTGGACACAGGGCTATTATTGCTTCAATTGAGGAAATGTCGATAATCGATCATTCACGGCTGGGCACTAGTACATGAGTTCTGCAGGACACTTTCTGCATGTCCGATCTTTGAGAGTAAGCCACGGTTTGGGTCAATGTAACAAAAAATTGTGTCGAGCAACCAAGTCCTTTGCGTTGATGAAACACATATAAAAGTAATCACGGAGTAAGACCGAACACGAAAAATGTTTAACTGCGTAGTTTTTTCCATTGTCTCGCTATTCTACTGTGCGCCTCGCCGCGCCGCCTATCTCAAAAACGCTTACGAGTTTTTTTTGCGTCACTGAAGCAGCTGGCGCGGCGGCGTCGTCCTCTAATAAATTCTCATTAATCGGATATCACATCAAAGAGATCTGGAAATTGATAATATTTGCGAGGTGAAGGATCTCCAGAGGGATGAAGACCCGGCGCACGGATCCACTAGTTCAATGCAAGAGCTCCCGAAATCGATTTTCCCTCTATAGTATTTTTTTTCCTTTACTGATGTACATAGGCTTTTCTCTCAACCGAGTGGTATACGAGGGTCATCAAAAAAGTAAGATTCCCTACCTTGTATTTTCCGAACGAAAAGAGTTAAATCAGATCGGTAAAAAACACATATCAGGCGCACTCGAAGCTTTAAGACAAGCCCAAGTTTCTGGAAATCGATCCAGGGATCCGCGAGAAAATTTAATTTAACTGAGACGACCTCTTAGAACCTCCTTTCGCCGCGTGCCCACCTCCGGAGTCAGGATGCGCGGAGAGTCGGTTATTCCACACTCGGACTATCGCCGCTAAGTATCACATCAAAAAGGAATTTAAAAGTTTTTATTGACCATGCCTCACTTTTTGACATAGTCTTCATCTCTGTTTTGACATTTCTGGTATCAATATAGCAGCTTATTGACGTCTTCCTCTCGCCTTGAATCTCTTCTCTTGGTACTGATTGTGAGATCAGTTATTGACAGTGCTTTGCTTTTCCGAACCAGTTGAAAATAGCTTTTCCACTGAGGAAGTTTCTCAGCTCAGGGAACATACGAAAGTCACATGGGGCTAAATCGAGAGAGCACGGATGACGAGGGAAAATTTTCCCATGCAAATTATTCTTTTTATTCTTTTGATTAAGAACTAAGCAGAATTGATTAAGAATTAATCGAGAATTAATTGATAATTTGAGATTGGGAGCTGATGGGATGTCTCGAAAATGGCAAACCCAAAAAAGGCGGCCGTTGAAAGCAGTTATTTACAAAAGCAATTACAAAAAAAGTTTAAGTGCTAACTTAAAAAAAAAAAAAAAAAAAAAAAAAAAAAAAAATCCGAAACAAAATGTCAAACCGATTTTTCCATCGTCCTACAAACTGTGGACATGGGTAATATCCTCATTCTTTCCGAAATAAGGAGAGCTGACAGCCATGCATTAACTCACCTGCAACAAAAAGAAAAAGAGCACACATTAAACGCCAAATTTTAAGCAACAAAGGTGACTCAAAAGGTTGATTCTCACGGTTGCGATAGTTTAACCACAAAATTCCCCGACTTTTTGGAAACATTTTTCGACCACTGACGCTGAAAGTCCCTAACTTTTCTCTAATCGCTGACAAATAAAAAGAGGAAGATTGAGTTGCACGTATGAGGTTGAAACTTGCAAATACCCAAATAGGAAAATGTACATGCTACATTGAAGTATTGTGAATCGGACCGCGTTTAGCAGAAAAGAGCCACACCACATCAGCTATTGCCAAAAACTGGGCGATTTAATGTTTTACAAGAGAACATTTGTGCAAATTCTTTTAAAAATTTAAAGGAATTTGCTTCGTACTATGCAGTAAATTTACTGAAATTTGCACGAAAAGCCGCACAACCGTTTTTATATATAAAAGCTTATATCGCCAAATTAATATAATGATGTGTGTTTCTGCTTAACGCGGTACATGTATTCCATACTTGAATGAAGAAAGTAGAAGAAAAGGTAGAAAAAAACTAATAAATTGCAGGTAGGTGGTAATACTTAGATCCCTTCAAGTTGAACTAACGCACAAATCGTGAATTCAGCACCCACAGATCTTGCTTTACAGCATAACATTTCAGAAGACGTGGCAGTGCGCTCGCATCGTGCCGGCGCACAGTGGATCGAGTCAATTGGAGAGGTCGAAAAAAATTTGGAAACTTCGAAAGCTAATATCCTTGAAAATATGAAACAAAAAAGTTTAATAGTGGTTCCATTGCTTTTGCCGGGAAATTTCCTATGACAGAAACACCCCCTGAAATGGAAATTATGACGAGAGAAACATTAAAATTTGTCATTTTAGCCAAAAAATGAATGTCCGACCTCTTCCTTCAATTCACAGTGCGGTGCACAATGAAGATTTTAGCGAATGAGTCGCAGCCGTAAGAATTCCCTTGATTTTCCCCCGACTTTTCAGGTTTTTTTCCAATTTCCTGACTTTTTCAGGCCTTTCCTGGGCCTTGAAACTCGAGCATCCACCCTGCACCCGCGATCCGGCCATTGAACACATTCGCTGATTGCACGTAAAACTTGGAAATACAATCAGCTTTATCAAACCAGGATGAGAACGACGAGGAGGGGCGGCAATGTGCCAAATTTTTCTTTTTTTTGCTTCACCTTGCATCTATATATCTCACGCACTGAAAGTCCTATCTACAAAAATAACACTTTATTCTGGCTGTGTGAATGAACCATAGAGGAGGCGGCAACTCAGCAAGGAGGGAAAAAAGGCTTTACTCCTTCGCTGCCTGTTCTTCATCAGAGCTGCGATTCTGAAATGAATTTAAGCGAGGAAGAAAAAGGCGGCCAGTCATTTAAAAAATTACCACATTATTGACGCGACGACCTCGCCTTTAATTCGCAACCGTAAAAAATGTAAAGAAATATGAGAATGTTATAAAAAAGGGGGTGATTCAGCTGCTGCTAATGATTCCTCTCCCGGCGCTCGCATCAAATTGATTTCGTCCGTATTTATTTTTCTTCCGCGGTTCCCTGTTGCCAAATGAGCACCCTAACTCTCATTGGCGGAACCAGTTCGTTGGCAGCATTGATTTCTCTCCATTTAAAGCTACGGTAGTGTATCGATTCTCGAAGAGGCACAGTGCTCCAACTATCAGGGCCGGTTTAAGAGGGTGGCCACATGGCGGCAAATTTTGCAATTTTTTTAAATATAGGTATAAAAAAATCGGTTTCAGAAAAAAATTACAAACTAGAAAAGCGTATTTCGGTTTTCGGTGACGCAAGAAAACACACAATTGGGCATGGAGCGGCGCGGCGCAGAGAGCAATGATGATGATGAGGACTTGAGATGAAAAGGAGAGGTCCTCAGCGCGGCGCGGCGGTTGGCATGTAACACATATTAGCACCTGCAAGACTGCATGAATACTTCACGCATTGCGTCAAATGTAGTGCGGTCAGCAGCGCAGCGGTTGACGTGAAACGCATAGCGCCTACCAGACTTCATGAACACTTCACGCATTGCGTTAAAAACCCATTTGCGTTCAGGGGCGGTCGGCGAGAAATGCAAAGCGCCTACAAGACTTTAGGAATACTTCACGCATTGCGTCAAATACAGTGCAGTTAGCGCCGCGCCGCGGCGGAGGTTAAAATTATTATTGAACCACATTTATGTTTGTTCTTGCATAATTTTTACGATTATTTCGTACAAATGAAAGGCCTTTTTCACACAGAGATAGGTTTACGGAACTTAACTTTGGCGCAAAGTTCCGTGAACTTTTGCTAGTAGTGTTGACAGGGCTTTCGCAAAAAATGTGTGCAACACGAGTGAACGTATCTTATGCACCCCTCCCCCTCCGGCACGTTCACTTGATGGTTTTTATTGATTTCCGAATGAATGAGAAGGGGGCGGCAAAATACAGGCGGCCCATGGGCGGCAAGTAGGTAAATCCCGTCCTGCCAACAATAATAGATTTTTCAACACATGTTTAAATGGAAAAAAGCCAGTATCATCAACCTTCTGGATCCGTCACTATTGCCGCTAGCAATGCGAGTAGTGGCGTGGCGTGCTTTGCGATATGTTGACTGATCCGGCATTTAAAGCTATAAAAGAGGACCGATAAAAAGGGTGTTAGCAAACTTCGTGTAAATGCCTGATTCACCCCTCGTTGATGACAGATTAATTTTTTTAAACCCGATACCTTTATTAGGGCGGACGCAAAAGAACGGCAAAGTAGGACATTTTTCCCCCCAAAATTTCAGTTGGTATACTAATGTTAGTTCTCAGATAATTCATCAGAGAGCGCCGTATGTATTTTTCTTGTATAGATTTTAACCATTTGGAGGTTCACACCAAGTTGGAAACCTGTGGCATAAGTAGTAATAGCGCCACGATTTTTCAAAGTTGTGTCCACTACAGTGCACGTCAGGTCTGAAAGGGTGAATAATCGATTCTTTACCGTAGCCTTATATGGGGAAATATCGAAAATCGATCATTCGCGCCTCGCCACTGGATCGCAAGTTGGCGGTTGTTTGAAGGAGAATAATGATCCTGCTGACATCTGACGTGACAAGAAGCCACACAACTTATCAGGAAAACCTCAGAGGGGGGGTTGAAAATTCCGTTCCAGAACCCCTCGCTGACCGGTGACTTTCAAAGGCAGACTAATCAATCGAATGGTTTACATTACCGGAATAAACGAAATCAAGGAAGCTTTGAGTTTCAGTCACGAGTGAAATAAGTAGGTGATATGTGTTGATACGTATGAGGAAAATGCTCTCTGCTCGCGTGTTTCGATTCAAAAATTTGGTTGTTGTGAAGGAACTATTGTGAAAATGACAAAAATTCAAACGGAAATTTTATTTTAAACTACCCAGAATAAACTAAAAAATACGGATAGGGGTTTAAGGATATTGATTTTTAAAACGTTTTAAAAGTTCTTTTTACAGAACGAAAATGAGGGCAACGACTTAAAAATGCCACATCTGCCTTTTCAGTTTCTTCTCTGATTTTACAATGACACAATCCTATCCTTAAAAAAATATCATGCTGTTAATGTAAATGTTGAAATAGATAAACTTTCTATTTAAGAAAGTGAAAATTTCAGAGTCAACGTCAAATTCCCGGTTGGGATTCCCTGTGTTTTCCTTCAAAATTCCATTCCCTCAAGAATTTTCCCGGTTTATCCCCTTAGTAGAAACCCTGTTTTCACATGCTTGAAATTTCTTGAAATGTAACACTTTAGAGTTCCCATTATTTAGTTTTCTTGAGCAAAAAATAATAAAAATAACTACAATGGAGCAGAATCGGAAATCAAGCGATGAGAAATGCAGTTAAGCTGATTTTGGTTAAAACTGGCTGACCAAAAGGCGTATCTACACAAAAAAATTATCTCGGAAAAGCATTTAATTTAATTACAACAGGGTTGACTGCTGAGTGTGGTTACCCCCTAATGTCAGAAAGGCGACGCATATAAGAGAGGGAGGGTTGGAAAATTTTACAAGTCAGAATCATTCGAACTCATTCCTGCGAGCGTGGTTTGAAATGAAGTATTTGCGTTATTTTTGCAAGCAAAGCGCTTTCCAAAAACCGCAAACGCTTTGTTTTCAGTGCTTAAGGAACAATTTCAACTTCAACGTTTCTCAAATTGGAGGACCCGTCAAACCGAAGAGCCCCCGCATTCAAGGGCTCATTATTTTTGCTAATTAACAAAAGGTTCCGCAAGTCAATACACCTGGATTTTATGAGGAAAAACGAGTTAAGATCGCGTAAAAAGAGGAGGGATGGTAGTGAAAGTTCAAGACGCTGATGAAAGAACGAAGGAGGAAAACTCTTGTTTAACGTTCGCGTAGTCATTAAATGCTTAGTAATGATATGTTTATGGGAGAACAGTAGATTAATTAAAGGACAATCCGAAAAAGTTGATTGAATCAGTCTATGTACGTCAAACGTTGTCTAATTTCCGCTCATGTTTTATTTTCGAGACAGGAATTTTGACTTGAAATAGGAGTGCATTCTGCAGATTGTACGAGAAATCCGCCGCTTGACTGACGAGGGTGTAACTACACTTAGAGATGAGCCCGGGAGAGCATTGATTTATATGGACGACAAGGTTCATCGCCCAGTGTAGTTATATATACGTCTTTATGTCAGGAGTGCGACGAATTCACGGAAATGGACCTCTAAACAAGGTATGAATTAAAGCACAACACTACGTGTTTTCTCCTCAAAATTCCACAAGGAAAACAAACCACACAATGGAAAATCTGAAAATCATCTCAAGATATGTAAGTGTTTTCTATTAATACTGGTTGAATGGCAAAACTACAAATGACGTTATTTGTAGGTATAATTGAACTTCCGTTTGATCTGTGTTAAATAACTTGTTAATATCTTGTTCAGGAACTGATTTTCAATACTTTTTGTTGTTTGAATGGATTTCTATGTAAGATTTTGAAGTGAAATTATGTGACTTTTTTCTACTTTAGACTTTGCCTACTAGCTCTTTTGAACGGCTCTATGATACTCATTTATCTATTAAAAAAATAAAACTTGAGAGAAGATTGAGCATACCGTGAAATGCAGTTAGGGTGGCTGAGGAGCTCGGAGGACAAAAGGCGTAAATGCATTTTCTTAAAAAATTTCGCTACTGGAGATTTCAACCCTTAAATTGAATTCTGCGATAAATCGAGCTCTCTCTCCGTCATAAGGCTGCATGTAATTCGGACGGATTTAAAGCACGTAATTCTCGAAAAAAACAAAAACTGTCCTGCAGGAGTGCAAGCCCCTTAGTTCTGGTTCCACATGTTTGTCAAAAACATCGAGGAGTAGCAGTCGCTCATCACTTTTCATTATACCTACTCGTGGATTTTTCTCTGCCGAACGAGATTCTACGGAGAGCTAAGAAAATCAAATCACGTCCAAGAGTCCAAGATTCTTGACCTTTCACTTTGATGTAAAGCTATACCTAATTCTTCATTCTCCGTTTCAACCACTCTGCGAAGCTTTTTTTCTCTTCTTTTTTCCCTCGAAAATGGTCCAAGTTCATTAGACGCCAGCATCAAGTGGACGCTGTGTTTGGAGTCGACCAACTCCTGAACCTTTTACTCTCGTTTCGTTCTTAAAATCCTTGATAGCGGAATAAACCCTGTAAAAGCACTTGCGTGTCACACAATGGGCTGGACGCCACTCCTTAACATACTTTAGCAATTTCCAATAAATTAAGTGCACCCATTGTAATTAAAGCCGGGCTCGCAAGATTGATGACTCTCAAGAATTAGCTTGTCACGTCGTGCGGGGAATGCTCGGATTTTATGATGGAAAGTTCAGGTGACTTCTGACGTTGACGCCACGTTCGAGGAGAAAAGTCTCACTCAGACTCAGGCCGTTAAAGTGCGCAGCTTCGATTATAAAAAGCCGCAGTTTTCTTTGTCTATTACAAATAAGACCGTACTTATTTTGACAATTGCACCGCGTTAAGCAGGTAGGAGGAACGTCAGGCATTGCCAGATTTCATCGAACAATTTATTCTTCTACAATAGAACAATTTTGCCGAGCTAAGGAAAAACGCCGTGTGAACTTTCAGGCGTTGCCGAAATTCCTTTGACAAAACGCAAATTTCCTTGAAAACTTATGGATATTTTCTTTCCAATTTTTTCAGATAATTTTGTTCGCAATTTCACCTGACGATTCAGAATATTTTAAGGAAAAATATTCGTGACTAGCCTCGAAAATAAGCATTTTATCGAAGGAATTTTGGCAACTCTCGGAATGTTCATACGGCGTTCTTCCTTAACACGGCAGAACTGTGCAGTTTCTTTTATAAAACCTCAGGAAATATGCTTAAACGTTACCAAAGGAATCCTCTAAAATTTTCAAGACTCTACAATACTGCTCTGAGGCCGTCCCTAAATTACGTAACGTTCCAGGGGGAGGGGTCTTTGGGAAGGCTACGTGGCGTTGGGGGAGGGGGCGCCCTCCTTCACCCTCCTCCTCTGTAGGGCGTTTTGTATTTTATAAACAGTCCCCAGGAATAAGTATAGGGATTTAGACGGAATCAGCCCGACTGCAAAAAAATAAGGAATCGCTCTCCAAGGTGTATACTAAAGCAGGCTGGCCAAAAATCAGTGAGGACTTTTACAGCACTTTTTCAGTACATTTCCAAAAATGTTGGTACCTTCCTGACAGAAAAATACCGTACTTTATAAGTGCCTTCAGCTGATGCAATTCGGAAAATGTATAGTAAATTTGAAATACTCGCTCGGATTGCGACAAAAATGACGTAGCCACAAAATTTCGTCGGTATGGCTTGAGGATTAACTGACTGCACAACCGCGATCTTGCAATCAAATACTGCTCTAAGAATCAAGGCGCAGGAGATTGCATTCATTCAAGGATTTATAGGAAAAAACCGCGTGGTATGGAGGAGGAAATTCGGATCATCGGCTAATTCTCAAATTCCTTTCTCCGTTCCTTCACTTCCTTCTCTCATTCCGTGTGTTCCTTGTTGAACCCGTTATTCCCCGGTCCATTCTACATTATAATCTTTGCAATCGGTGAAAATGTATTCTTTATTCCCGTTTGTGACACTGAGCAGACCTAAAATACGGGAACCAATCAGAAATGGATTCACATTGTCTTGACTCTCAGTATGAAGGGACTCTATCCTGGCCCGAATGCAAGAAATCCTCGGGATTTCCTTGCGAGATTTGGCAAACGAGCACGAGGGCTGCGCACGTCAAGATACCTCTTTTTTAATGCTCGGTAAAAAATTGGTTCGTCAAGTTGTGCGCTGACTGCGATGAAAGTGAGGGTTAGCTGTTAAGTGAGAGCCGTTCGAACCAACAAGGGCTCTCGATGTGAGTTCTCGCCGAGATTTTTGTGCACGTCACGATGATGGTGGGAACCAGAAAGTTTTCACCGTAGAAAGTTGAGCATCCACCAAGCAATTGCGATTTTGCAAGTTCCCGACACTGTTTTCTCTCCATTTAAATCCCTTAAAAAGATCAATTTGTGGGTAAGATAGCTCCTGCCCCAGCAAGAATTGGTTGTTTTCCATACATTAAGATGGAGGAAAAACTGTCCTGCCAAATTTCAAGAATCGCCGCACAGTGGATCGAGTCAATAGGAGAGGTCGGACAAAATTTGGAAACTTCAAACGTTTATAACTCCGTTTGTGCAAAACTTTGAGATTCTGAAAGTAGTTTCATTGGTTTTCCCGTGCAATTTTCTTTCAGATACACTCCTTATAACTTAAAATAAGACGGATTGAACATCAAAATTTGCAGTTTTAATTAAAAATTTAGTAGCCGACCTCTGTAATTGACTTGATCCATTCTGCGCCGTTGCGACTAAGCATCAGCCAACCATGAGTTACAGGTAGACTCGATATACTGCAGTTTGACATTCCCAGTTTTTCCCTGCTTTTTTAAAATTCCTTAATATTTCCCGGTTTCCTCGGTATTCTCTAACTGTGGCAACCCTGTGTGCTCTTACGTCAGAGGGGCGACGATATGAAACTTTTACAATATTTTGGCCATAGAAGAATTCAGAAATGTAGGGTCTTACGGAGGATAAGTTTCCCTGATGGTACATAAAAGCTCACAGATCTAACTTTTATTATTTCAAGTGCGCAAAGCGTCAAAGATCTGCGCATTTTGACATTATTTATATCATTATATATATTTGAACAAATGGATCTGTCTATCTGTGCCGGTCTTTATTTGAAGCCAATATCGAGTATTAATAGAGTTCTATCACATATGTATAAAGAAACTGTGCAAAACGAATCGTGCCACGTGTGTAAGTAATGGTGTAACACGGCGGTTTGTTGTTCGCATCATTTGACAGTGTATTACGCACCGAACATCAGTCATGATCTTCCGTGTACCTCAGATCCTCTTAATTCTTCTTGTAAGTATCCGATTTCCGTTCATAATTTTTCTCTTTTCGAACAAAAGATGTAAATGGCCATGGAATTGCGCGCTTTTCATTTTCATATCGTGGGAGATGCGATATTATTCCCGCGACATTCTAAAAGAAAAAGGAGATTTTACGCGGTATCACCGCCGTATCGCGGCAAATACACGACTGTTCCAGAGATTTTGTGGAATCATTGAAAATTACGCGAAATTCACCTAAGTATCGTGGCATGTACGATCACGCCTCAGTGCCGTGAACAAAAGCGATTCCTACTTCGATGGGAGCATCTTATTCATTTTTGGAAATGCTTTCGATAGAAATTACGTAGAGAATATCGACGCGACTTATCGGTTAATTATTTTTTCTTTTCTGTTTTTACACCGAAATAAATTGAACAAGGTCCGAGTAAATGAAATGTTGAAGCTAAGATCTGTATTTTATCTAAAATTGTGGTAAAAACGGCGCAGAATGACGCGTAGTCCTAGTTTTGTGGCGATTTTAGTGTTGCGCCTTCCAGGATCAGTAGCACGATCGAGTCATCCTCGCAATGTGACGCGCCTTCAATTTAGCTGGACGCAATTTGCCTACATTCATGATCGAATAGTTATCTCATTGCGCCTGCCGTGAGCGAATTGAATAATGATGGCTGGACGCCAATAAAGGCGTATTTTTTGCCGTTTGCAACGATGCACATCTCTGCTGATGTTTCATTTTAATTCAAATTCAATTTTCTTTTCAAAGAATCACGCAGTTTCCGCACAATTTTTACATCAATATCGCGGAAAATTTGCGATTTTTTCATCGATTGGGTGGGCAAAAACCTATGACTTTCCTTCAATTTTGCGTGATACCACATACCTACTCCGGAGTTTGAATAGTTTCTCGATTCATTTCTTCCTGTTGAAAATTAAAAAATTAAGCGAATTTCAGCTCAATAACGAGAGAAGTACGCGATATTTCCTGCGTATACCTGAAATCCTGAGAAATTACCCGCATTTTATCTCGGTATCGCAGAAAATGTGCTATTATTCCCGCGATTTTATAAAGAATAATGGAAAACAATACGCGAAAATCCCCGCAATATCGCTACAAATACACGATCGATTACGCCAAAAATTGACGCCAATAATGTTTCCTCGTAATAGAGTAGCATGTGTAGAAAAAATGCAAAATTTCAGTTAGAGTTACGGCAGTTTGTTATAGGACTACCTTTCAGAGAAAATACGATCCCTCGGCAAACCTCTTCCGAACCATTTTAAAACTTCTGCATCGAACTTTCAAATGGATTCCTTGTGTACGCAGTTTTCAGAAACTGGAGATTGAATGATCTATCCACCTATTTGCAGCTCAGGGAAATGATAACTTCGAACTCCAATGCCTCGAGTTTAAGTTGTTCGGTGTCAACATATTTTCCCGATGAAAGGCCATGATATGGCCACATAATTATAAGAAGTCTTTTCATAGAATGGTTGTAATATTCTAGGCAAAAATGATTATTTAGTAGGGACAGTTTCTTTGATTGTTTACTCACAGCTGTCGGAGCGCGTTGATCAGGAATCAATCCAATGGTTGCACAGAATTACGATAAGTATTAAAAATTCAGTAAAGATGACCATGAAGTTTGGACCTCTTGCGCGATCATGTTCCTCCTTCACTACGCACATTACAAGAGGCTTACTCAAAGAAAAAATAATCTTTGCTTCCATACCGTTCATAGCAGATTTCAGGTCCATCCTACTTTTCTAGTCGTATTTACGGTGTTCTTCTTGTGTTGACAATTACTTTTGTCTCAATAAAAATGCAGCGTTGTTAATACCAAACTATTCTCACCGAAAAAATAATATTGCAGCTGCGACTGTAAGGAAAGATTGGGCCTGAAATTCACTGATAAGTGTTGCAAGAGTCGAAATTTTCCCCCGTATAAAATCGTGTTCATATTTTTTCCCGCAGGTAATCTCCTTGGGTAGCATCACCGTGCACACGAAACCAGATTTTGAAGGAAACAAACCCCGTGTTGACACTTGCACACCTGAAGATAAAAGAAATAGGGTATGTTCTGTTGAACATTTTTCAATCGTCACCTTTCAAGTATAACTTGGCTGTGTCATGTTAGCATCATCGTGATCCTAATGCCTATGACTCTTAGTTTAGTTATTCGGTAAAAGGACCGCCATACAAGATCTGAATGAGTGTTTGACACCCTTTGAGTAGGCATTTAACACGTGAAATTGCAGAATCAAGTGAAATACACTTGAAATGTGTATGATCCATTTCTCAACGCAGGATTTGCGTAGTGCGTGCAGCGCATTTTCAAATTTACCGCGTCCGTCTCTTAACTGTCGATCATCACATTATTTTGCTTAGAGGGAAACGTAAGAAAAGAGCCTCAATTGTTGAACCATATTACTTTATGGGTTTCCATTGCGCCAAATGACACAGAAACAACTCCTATATACTCATGTAAAGTCGCATCAATTTTACTCTTTATTTACCGTTAGGACAATTTTTCCTGGCCATCACAATCACCTACTGACTAATCTGTTCTATGTTTGCAGCGGTGTCGTTAAAATGGAGAATGAAGACCAGTGGCGTGGCATGAATGATTGATTATCGATATATTTCCCCATTTGAACCCGAGGTAGGGAATCGATTATTTTGGAGTTCGCTGCGAACACCCTGTTAATCGATCCTTTTCCATAGGTTAAAATGACAGATCAATCGATATATCGCAAGACACGCCACGCCACTGATGGAGACTAAGTACCCCAAAGAGTCTCAAGGTCAGCATCTACAATCTGAGCATGACACAATTTTTCAAGATGTGTGTTACGAGATACATTCGAATGTATATTGATGAAAACTCAACCGACAAACCCATACTGAAATATTTTTGAAATGATGAAAGCACGAAGACCATGGACGGAACCTAACGCAATTTTTTCTTAAAATAAGAGAAATCGTAATAAATTGTAACACAATAATCATGTTCAGTTTCACTTCCAGATTAATTTAACGTTAGGTATTAGGATATTTAACTATCCATATTGGGAGTCCAAATGGGAAATGCCGCCAGACAACGTCATTAGACGGTGCATTTTCTCACTTTTAAATATTTTTTTATACAATTTCTCATATCAGAAAAAATTGTAAAAAATACTGTGAAATCAGCTCTTCGAGCACTTTCAGACGAAGCGGTGCATGCAAATTCTCCATTCTACGTAAACAGGGAATCTCCCATTTATTAACCCGCGGAACCGACAACCGGGGAACATAAAAGTGGAACCAGGAGGGAGGTCGGCAAAACATTCACTCCCAACAACCCAGTTACGTTTGCGCCGTCAAAACAAATTACCGAAAGTATCATGGGTTCGGGAGGGTCGGAACCAAACCACACTGCATCCTTGATTTACGAGCCGAGTGCCGCGGTCTCTCGGTCATACAGTCTCGTTACATCTAGAACATAAACAGCGTAACTAAACCTGGAGGCGAACCTTAATGACCGTATGAATACGTGCTTTCCAGAGTCCATGCGGGGACGGAGTTCCGCTCTTGTGTTAAAAAAGCCACGACTCGGGGTTGTGTTGGTGTAAGGAGACTAGACTCGGGCGGCTAGTTCCCGGATGCATTTCTCTGATGCATTTCTCCGATGCATTTTGCATGAATCGACGCGTTATCTAACGCTCCTGCCCTGTCTTCCTTCCCACCTCGTTATTGCTCAACTCCGAGACAATCTTGGACGATTCCAGGGTGCACTTTCCCGTCGGATGCAGTCACATTCTCGGGCGTGTCTCCTGAGAAAGAACATGCGACCGATTTCTTTATTAAGGAAACGATGTCTCTCTTTACCTGTATCGACCTATAATCCAGTGGCGTGACGCACTTTGCGCTAAATCGATTGATTTGCCATTTAAACCCATGGAAAAGGATCGATATAAAGGGTATTCACAATGGAAACTTTCGTAATTGATTCTTCACCACAGCTTTAAATGGGGAAATATCGGTTTTCGGTTTTGCCACTGCTATATTCTGTAACGCTCGAGCGTAAAAATTATGCCGAGCAGGTAATGCGTTCTACGTAAAAATTTGCATTCGAATTTACGAAAAAAATATTGTTAATTTTAGCTCATATTGTGCAAAACAGTTGTATGATTCGTATTATCTTCTGCATGCTTGCTTTGTTACGTGCCGGACGGAGAACAAACAAATTTTAAGGTCAGAGATTGTATTACAAACATGAGTAATTCTCAACTTGTCCAGTAAATACATTCTTTTTCCAATCACAGCTCAACAAAAAGAGTTACCGATATCGGACAAGGTGACTTGAAGTTCATTTTGAACAGTGATTCGCATGGAAAAAGAAAACTTCAAACCTATCCTTCCCTGTTATAACTATACATTGGCGGCTTTAATTTATTTATGCTAAACCCGGCCGAATGGGCCTCTAAGGTATGTGAATTGGATTGCATTTTGAAAAAAGGAACCAGGAGCATTCCATTATCGCTGAGGTTGTGCAACTTTCTTCACCCTGCAAATATAAACCGATCATCGATACAAGTTGTATCTTTACTCTCAATAAACTATGAATTTAAGACGAAAATCACCTTTGTTAGTCTGATTTATTTCATTATTTTAGTAATTTTATTGCAAATCATGTATGTTGCACAATCGCAACAACAACAATTCTAATTTCCGACATTGGAATGCTCTTAGTTCCTTTTTGCAAAATGCAATCTATAATTAACACACCACGCAAAATGGTTCCTCTTCACACTTTCACGAGAAAAACGAATCATGCAATGGGAAGTCTGAAGAACAATTCCAAAACTAGATGGAGGCGTTTACAATTTATATTGGTTGTATTGAAAAAATACAAAATACGTCATTTATATAATCTAAATTCCGTTTGACTTGTGTTAAAAATACTCGTTACTTCATATCTAGTGCAGGAGTCCACTGCCAACTTACCGTTGTGTGAAGAGCTTTCCACGTCAGATTTCGAAGAGAAAACTTTTGACTTCATCAAGGTTAAGACCTTTTCTAGTGGACCCTTCTCAGACGATTCGACGGCTACATGCAATTGTCCATACGCAATGCAGATCAACCTAATCCCTGATTTCTGTTGCTAGGAAAATGCAGTTTGTCATTCCTTTGACATAAGAGCGTAACACATTTCACATGTGAGCTCCCTGGAGTACCGAATTGTACAGGCGCTAGGGTCCTTCTAAAAAAAAAAACAGCTTTACCCTCAAACGTCAGAAGAAATTTACTTTCAGCTGATTCATCCTTCCTAATTGCGTCGCCCTTTAAACGAAAATTGGGCGTGTGTCAATAACGCACGTGAGCCCTGTGGTCCGTATAAAAACGTGTTTTCCAGGCCTCAATTGGAAACGGAGATAAGTCCTTTCGAAGAGGAGCTACCATTTGCGGCACCTCGACGGAACGTCTAAATTAGATTCCCTATCTTTCTTTGAATAGATCTCCGAAAGTGGAAGCGGATTACGTTGATTCGGTGGTCACAGCGTAGCAGCAATGTTTACAGTCATCGGTTTTATTTTGCCGTACTTAGAAAAAATGCCGTATGCGCCATGGGAAATTGCCAAACTTCTTTGCATAAATCACAACTTTTATGAACACATTCAATCAAAGGTATAAACTGACGCGTAGAACACAATGCGCACGTTGAAAAAACGGAGAGGTAACTTAGAAACCGAGAAATACACGGTTCAAAAAGCGCATTTTTCCGCAAAAAAAGGTCTCGGTTTCGCGCCGACCCGAATGATGTCGTTCGGCACGAAGTCGGTAGCGAGCGAGGGTTTTTACGACTTCCATCAAATGTCATCTTACCCCTCGTAATATCTTCAGTGATAAGAGAGACACAACGCAACAACCCGAATTCAGAACGATAAAAGACAAGAAATACACAACGAATGACTTCACGATGCTGTTTATTCACTCTGTTTTTAGTCATGTAGGTAAACTCATTTGTTGTGTATTCCTTGTATTTTATTGTAATCCTCAGTAAACGATTAACAATTCAACATTGAAACACGTGTTATTTTCACCGACATCAGTAGAAAATGAGAGGAGCTGGCAATTTATTGACTGCACAGTACCTCACTGACTTTGTTTTCCCGCCATTTCGGCGCGTTTGAAAATCCTTCGAGTTCCTGGACTTTTGAAAAGCGGACTTGTCCATGATTTCGACTGCAAAAATACGGATTAAATCGCCGAGTAATCTCCTTTCCTGGACTTTTGGAATATGAAATAAAAGACACGTGGTTCAGTGACTCGTTGTATTTGCATTTCGATCGAAAGTAGGACTTTGCAAAGTTCATGAGCAACACTTGCAGAGGAATTGTTCAACGAAGCTGCGAGCCAATTATTCACTGGAAAAAAAAACCACATTGGATCTAGAGTCCAGACTCTTGAAAACATTGACAAGAAAAAATACTCTTGATTCAATCAGATTTTTGCTTAAATCGAAAGGAAATCCGCTCAAATAAAGAGGCTTGGTTCTTGATATAAGCAAAAATCCGATTGAATCAAGAGTATTTTTTCTTGTCGATGTTTTTAAGAGTCTGGACTCTAGATCTAGTGTTTTTTTCCAGTGAAATATTCAAGACTTTCTTAAAAATAAATATTTCAGGAGAAACTTTGGCAACATCCAAAGGTTCTTACGGCGTTTGACAGTAAATGCGATTGACTTCGAGTGAAAAAAAAAAAAGAAAACTGTTTCGCAGGGCATTTCGGAAACACCGGTTGGCCACGATCGGATTACCGAGGCGAAGCGGACCTGAGAGAAGCGAGAAGTCGCGGCTTAAGATTTATCCAAAGCAGCCGCGGCGAGCTTGATTTCCTGGTCAGGAGGGCAGGAACAAAAGGAGGGCTGAATCGCCCGCTGAGGCGAAAAAAGGAGGGCGATAGACGGAGTAACGAACTGGAAGGAATGGCAACTTGAAGTGACTAATTGTGACTGCGTATGTTACGATCGCGTACTTCGTTTCTGGTTCGGCCGCGCTTTTACGAAACCGAAAGTCTCGGAGGCTCGACCGGAGAAATGTAAAGGCACAGCTAACTGTGCCTGAATACGGTTCTAAAGCCGTATTTAATGTCGTTCTTTGAATAGCACTATTCCTCAAATTACATGATAATCATGCTCGTGTTGTCGTAAAAATCGCGTATTTCCCGAGATATTACGGTAATTATCGGGTAATTACTAGTTTTTTTTTACAGAACCCCTGGAAAAATCGTGCATTTCCGCGATTCAGAAATGAAAACCGCGTAAATGTTGAGGATTGAAGGAAATCGCTGGATATATCGCGTACTTCTCGCGATATTGAGCTAAAATTTGCTTAATCTCTTAATTTTCAACAGGAAGAAATGAATCAAGAAACTATTCAAACTCCGCAGTAGGTATGTGGGATCACGCGGAATTGAAGGAAAATCACAGGTTTTTGCCTATCGTATCGATGAAAAAATCGCATATTTTCCGAGATATTGCGATGTGAATATTGTGTGAAAACTGAGTGATCCTTTTAAAAGAAAATTGAATTTGACTTAAAATGAAACATCAGCATAGATGTGCATAGTTGCAAATACGGCGAAAAATACGCCTTTATTGGCGTGCAGCCATCATTATTTCAATTCGTTCACGCCAGGCGCAATGAGATAACTATTCGACCATGGGTGTAGGCATATTGCGTCCGTCTAAATTGAAGGCGCGAAGATGACTCGATCGCGCTCCTGATTCTGGTAGGCGCGACACTAAAATTGCCACGAAACTAGGACTACGCGTCATTCTGCGCAGTTTTTACCACAATATTAGATAAAATACAGATCTCAGCTTCAACATTTCATTTACTCGGACCTTGCTAAATTTCTTTCGGTGTAAAAATAGAGGAGAAAAAAGAATTAACCGAAAAGTCTCGTCCATATTCTCTACGTAATTTCCATCGAAAGCATTTCCGAAAAATTCCCCTAAAATCTTCGTGTAGCTTTTTAAAATAAGTTGAATTAATAATTATTATTTACCATCTTTAGTATCTGTCAGATAATGCTATATGCGGCACTATGCTAGGCAAGGATTAGTTGAATCAAGACCTATCGTTATAAGCTCTGTTCGTAGTAGGTTGACGTCTTTTTTGGATTTAAAAAGTACCTGACCTTTTAGCAATTTCGAACATAAAAATGCTAGAATTTCCCAGACTCTCGAGTGTTTTTGTTGGTAAGATTTCGGATAAAAATTCTAATGGACCACAAGACAAGGTACGAATTTAAGCATTCTTATACTTGTTTCTTAACCAGAATTTCACGTAAAACACGCTTCTCGCATAAAAAATTACTGAAATCAATTTCTAACTAAGATATTAACGTTCTTATTGTACATTGATTCCTGGAAATTTGGCTTGTCCGGTCACAAGAAACACAAAACTCCAGACGTGAGTAAAATCGCGCACTACAACGGTTTTGGCAGGCTTCTGAATCAACCATTGCTCATTTTCCACCCTTTCAGTGTAAACAATTTGCTACAGCTAAGCCATACCGTCAAGATTGAGATTGCCATATTTTTGTATCGCAGAAACTGCTAAGGTAACGTTTATAATTTGCGATCTGACGTACTCCGACCATTGTGTTCTCATGAGCGGGAGGTTTGAATTCACACGTCAAAAAACATTAAATATCTTAGTAACTAGGAGTTAATTTCAGCAATTTTCTTCCCGCGAATCGTGTTTTACGTGAAATACAATCAAAAGGAGGTTTTCAGTTAATTCAGACGCATATTAAGTCACTTTTTCTTCTAATGAAGTTCAAAAATCATGCTAAACGTTATTGAGAACAGATACTCGGACTCAGTAAGTTTTTCGACTACCGCCCTCTCTTTGCCATCCTCACTCGATTTAATTTGCGAGGGAACTTCGTGCTTTCGAAAGATACCATCAATCATGTAACGTTGGGGTGCCTTCAATCTCGTATGATACTGTACAACAACTCCGTGGAAAAATAGTAGCTCGAAGCGTCGCAGCACGCTGGCGCCGTCGCGAAGTTATCGTACACAGGAAAAATTTAAGAGCCTCTCGCAAATTAAAAGGTTTATCCGGTTCAGGTATAACAAGATGGGGTTCTCTTGAAAGATAGTTAAGTCTGATTACATACCTATTAGTAGCTCGTAGCGGGCAAGCTGGCAATCCTGCAACAGAAGAATTGAAGAAGAAAATAATTACTGTGTTTGTAACTGGGCAATTAAAGTTTCTACAATTGGACGTCCGTCCGGATAATCCTTTGAAAATTTTAAGGAATTTGTTCCGCACTATGCAAAAACACACTGAAATTTGCACAAAAATCCGCACAACCATTGTCACGTAAAAAATTGAATTGTCCGATTAAATTTGGAAATAACTGGTGTGGCTCGGTTCCTCTCTGCCCAACGGGTTATAGAATATTTCGGTAAAGATTTTTCGTCTGCGAGCCTGTTTTTATCTAATATTTTACGTCAACGCGTCTTTTCAACACGGGAACTGTGGTTCACCTACCTATTGAGACTCAAAGTTCATTGGTCCACTTGTAAATACAAACGAAAATGGCTCACGACGTCTTTGGATGGAAATGTAAAATGTCTCGGAAGAACGACAGTTTGTTTGTTTGGTCTTGGCCCAACTGAGAAAAATATAAAATTGAGATTTTTGGTAAAAATGAGGGAGCGTCAATTCCACGAGGGAAGACTCACTTAAACTCCCTGCGCCTCTTTGGTGCATCAAGACTTAATTTTGTTTCAAGATAATCCCATCTTGTGATAACTGAACTGGATAAACCTTTTGATTTGACTCAGCTAAAGGCTCTTAGATTTTGTCTGTGTGCGATAATTTCGCGGCACCGGCGTGCCGCGGCGCTTCGAGCTACTATTTCACCACGGAGGTGGTGCACAGTATCATACAAGATTGTAGGCACCCTAACGTATCATGATTGATGGCATCTTTCAAAAGCAAGAGGCTCCCTCGCAAATTAAATGGAGTGACGGCGACAAAAAGAGAGAGGAGTCGAAAAAGTTACCAAGTCCTAGTATCTGTATTCAATAAAGTTTTGCATAATTTTTGGACTTCATTGGAGCAAAAAGTGACTTGATGAAGCAAAAATATGCTCATATTCACCGCCGAGAAGATTTCCTAATGAATCAATAAATCAAATAATGCTTGTTTAAATGAGAAAAGATGCTTCTATAAAAAGAAAAGTCACGAACATCAAGCAGAAACCAGCTTTCATTCAGCTATTTTATTCTTGATTCAAAATAAAATCTTCTCAACGGCATGCCCAAGAATGTTTCTGCCTAAATCGAGGCACTTTTTTTCTAATAAAATTCAAAAATTATGCAAAACGTTATTAAATATGGATGCTAGGATTTAGTGAATTTTTGGACTACCGCTCTATTTTTGTGGTGTGGTATCTTGATTTATTTTGCGAGGAAAGCTCCATACTCTTGAAGGATGCCTGTTTTTCTTAATATGTTGGAGCGCCTTCAATTTCGTATGCTACTATGCAACACCTCCGTGGTGAAATAGTTGCTTGAGGCGCCGTGGCACGCTGCAGCGCTCAGAGCGCACTGGCGCCTACAAACCTATGGAGATACTTCAAGCTTACGCGAATACTTACGCGATGCGTGAAGTATCCAGTTAGGTTTGTAGGGGCCAGTGCGCGCTTCGCGCTGGTAGCACGCCGCTCCGCTGTGTTTGGCACTAAAATTTAAACACGATTCTGACGCTGCAGCGCAATTGACCCATTATTCGGTTTGTGTACACTGAAAAAAAAAGATTGGTAGAATTTACCATTCCTCCACGCTGTATTTCACATAGCGTGAATTCAAAGTCGATTCTGCCAGAGGAATGATTACCCGTACCATTATGTGGACCGCGTCTAACAGAAAGGTACCAAGCCACATCAGGTATTGCCAAATTTAACTGGGTAATTTAATTTTTTACGAGGAAACTTTTGTGCGGATTTTTTTGAAAATTTCAAGGAATTCGCTTCGCACTACGGAGAAAATTCTCTGAAAGGACCCTACAACAAAACGGCCAAATCGGCCTAGACATGGAATCGTACGATTCCGTGTCTAGGCCGATTTGGCCGTTTTGTTGTAGGGTCCTTTGCATGAAAATCTGCACAACCGATTTCGTGTAAAAAATTAAATTGCCCGGTTAATTTTGGCAATAGCTGATGTGGCTTGGTTCCTTTCTGTTCAACGCGGTCCATAAAGTAACGCTTACCTTTCTCCTGGCAGAATTGACTCTAAATTGACGCTGTGCGAAACACAGCGTGAAGGAATGGTAAATTCTACCAATCTTTTTTTTTTTTTTCAATGTAACCGCGAGGCTTTTCTCTTTTCTTCCTTCTCTTTTTTTTCTCTATCCATGGTCCGCGTTTCCTCCATTATACTTCCTGCAATGTTTCGGCCTTTCCTTTGGTGAGCCCGACCCTCACCAACATCGAACGCTCCATTCATCGAGGCCAGTGCAGCGTGGCACTCGACTCCGCGCGATGTGACGCACACCGCCCTCGCTGTCCAACGCTCCCTCCCGGCCGCGCGTATCAAAGGATCCGGCCGGTCAAGGACTCGCGAATCCGAGGATCGCCGCGATTATCGGCCAATAAAGATTCCCGGGATGTTAACAGGTTCAATTTCGTTCAGATCTTAACTCGAGGGCTTGCGAAACGGAGCAATTGAATTAGCTTTATGGTCGGAATTTATTCGCATCGTCCCGCGAGTTTTCGCTGTCGCTTTGAATTTGCCATTTCAGTTTTTACCCCCCCCCCCCCCCCCCCCCCCCCCCCCCCCCCCNCCACCCCCTCCTCTCCCCTCGCGTGGCACCCCCAGAGACAGCCGTCGCTCCTCGGTGTGCCTCCTTCAACTTAAGAGCAATTTATTTAAGCTCTCGGCCCCGATATTCAGGAATATGCATTAATTCAAGCTCGTGAGCTCCCCCCCCCTCACCCCCGCCCCTCTCCACCATCCTCCGCACAGTAGATCGAGTCAATAGGAGAGGTCGGACAAAATTTGGAAACATTAAACGCTTATAACTCCGTTCATTCAAAACTTTGGGGTTTTAAAAGTGGTTCCATTGGTTTCCTTGTAAAATTTTCAACCGAAAGCACCCATTAAAGTTAAAATCGTGATGGGATAATCGTAACATTTTACAATTTTTGTCAACAATTTCATGTCCGACTTCTACCACTGACTCGGTCCACTGTGCTCCGTTTCAATACTGCCGTGCTGAAGGAAGGACGCCGTATGGGCATTCAGGAGTTGCCAAATTTCCTTCGATAAAATGTTTATTTGTTGGGAAAGTTAGGGATATTTTTCTTTTAAATTTTCAGAATCTTTGGGTAAAATTGCGAACTAAAGTATATGAAAAATTGGGAGGAAAATATTCATAAATTTACCAGGAAATTCGCGTTTTATCAAAGCGAATTTGGCAACGTCTGAAGGTTCATACGGCGTTTTCCCTCAGGACTGCAGAGTATCTATCGCTCTTGAGATGCTTTTGCACGGTGACGGGTGAAATTTCTGAAAAGTTGCTTCGTGCGTTTCAGTGCGTGTCGGAATGCCTCTCGCTTTCAGCTCTGCGGGCTGATTCTTGAAATTGATAGACAAAGAGATAGATAAAAAAGACACTGGGAGTATGGAGCGATCCTCTCAGTTGCAACTACTGACCCATTATTGAAACTGCTCGCTTGTCACATAGATGACATGGGTTAAATGGCGGAGCGTAATTGGTCGGCTGTGTCTTGTTGCTGCTTTCGCACGACAAAGCACACGGTAAAAAACGGATTGTTGATTTAACAATTTTGTAGTTGAAGAAAGTGACTGCAATGTTTCAAATATACATTTTACAATAGCGGAAGGCTAATTTACACACGGGGGTGGTTAAAGTGGCATTTTTTTTTTTTTTTTGTAAAAGCTACATTGAAACATCGCAGTCACTTCCTTAAACTAGAAAATTGTTAAATCAGCAATTTAATTTTTTCGTGCAGCAAACATTTGCCAAATTTTAGGTTTTTTTTAGCTGTATCTAAATTGAACTTTGTCCAACCCATTGAATTTTTGTTTTCAATTTATTTCATTTTTTGCAGTGTCAATCATTGTATTCTAGAATATATATTTCTGGAGTTACACCGATGAATTTCACTCGAAGTTTTTAAATAATTATCCTCGTCATCAAGCTTTGTTCAAGGGCTCCTTAAACCTCCAACCTCCGGGATCATCACAATGTAAATCATAAGAGCCCTCCTCGAGAAAAGGACTTCTAGGCGTAAGGTGCGATGGATATGGCGAATTCAATCACGCAACTATTCGAGCTCGTAGGATGTTTCCTGGCCTACACTGTTGATTGAAGGCGCGCTAGACTCGTTTTCTGACTACTAGCAACTGCTCGATACTACCAATGAAACAAGTTGTTTGCGGGGACCGTAGAATTTATTTTCAAAGTGACCCGTATCGCGGTTCGATTGAGGTCAAATATATTACAATTCATTACATAAAAAAAGAAATTGTTTTTTGTTTTTTGAGTGTGGTGATCGTTGCTACCCAAGTATGGTTCTCAACACCATTGATTTCTCTCAATATTGGATGGTTACGTATTTTTTGCAGACAGCCCAAAACAGACAATGGGAGAAGATTAGCAACTTCAATAAGGGCTCGGAAGTTTCCGAGTTACAAGGAAAATGTCTCCCATTTGTATCTCGAGAAAAATAAATCCCGTACAGGGCGGGATCTTAATTCGTCGTTCCTCGGACGAAGGAACGTAACTTCATTCCATAGTTGCCGAATTGACCAAGACAATTCAATGTTTCACGAGAATACACCGATGCGATTTCCGTCCAAATTTGTTCCGATTTTCGCATGAGATCTGAAGAAAAATCAGTGGAACTCTCGGATGGAAACGCCCGGGATTTTTCCGGTAAAAACGCAATTTACGAGGGAAAATTCGGCAACATCGAATTGCAGTTACGTCCTTCCGCGAGGGGCACGACGAATTGGACTGCATTTTGCAATTTGGAACTATAAATTCTGGCTCATCTGAAAAAAAAACACTTATGTGCATAGAGAAACTAATGGCACATACGTTGTTTTTAAACCGGGCTAGAATCTATAGGTCCAAATTGCAAAATGTAGTCCAATTGTGGAAGCAATCAGCAAATGGACAGGACTCACCTTAAAATAAAACGCGACGCTGCACATGTGAATCGGTCTTATCCGCGCCATCCCGAGCCGTTAAAAACTTTCAATCGCCCCTCGGAGCTCGGGCGAGCTTTGGTTCGGGAAAGTTGCGGTGGCGCTCGCTTCTTCTAGTCCAGAGTTGCCGGATTTCACGATAAAATTCGCCGGGTTCGAATGAGCCTTCAAAGGTACCGCACTGGAATTTATACCGTTTAACTCGACAGCGTGCCTTCGGCTCTCAAAGGCAAATTATACACGTTCGGGTCCAGTCTAATCAAACTTTTTCTCGGCCCCCCCGCGCACAAAGAAAGGCAAGCAAGTTGGAAGAGCTAAGTTTTCGCGCCGGGAAAGTGGACTCGGGACGAGTTGTGACCGTTAAAAGGGTATGTAAAGTTTCTTTCTAATATGTGAGCATTTCACCGGTCTTCTTTAAGTTCCCGTCATTAAAATGCTTTTATTTTTTTAACGATGTTGAAAATCGACATTATCTACTTGTGAGGCTGACTTTGCGTGACCACCTGGATAAATTATAAACGACAGAGTGATTTAGAGCATTTTTTTCAAGGCAATGATATCCAAACCTCGGCTTTAAATTCAGGGGTGCTGTTTGGGGATAATAGGAGACAGTTTCACCCCCTAAATTCTAAGTTTTAGCGAGAATTTTTTCAGCTTTTACCCTTTGTACTGTATTTGTTGAAACCTTTAGAAGTTTTGTCTCTCCTCTCAGTAAGCCCTGTGCTTCATCGATATACTTTGTCCCCTCTTCCTCTTAAGTCAGCCGAAATATCCTTACTTAAAGAAGAAAATTTTTCCACAAGCGAGTGAGTGAAAGGAAAAATAAGTTAAAAAAGGATTATGAAAAACACTTTTTGTTGCGACACAAGTAAAGCGATTATTTCTCCGCAAAGAATGAAAGTTCGGAAAGATCTTCGTACTTGAGATTAGCTAAAGGGCATTAATTATTTTGTAGATCAAATTTGATCACACACACGCACCCTCATACAAATATAATATATATGATATATTATCTAACATAGATATATATTTCACCGGCCACGCAATTTGAGCTCGGATGCGTTTATACAGTTTTGTCCTGATCCGCACAGTTTTTTTAAAAGTTTCTCATGAACTGCGTCTCAGTGCGATTCGGGTGAATTGTTGAGCTTCTCTTAGATTCCTGTATTTTGGCAGGAGTCGGTATTTAAATCACTTTTCATTTGACATTATTATCCGTGAGGGAAATTAAATTATAAGCAAAACATCGAACTTCTGATTTCATTGCAGGTCAAATTCGCTCAAAGTTCGCGGCAATTTTGTAGCTGCCTGATAAAAGGTGGTGCCTGACGGATACAAATTTTAATAGCATCCTTATTATGTGTGATTGCATATCATGTGTAGGAGCCACATTTGTTTCAGTAAAAAGTTTTGTTTCGATGAAACAATTCTTGTAAGTTTCTCTAATAAGAGAACGAAAAGAGGAGCAGCATGTTCAACTGTAAGAACTGAACTCGTTGTGGTACTGCTGATAGCACTAAAATTCACACTGCTAAAACAGCGAGCGTGCACATACAAGTTTTCACGTGAGACGAGAAACCTATATGTATAGATAGACATGATTGAGATATCATGTAACAGTGCTCATTTCAAAACGTCCTACCACCGCTCGTCTGTTGACGCAGCCGCGAAATGAGCTTAATTTGCTAGCTGTTCGAATTACATGCAAATTTTCCCCTATTTTCGTTTAATCCGAGATGGAATTTCTGCTAATGAAATGCTAATTTTCTACTAGTGAGTTTTCAAAATTGGAGGAGGTAAAGTATGTAGAAACCAAAATTACTAATACTTTCTCGAGCTAAAATTTGAATTAAGATTTCTCTTTTCTCTTTGGAGGGGAGGCGGTGTCCCAGGAAATGGGTTTAAAATTTGTTTTCAATTTTTTTAAGATTTGGATGACGTTTTGTCAACGAAATTGCACGGGGAAAAATTGAAATAGCCGGTTTTTTTTTTTTTTTTTTTTTTTTTTTTTTTTAAATATCATTTTTAATTTTATCCTGCGTAAATGATACTAATTTATTCGTGTCGTGGGTCTATGAGGCCAATCCTAAATTAAGCTTCGGCCACGGCAAAAACATTGGTTTAAAATATGTGAGGCCTGGAGTGCCACACTTCAACTGAAAGAATTTCATCCGCACCGATTTATTTGAGCAATTAGAACTGTAAGTTAGGTTGCATGATTAGTTTCATCACATTCACTCTTTTTGTAAAAATATCTTTCATTGCTTCCAAAATAGGATTCTCTGCGATGAAATTGTACTATCATAGTCGTTTCCTTTATCGGGTTTTTTAATTTTTTTTTTTTTTACTTTATTCACATTTACGATTATTTTAGTGTATTTTCCGAAGGAAATACACTATTGCATTCTCCCATGATGTCGGACCCAGACCTGAGACATTGTGAAGAGCACCGATCACGGGTCGTAGATCACGAAAATATATGCTATTCAAATTCATGTGTATATATATATGTATGTATATATGTATGTNTCTTCCTACACCAAAAATGTTCATCACTGTATGGACCATTCTTGTACCATACACCATGTGGGCCCCTAATTTCATTAATTAACGACAAAATCTCAATTTATGCTCAAAGGTGATTTTCAATTCCACATTTTAAGTAAAGTTGCATACAAATTCAATGAGAGATTGAATTTTGCGTCAGTTTCAACTAGCCAATGTGAACCGATTTCACATTACATTTAGTCAGAAGAGTTTGACTCTTACACTTACCTTAAGTTCAAAAACAGGTGCGCATTTTAATTACAATCCTGGCGTGACAGCTACTTTTCAAGACTGACAATTCTTTTTCCTTTCCGGGTATCGGTTATTTTTAAGCTTGACCTCGTCGTGTGAAAATTTTCCCACGTCACCGAAACTTTCGTAAAAAGCGCTTGAAATAATTCCGAGCTTTCATTTCAGGGAGTCGAAGACTTTTTCGAAGCAAAATTTGATTTTTTAAATATATGCCGGTGATGAAAAATTCGAGAATATTGAATGATGCAGAAGAAACGGCCTAACGAAGGGTGGGCGATGGGTTTCAAGAGCAACGGAAAAATCACGCGGGGTGGTCGCCTCGAAAACCTCGTAGCGCGTGGAACAGTCGCGATCCTGAGCACCGAGTAAAACGCGCGCACTTTCAGCCAAGTTGGGCTTCAGTCGGCAACTGAGTCGCGGCTCGCCGTCGAGACTTCAGGAATCTGCCGGCGCGGCGCCGGCTCTACGCTCGACGCCACCCGCGCTGCAGCCACAGCGCAGCCTCGCCACAACACTCGTGCGTTCGGGAAGAACGCTGTATGCGCCTTCAGATAATGCCTTTGATTAAATACGAATTTTCAGGGAGATTTGCGGCCTTTTCGCCTATTCTTTTCAATATGCAGTATCTGAAAATTTGAAGGAAAAATATTCACACACAGAGTTCGAAACTCACCTTTGAGTTTTAGGAGCCATGTGGCGCATCAAGCCCGATTTTTAGGCGCCATTGAAGATTTTTTAGGGGCCAAATTGACTTTTTGCCTATATATTGCGGCGCATTTAGTGAAAAGTTAGACGCAATATGTTTTCGTAACAGAACTAGTAAGTAGCTGTGACTTGGGGGTATAACCCGCGAAACGCTCAACGCTGCGTCACGACGCAGCGCGAGCACTAATCGCAGCACCAGTTGTGTTTTTCAAAAGACGAAGATCTAAATCAGAAAATTGTATTTTGAATTCGCGTGAGACGCAATTTTGACCCGATATGAATCAAACCATGACATCACTTCCAATTTCTAATACTGATACACCTCACTCGTTGCTATAACGATAGGAGGACTACATTGTGCCACCAGGAACTACAATTTCTGCCTCATTTAAAAACGACGCAAGTGCCATTTTTCCCTTTAGAGATAGGTTCTTCTATGTATGGTCCAGAAATTGTAGTTCCTTATTGCAAAATGCAGTCAGTCCAAAAAAGATTTCCTTTTAGCTGTGACAGTTAATTCATTCTGAGGCAGATTAAGATTAGGTCAAATTTAAGAGGGAAGAAAAGGAAAAAGTAAAATTTTTAGATACGTACCAGCAGAAGGTTATCCAATTGCCCGACGCCAGGCTGAAAGCACTCACAACACTATCACTGAGAAACTGAAAAACTTGGCCATAAAAAGATGTAAAATAATAATTAATATTGGTTGAAGACACAGATTCGTTCGTCTACGCTGATTTAAATTCTGCCCATGTTACATAGTGTTCAAAATGCATACAATAATGAATAACAATAAAATAAAATAAAAATGGTTGAGAGATAATGATTGGTAGTTTTAAGGAGTCGACTGGATTCATATCAGAGATATATAAATGGTAACTCAGTGGTTATTCTTAGTTCCGTGCTCAATTCAAAGCTAACAAAAATAGAGCTTAACCATGTTCCTTATCGTAAAGTCTGATCGTAATTCGAGAAAATATTTGTCATAGGTTCAATAGTCTGATCGCACATGCTACCTGGACGTTTAGCGTCCGGAGGAGGTTATAGAGCATCAACATTTGATTAAATTTTGGTTGGAGGTTATACCGCTGTGAAAGGGGTTCCTAAACCAAATCTGAGTGGATTTCTTACACATTAATTGTTAAGTGGGTAGATAATGGGTTCAGCAACTAACAATGCCTCCCCGCAATATGTAATTGAAGGGAGGGGGGGATGTGAACAGTAATTGGGACTCAAATTGTAAAAATAGTTACCATTGAACAGAGATACAAAAGGATATTTCATTTATATTAAATTTGCACTGTTCCATGGGAACTGCGTATGCAGCCCTTATTTTCAACCAATTTCTACCATATGGACATTTTTTCCTCTCCAATTTTCCTGATTTAACAGAAACATAAAAACCAAACCGTTACGTTCAAATCGGCTTAAAAATCTAAATACGGGTGTGTTTTGATAGATAATATAGCAAACAATTCAGTCACTGACATTTACAATTTTGGTCTTTGAATCTACAATCCCCTCAGATTTCTCGAGGAGATAAAAAATATAGTAAAAATTAATTCGATCTCAGCTCATAAATCTGAATGCGGGGATAGAAGCGCGTTTTTAAGGTCAATGAAATTGCAGACCATTCCGTCACAATAAAAGAAACATTCTCTGTCTAAAGGATCATCATTGTTCTCAAATTCTCTCATTACGAAGTATATCTTAACTAAAGCTTTCGACTCAACTCATAAATCTGCACAACTCAACTAAGGCTTTCGACTCAACTCATAAATCTGTACAAATTAACTAAAGCTGTCGACTCTACTCATGAATGTGCACAACTTACATAAAGCTTTCGACTCGACTCATAAATGTGCACAACTTACATAAAGCTTTCGACTCGGCTCATAAATCTGCACAACTTAACTAAAGCTTTCGACTCGACTCATAAATCTGCACAACTCAACTAAAGCCTCCGACTCGACTCATAAAACTGCAAGGAGGTTAAAACTCGACTCATTAATTTGAAAAAAGCTTTTGGATAAATGCATAAAAATCTGCAAGCTGAAATAAATGTGATCTCGGAAAAGCGTGAAATTCTATCCTGAATATTCAGTTTCTACCATAACCCATACTTTTCTTATATTTCTCCCATCAATAAATATTTGACTATTTCTTTCGCCTCTAATTATAAGGTAATATAAATGCTGATAATACCAATTTTTCCTGTAAGTAGCGTCTGACTCAGCCACTAAGTTTCTAGTGTTTGAACTTACATTCTCCTTAAATTCCTCTCATCTAAGAAAAAAATATAAGAAGTATCAATTTTATTCAACCTGTGATTTTTTGGACTTGCTCTGACAGAGGATCGCAAATTTCGTTAGAATACAGTTTCGTTGTACGCACTCAAACTCCTCTCATAACGAAAATAAAATTGCGTAAAAATCACTTTCAACTCAACCGATACATTTGCATGTTCATGATAATTTACAGAGTGCATCGTAGTTCATATTCATGCTGAGACGGCGGATACTTCTTATGTTACAATCATTTGCAAAGAAAGCTGCTTTTAAAAAAAACATTTAACTCATCTCATATATTTGCGAAGAACTTTTCACCCATCTCATAACTTTGCAAAGAACTTTTCACCCATCTCATAAAGCGAGGAACTTTTCACTCATCTCATAAATTTGCGAAGAACTTTCTTCTCTGCTCATAAACCTAAATACAAACGAATGCGCGTTAAAGCAATTAGTAATAAAAATTCAAAGTCACGGGAGCTCCCGTGATAAGAGGGCTGAGTTTTTCTCCCAGAAATCTTCATTTTTCTCATTATCTCAATCAATCAATCTTCATTTTCTCACTAGAGAAAGAATTCGGGATTTATTTCAACTTAAACTCATAGGTACATTGACACACTGATGAACACGTGTTTGGATGGAGAAAAAAGCCCAATTCGGTCTCCTGATTTCAGTATACAGTTTTAATCTTAAAACATTTAAATCCCTCTCCAAATCGTCATTTGGTAAATTATAAAAATCAATTTGGACTCAACGCAACTCATAACCTGCGGCCTAACAGACACATTCCAGTTTTAATTACAGTCGCAATAAAACTTACCCTCCATCTTGGTGGCTTCTTTCACCTACTCAAATGAGGCTCAACAAATTAGACAGCTATTATCTTCAATAAAACGTAAGGATTATGGATGACAACGACACA
This sequence comes from Bemisia tabaci, assembly GCF_001854935.1. Taxonomy (NCBI): domain Eukaryota; kingdom Metazoa; phylum Arthropoda; class Insecta; order Hemiptera; family Aleyrodidae; genus Bemisia; species Bemisia tabaci. The sequence continues at coordinate 1,341,188 of NW_017547103.1, read as the reverse complement.
ACTTTAAAAGCAAATGAATACTCAATGGAAGGATGATTCGTCTTATTCTTGTCTCCGTTCGAAAATTCTGAGGCAAGATTTACTGCTTGCCCCTAAATTAAAACGACAAAAAAGTGAGAGGGAAAAAAACGAGTGAAGGAGACAAAACAGTGATGGAGAAAATGGGAAAATGTGGGGAAAAAGAAGAAAAATAATAAAAAGGAAATAAAAGAAAAAGAGAAAAAGGAAAGAAAAGAGAAAAAAAGAGAAAAGAAAAGAAAAATGAGAAAAAGAGAAGAAAAAGGAGAAAAAGAAAAGAAAAAGAAAAAAAGAAGAAAAAGAAAAGAAAAAGAAAAAAAGAAGAAAAAGAAAAGAAAAAAGAAGGAAAAAAAATAAAAGAAAAAAGAAGAAAAAGAAAAGAAAAAAGAAGAAAAAGAAAAGAAAAAAGAAGAAAAAGAAGAAAAAGAAAAGAAAAAGAAGAAAAAGAAGAAAAAGAAAAGAAAAAAGAAGGAAAAGAAAATAAAAGAAAAAAGAAGAAAAAGAAAAGAAAAAAGAAGAAAAAGAAAAGAAAAAAGAAGAAAAAGAAAAGAAAAAAGAAGAAAAAGAAAAGAAAAAAGAAGAAAAAGAAAATAAAAAGAAGAAAAAGAAAAGAGAAGAGAAGAAAAAGAAGGGGAAAAAGGGGGAAAAAGAAAAGAAAAGAAAAAAAGAAGAAAAAGGAAGAAAAATGAAGTTTGCTACTACTACACTAACTACTTTAACTACACTAACTACACAACATCAAGAAGAACATAAAAGAAAAAAGAAAAACTACTTACCTGAAATACTTACCTACCTGAAACTTACCTGAAAATAGAAAATAAGAAAAAAATACTTACCTGAGATACTTACCTGTAATACTTACCTTCCTGAAAAAACAAAAGAAAAACAAAAAAAAGAAATAAAAACGAACCCCACCTACCTGCCACGGAAAAAAAGGAGTTTGCGTCTGAGACACAAGGCGTAGGTAAAACGACGTTACTTAACCTTCCCTGTGTCTCGTAAATGCCATGTCAGGGCCGGAAACAGCCCTGAACGGCAGTCACGAGACACAGGCATGGTGAAGCAACGCCTTCTCACCGTTCCTCTCGTGTCGCAGACCCGAACTCCTTTTTTCCGTGGCGGGTGACCATGCTCAGATAAAACCCAAAATGCAGCAGCAATCACCCTAAAAGGGTTGATGGGGCGGCCACCATCCAGCGGAAGTCCGGCCAGCGGTCGGGTCGGGTCTGCGTATGGCTCCTACTCGTGCGTCCAACGGTCCGACGTCCAACAGTCGGGCTGACGGCTCGCCGGACGGTCCTTCAGACATTCGGTAGGATAGCATTCTACCGACCTAACTTCACTTTCATCCTATTGTGGGATCTTCAACTATGGAGCGCCATCCATGTCACAGCTGATAATGGTTTTTCACCGGGAATTGTATATTCCTAGGGGCTTGAAGAGGGGCCCTGTGAGTAAAGGGGGCGGACTGGCTGGGAGCCGATCACCCCCTATTGTTCGTTCGCCAATGTGCCTCACAGGGGGCCCCCCCCTATTGTTCGTTCGCCAATGTGCCTCACAGGGGGCCCCCTCTATTGTTCGTTCGCCAATGTGCCTCACAGGGGGCCCCCCCTATTGTTCGTTCGCCAATGTGCCTCACAGGGGGCCCCCCTATTGTTCGTTCGCCAATGTGCCTCACAGGGGCCCCCCCCCTATTGTTCGTTCGCCAATGTGCCTCACAGGGGGCCCCTTTTTGGGAAAATTTGGGGGCCCAATTGAACACTTCTAACATTTAGGGCCCTCCCATCAAGCGGGGAGGGAGAGCGGATTGATTTAGGGGGCCTAGGGGTGATCATGTCATAAACTTTGGTTTCATGTGCCTTACAGGGGCCCCTTCTGGCAAAATCTGGGAGGCCCCACTAGAAACTCTCACCCCTGGGGGCCCTTCTATGAAGAGGCTCTGTGGACCTCAAATGTTTTTTTTGGCGAGGCCCGCCTCTGAAAATTTTTGGCCAGTCCGTCCCTAATGAGACTAGAAAAATTACGAGGGGGAAGGGGATGATTTTTGCGATGCGAAAAAATAATTCGTTCGCTGGGCCCTCCACAGCCTCTGCTGAACATGCTCTCCCCTCCTTTGATATGATTGGCCCCCAATTCTCTTTTGATGCCCCCTTCCAAAAAAGATAAACAAATTGAGCCAGTCCGCCCATACGGTGTATCATACATCGCAGGTTTCCTTTTCGGCGGCGCTGTGTAGGTGATATCATTCACCTTGCAGCGCCGCCTTCTGATACATTGAAAAAAGGGGTACTATAGCGTCCCGGATCTACCCACGATTTCCTACCCGCGTGGTAACTCATCCTTAACCCCTAGGACGAAATGTTTTGACACAGATGGCGCTCTATGGTTGAAAAACTCAGGCTGAAAGTAAAGTTAGATCGATGGAATGCCGTCCGACGGAATGCCCGATGGGCCGTCTGGCAGGCCGTCCGCCCGACCGTCAGACGGACCGTGTGGAGGCACTTTTACCGGAACTGACGGCGTCGGTCGTCGTTGTACGCCGCGGCCGAGAGATGCAAGTCGCTCCTGCAGCGGAACCTACGAGGCCCCCCTGAAAGAATTCACCTCGAGGGCCGTGTTCATTGGTCGTTCTTTAAGTGGCTCCTATCCTTGAGGAGTCTTTCTTTAAGGATCTCCGATAACCTTTCTTGATCCCCCCTTGATCCCAAGGAAAGGACTTTTTCAGGAACGACTACTAACGGCCCTCAGGCTCTTCGCCACGTTTCCTCTAGAGCGCAGCACTGAGCCGCGCTCTATAAAACGTGACTTCACTTTAAATTTTCACCTCCTCAGGCCTTATGAACCACCCAGGCACCCACCTTTGATATTCTAGTGGAATCTAAGATACGCTTTGAAAAAAAAATTATAGATTCATTACAATGGTCGAATGAGGGAAATTTTTTTTTTTTTTAATACTACTTCAAATAGCCCACAAGGGCTAATCCTTGCGCTTTTAGTCCCGTCCCCCCTCCGTCCCTGCAACCAGTCCCAGGCAACCATTGTTTGAGACCATAAAACTCGGGTCGCCTGGCCGGGAATCAAACCCGGGACTTCCCGATCGTAGAGCTAGCGCTACAACCACTACACCATAGGAGGCCGACAAAATGGAAATATAGCCGGCCGACATGATATGGACATAATATGGAGGCCGACATGATGGAAAATATGTGGTTGAAGCGTGTAAATTAGATGTAAAATATACCTATTATTTCAGTCAAGAGTAATTTTTTTGATCATTTTTTTTTTTTTAGTTAACAATCGGATGGATTTAATTTTATTTATTGCTTCATTATTCAATCGTAAATCATAACCAATTACGAGACGGAAAAGAAACTATGCAAAAATAGCATTATTTCAGGAAGAGCCTAAATGGACGACTCGAGTCATGGATAGAATAGGTAAGTCGGGATTATAAAACTGAATGATCGTTGCTAAGTTTCTCTTATTATCTCTCGGGAAAAAAAGACATAATTAAAACCGGGTTCACAAATTTTTAGAGCTTTTTAAATCTGCATGTGTCGCTGACAGTTAGAAATCGCCGGCAATTGGCATGCGACATGCTTGTTGACTCGTTAAACAATAATTTTCATCGACACAGTGAAGGTTTCATTGGCAAAGAACTTCGGGGAGACCCGGTTGGAGCGCCTTCAAATCTTGGCGATACTTTCTGCTTTGCTAGGCAGTTGGTGTAGTGGCCTATCAGAACCAAACTTAACTAAGGTCACTGTTCTTACTATACGAACACGCAAGTAAGTGTGCTACTTAGTCCATTCAAGAAGAAAGATATTATTGCTTGAATTACATGTAAAATCAACGGTACTTTTTATTTCATTTCTTCACTCTGAATTCCTAAGTTTGTGTTTTTTTGGCCGGCGATTGCTGATTCCTGCAATATCTGTATTGATTACTGCATTCTCTGCTTTGCCGTCTCATAAGTAATTATCATCTTGAGTCTCCGTAAAGCTGATTCTAGAACTTGATACAGGGGTGTTCAGAGAATAATGCATACAAAAATCGGTTTTTCTCGATTTTTCTTAAGTCCCTGAGTTCCAGGGTTTAGAATCTACCTTCAGTACTTTCGAATAACGATTAGGATTAATAATGAATGAAAACTTCGACTGAAAAGCAAGTCTTCATTCATCTTTTTTTTCTGACGATACATCACACCCAAGGGAAATCATATGAGAACTGTAAAATAATAAAGTTTTCTGGCCCCCATTTTGAATAACTACGAGGGAGCAGGAGATGGAGCTACGTAACCAATGACGAGCATTATTTTCTTCTTCAGAGTTAAACATAGAGAGGAGCTATTAAAAAATCTTAAATATTATGAAATCGATCTAAAGGAGGAGATTTGACATTATTGGGTTTCTTAAATCTTGGTCTCTAGATTTGCTCTTAAAACAGGGATCTCAAATCAAAGTTGAAAATTCAAGTATGCAAAAAAGTTTGAGGATGGAAATTAACGTTATTATTTCACAATTATATTTATATGATCTAGAGTTTAATTTCGATATATTTACACTTTAATAAACACAATAAAACGGAAGCATTCAGATCTGCTAGAAAAGTGAGAATGTCCACCAAACGATAGTCATTTCTTACGCTATGTTTAATCCGACTAAAATAGCGAACTCGTCTAAATCACGGGAAACTCTATGTGTTTTTCGCGAGAAATCATATTTTATTTTTTTTAAAAAAAAAAAAATGGATACATTTCAAAACAACACATCTTTCTCTCAACACATTTTGTACCGTGGACATGCTTTCTAAACTCAGATTGGGAAACTTCCAAACGTGTAGCAGGGTCCAAATATTCAAGCTTATAAAATAGGTGAATTTACCGAACACCGCGGTCGGCGACATTAAGACATGTGAACAATTTTATTTATACGTCTCAAAGTATTGCAGACATTCAGCGTTTTAAGAACACGGAGATTGACATCATCCAATATGTGCTTTGAATTTTACGATTCTTCTAATTTCAGTCGCGTCAGAGATCAGCAAGTACAAAGCTTGACAGGAAATCCTGCAAAGTTAACATTTCTTCACGAAACGACTCATTTTTAATTAGCGGAGCAGGAAAAAATTGGGGAGGGTAGAGAGCTATTATAATGAAGTCACTCTCCTTGTTTCCCGCTCATAAAATTACACTGTATGTGAAATGTTACTGATCTGTTGCACTCGCAATGCTCGTCAGGATCCAAAATTGTCTGAAAGCTCGAAATGAAATACTAACTCGACGAAGATTCTTTGAAAATCTCGTAAAAACAATAAAAAAAAGTGCCTATTCTTGATTTGATTCTTGAAGATGCAGAGATAAACAAAACATAAAAAATGCAATTGTAGGGCCACGTAAATGAATTGAAAGAAAAAGGTAATGATATAACTCAGTACTTAAAAATAAAGGGGTTTATGCCCCCCGGCCTCTACGCGGCCAAACCCCTAGGGGGCGCTTTGCGGGCTCCTGCATGTGAGTTAACGTCAACAGAGCGAGCTCATCTAGGGCGGACTAATCTCCTATTGATACCTAGTCGCGAAAATCATGAAAACCAGCTCGGCAGATCTTTGGAACGAGCTGTGACAAAAGATAAATTTTTAAATTTTTAAAACGGGAGAATTTACAACTTTATCACGTCATGAAAATTTAACACCACGGGTGTCACAGAGCTTACAGTAATGATGATATGATGAGGTAATGATGATACTTTTTACGAACGGCTATTAGGGGTTACATAGGGTCACAAGTAAACGGCTGTTGAAAAATCTGGGGTGTGGTTGTAAAGAACAAAAACACAACGCACGCTGTGCTTTACATTAGAACATGAGTATAGTAAAGGCATCACATGAAGTGAAAGGAGATCTTAGTTGTTAAAATTTTTAGGTCCATTTTCAGAACATGAAATTTTGGTCTCATTCACAATTGCGCGTCTGTACGGTAACCATTAATTTGACCCTAGACAAAGGCGGACTGCGACTGGAAAAATGGCCGCCAATCAATGCTTGAGCCGGCCTAATTTAGTTGTATTTCGCCGGATGAAGGAGCCAAACGCGATCCAAAATTGACGCTAAATATCGACCGGTCCATCGAGATTTTTCCCAATATTCCCACCTGCCTGCCCCACCCTAATAATAAAATAGCATTATTATCAAAGCTGCAATCATAACTGTTACCAAAACAGCACGTCCTAGCGCTGTTTGAGCTAAGAGCTGTTTTCACCGTGCGTTTCCGAGGAAAGTTTACGTTCACAAAATGCATCGAAAAACAACTGAAAAGCCTCATAGCGGGATTTTCGATAGGGATAATACATTATTTCATTACTCAGAGCCAAACGGTCGTAACTAATATCATTCGGAGAGTTAAAATAACGGAATTTGTGCGGAATGCTAAATCAAGCTTGCTAGTTACTGAAAAGTTTGAAAAATGTGGTTAACTTAAATGAGGACGATTAATTTAAAAATGGAAATTAAAAAACGAGAAATGGGGAGTAGAGAGTGTAACCATATTTTCCAAGAAGCCTTAAAATGAGAGATATGTAGATACAATCCTTTGGCTCTAAGCTACAGACTTTCATTTACAAACTAAAAAAAAATACATTAAAACACATACCTAATCTTTTTCATTTTTTATTTTTTTTTCATTTTTTTTCCATTTTTCTGTTTTTTTCGTTTTTTTCTTTCTTTAATGTTTTTTTCTTTCTCTAATGTTTTTTTCTTTCTTTAATGTTTCTTTCTTTCTTTAATGTTTTTTTCTTTCTTTAACATTTTTTTCTTTCTTTAATGTTTTGTCTTTCTTTAATTTTTTTTCTTCTTTACATTTTTTTTATCTTCATTTTATCATGTTTCTTTTTTTCCATAATCCGCCATCAAACCCCAAAATCTACGCCGCACCGTTACGACCTTTCGTCCACAAGTTGCCACGATGCTTCCTATCCACACATTGTTCACGTTGCGCGATCCTTCAAATTGCTAGTCTTCATCTTCTTTCTTCATCCAAGGAAAAATTTCGGGAATAATCTTGTCTAATGGTTGTCTTCTCGTCTTGTCTAATCGAAGTGACCGTTTCAGTTCCAATTCAGTTTCCAATTTCAGTCAATGATTTCGGGCAATGGCTCTTCTCAGCGATGCGTCATATCCATGGCGAGCTATTTCTTGTGCAGCGAATACATTCATTTTTCAGGGATATATCATTGAGGGCTGAGCCTTCAGAATGCACCAACAAGGATACATGATATGTTTACCATAAAATTTTTTCCTTCGATTAATCTGATTCTGTTAAGTGATTATCTAAAGTAAACGGTGCAAATGTTCCATTCCGTTGAATTATACAGAGTTCTGCTATATGATCTGGCACGATGAATCTATAAGATGGTGTCAGCAGCTTTATCGTTGGCCAAAAAAAAAATCGTTCCTTCATCCTGTGTCGCTAAAAACCATATTTTCGCAGGCCTCTGGTCAGTGGGTATTGAACCCAATTTCGACTTGCTCCTGTGCGTTGCAAGTAAATTTTTCCTCGCAGATGACTTATTCACTAATGTCAAAATCATCACGGCTCCTATCAGATGACTGCTGGCATAGTTGTTTTCGGACTCTAGAGCTAGACCGACGAAGAATTTCTACTCGGCAAGTTGATGGTATCTGAGGGCGTTTTCTTGCTAAGTCCCCCGGTTTCGTGCAATGGTAACATGTGTTGATTACTGAGATTTATTATTGTCCGCGCACATCAGATGGATTTTGGCGCATCCATGCTCAAGGCTTTTCGAATTTTCAGAGATTAAGGCCGAGTAGAATCTGTTTCTGCAGATCCACTCGTCAGTTCTCTGAAAATTAGACGCCACTATTGAGATAATTTAAAAGCGCTGACGCCACAGATTTTTGGCGCATCTATGCTCCTGGCTTTTCAAATTTTCAGAGATTAAGGCCGAGTGGAATCTGTTTCTGCAGATCCACTCGTCAGTTCTGTGAAAATTAGACGCCATCATTGATATAAATTGAAAGCACTGATGCCGCAGATTTTATGCGCGTATATACTCCTGACTTTCCAAATTTTCAGGGATTAAGGCCGAGTAGAATCTGTTTCTGCAGATCTACTCGTCAGTTCCGGGAAAATTTGGCGCCACTATTGAGACAATTTGAAAACGCAGTTTGAGTAATCGCCACAGTTACCACCACAACGAAGCCGGGGTGCATTGCTTGAGGCGCCTTCGAGGTTGCAGATAAGTCTAACTTCGAGTATAACTTTTTCGAGTCTGACTTCTCAGAGTCTGACTTCTTTGAGACTTAAGTGCTTCTCCGAGTGTAATACTTCGTACTTCGTTGGGTACTTCGAGACTGAGTAAGCATCCTCCGACTGCAAGTATGATAAATTCACTTGCGAGAACAGAATGCAGAATTTCTCGTCAATGTTGCAATATCATGATGAATTAATCGACGACTCCAAAACGTTAATTATTAAAAATTGACTTTCGGTAGGCTTAACAATGTTCCGGTGTTCGACACATACGTCATTCTGGAAATCTGCACCTCCTCGTACGATTTTCATATCTTGAATTAATGTTCATCTTGATGAAGTTACAACCCTGTCGGCCTTTGGCGATTATCCGGATGAACCTCCGTACGACGGGTGACGATCGACTCTGCACTTTTCCCGTCTTGTTATCGCGTTGTAGAAGAGATCAATCCGTGAGCATTCTTACTATTATTGAAAGCTGTAATAAGAAGCATCCTATTTGAGGTTTTCCTTGATTTTTCGGGATTTAAGGCGATCGATCACCAACTTCGAGTGATTTCGGAATCTTCCTCCTGTCGAGCCTTTATTTAATGTTTGGTGTGCGGAATTTACGAGATGTACAGTTGCAGGCACGCCGGTAGGCTCAGTATAGGCAATTAGCACGTATGTGTACCGTCTGAAGTATATCTATGATGTTGAAGGCGCTTCACACGGAGCCCGTTCATTGCCCGCTACGATTCGAGTTCGCGGCGTCAGCGAATTAAGATTTACTGGAAACGCATCCTCTTTCCTGAAAATTCCGAAAATACTTTGATGTTGATAAAAATGTATACATTGATGCTCGCATACTAATTTTTGTGTAAATTATTGCAGCTGCGATAATGTGTGGATGATTTCATCCATTTCATTGTCGAAGTCACCTCTACAGAAGACATTTTTCTGCTGAAATTACTTTAACTGTGCTGTGTAATAGTGCGTAGAGAAAACTTGTGTTTTGCTGGTGAGAGCGTACGCTGAAGAACTTTCAGCACTTGTGATTGACTGCAACACAAAAATTGGCCAGGCAAATCTGTTATGTGGTTCTCATTGGACGTTCACGTTCAGCCAAAAATTTAAAATCCGCAAAAATGAAAGAGATCGCTGCGAAAAATCAATTGTGCTTGGTTCATAAAAATAATCCATCAAAAATTTTCTGTGCAGTGAGAACAGCATTGCTCGAAAAAGTTCATAACCAAATTCATATTCAGCACTCATTCAGAATGTTTGCCATTAAAAAAAAAGATGCTCCAAAAAACTGATGATGTGGTCAGTTTTGAGCACAAAGTACAGCTTTATATTTTAAACCAGTATTTTAAATGATTCAACAATGGCGTGAGCATTGCTCGAAAAAGTTCATAACCAAATTCATATTCAGCACTCATTCAGAATGTTCGCCATTAAAAAAAAGATGCTCCAAAAAACTGATGATGTGGTCAGTTTTGAGCACAAAGTACAGCTTCATATTTTAAACCAGTATTTTAAATGATTCGAAAATGGCGTTGACATGAAACAGAGAGGCGACTACTATTGTTGAAATCCTGGAAAACAAGTTGGCACACTGGTTAAATGAAGTCTTCAGAACAGGATTATTTTTGCAGGTAAACGGTGCGCGACGACGTTGCACTCGTGTGCATCTTATAACCCCATCTAGTATTTGAGTCAAATTCGATCGCTTGGAAAGCTGAAACTGTGCCCCGACCGGTCAAAAGTATGTTTAGATGACATTAGAGTTTCATCCAGAGTTCACGTTGGAGAGGTCCGTATGGTTCAAACTCGGCGATTTGAGAAAAAGTCGTAGGTCGTGGCAGGCGAGAAAATGGGATTCACGATGGGAGCACTTGGAAAAAGCAGCAGACAGCCCCTGCTGGCTATAGGCAGTTTAGTACAGGGTGCCTTGAAAGGCAAAAAGATTGGAGAAATTTGAAATTTCACGAAAATATTTCATTAAGTTGCACGACGCCGTGAAATATTTAATATTTTTTTAAGGCAAGAGCATGCAAGCCGCACAACCTAGGCTAACTTTTTGATCAACCCCAGTTCAAGTTCACAAGCTCGCTCTCGCATCGATTAATGAAGTTTCTAACACAAAGTGGGAAGACTCGAGAGCAAAAGTGGACACTTCTTTAAGTTGGGGAAAACAAGAGAACTGTTAAAAAAAAAAAAAAAACACCCTGTCATTGAAAAATATTCAGCAACGTGCTGTGGTCTTCAGAAGGAAGGGGTCAAGCTCAAACCTTCGGAAACTTTTGCACTTCAAAAAAGGGAACTTGTTTCTGTTTTAAACAAATATTCAGCTTGTATATAATACAGTATAATATTCGGTTTCATTCAATATTTTATGAATAATTTGAAGAGGGTGAGGGGGATGTCTCCGGGGGTAAAAAATGAGGCCAAATAGCCTTATGTAATACTTGCACGGCCCAATTCCTGATACTATGAGAAATGTTTCTTCAATACCCGCATGAGATACCTTTTAGCACGGGAATTATAAAGTCTATTGATAGAAGTAAAAGCTTTTATTTAGTCCCTGCCTCCTCTGCTCTCTCAATTTTAATTTAGTTTTTTCTCGATGTAAAGATAAGACAAAACACTGACGATCTTAAGAGGACACTTGGGCAGGTTCAATTTTAACTGAGAGCATGGTTGCAAAAATTGAGGGTCCAAAAAAGTCCATGTTTAATGAAAATCCCGGGTAGACATCACATGCTTCTATGGAATAACGAAAAGTGATGCATAAAATAAAATAACCCCCAAAATTATCAAAAGAGTGCAAGAAACGGGACCGAGTCCTACCTACTACCAAGTTCCGCGCCGACAGCCCCTGACGGGTAGGCAATCTATACATTAATAGTAATTGTTTGATTGACAACTTTGTCGTATCTAATGGACTGATACCAAAATCGTCAGACAGCGTGTCTGAATGTGAGATGCAGTTTTGATAGAAAAATCCTTTTGTAATTTAATTCATTAAAATACTTTTATTCTACCTAATTTTTGTACTCGCTGCCTGTTTCGACTCTGCCCGCACGCAGTGCGGCGATTTCGGCCAAGCTGTGAGTACAATTCCTAAGTTCTTACACACGATTAAAAATGTCTATGGAGTGGTGAGTATTAGACTGTCTGGTTACAGGTGCTTATGTGTTATATGCTCATCAGGAAATCTACTGACCAGTACCAGATTCCTGAGCATTGTAACCTTACAACTAGTAGATCTAGACGCACGATTACCACTCCTAAGAGTCTGGCCCTGGTTATTACATTTCCTGGGAGAAGAAAATATCCTGACAGCCGAACACCCATTATCAGCTTATTTTTCGTGCATGTAGAATGGTTGAACGGGTTATTTGAAGAGGGACGCTATTGTCAGGAGGCAAGTTTCGAGAAAACATGAAAAAACTTATCTATTCGACAATTATTCATATTTCTGCAGGAAAAAATTAACCAATGCTCTATATTCCATTTGTAGTAAAACCTTAAGCAGGGTCGGAGAGATGAAGCAAGAACCTTAGAACCTGTTGAAATGTTTGAAATTTTGGCGGATACATCCCTTTCCTACAAAACCGCTCAGTACTGTCATTTTCAGCAGTACTATAAAAAAATCAAATAGGTAGCATGAGTATTCCATGAAAAAGTTAAAAATCGTAGTTTGTGCCCTTACTCGTGGTTCATACAGTTAAAAAGTACCAGTTCTGCGCTGGGGACTTACGGCCTTTTACAACAAAAGCAGATATTCAAATGTTAATAAAAAAAAAGAAACTTAAGGAGCAATAAAGGTAGAATCGCTCTGTGGTACGTATTGTTGTGTCCACCCTCAAGGAAGAATATTCCGTCGAAACCCAAGTTTTGAAAAACCGGTGGCTGTACACCTTCTTCAAATAAACCGTTCAGTTATTGCCGTCACTGCCCGTTTCGTCTCTACCCGCACGCAGTGCGGTGATTTCGGCCAGGCTGTGAGAACAATTCCTAAGTTCTTCTACACAGAGGTTACGAGAGGGGCAAATTAACAAAAGTTAATATTTTTTTTTGTTACTAACCACGATGGCCTTTTCAGAGTCTTTCATCGTTTACTTATCCACTTGAGAAAATGTTAATTTTGATCAAAAATTATTACTGGGGGAATGAAACGGCAGGCGGAAACACCGCGACGTATTCCGGTGGACCAGTCGATACACAGGATAATTTTGAGCCGGTTAAACTCTTTCACCATGGAAAAAAACCTAAAACGGGCCGGTTCAAGCACTGATGGACCTAGATATATTGCCGGTTAAATTTTTGGCCCACAAGTTCGCCCCTGACTAACGAATAACTTACGTCTCGTTACTATCAATGAGTGTACGATAGACTCCGAAAAGTAAAAAAAAATTAGTCAAAAAAAGTCAAAACAAATTTTGACCGCGAAAAACCGCGAAGGCGTTCCATCTACCACAGCCCACTCTCCGTATCTCAACAGCCGTCGTTGCCTGTAACCGCGAATTCTCCCGATAAAGTTAGGAAATTTGACTAAAAAAAACTGAACGAGAAAACTAACAAACTAACTAAAAAACTAAACATATCGATGAAGAATTTCGATCGAAGTTTCCGCTCATGTTTTACTTTTTATTCTTTCTTCTTTCAGAATAAATTAAAACACATTATTTCATTTAAAGTTTCTGCGAAGCTTCTTCGCTAGCTGCCTATACTGTAAGCTCTCAAGACTCCTAAATTTTCATTTCTAGTAACGCTTGGTTCTGGCGTTCTGTACCGGGCCAATTTTCATGATTTTTGCGGCTACCGACAGGTAACTCTAGGTAATCTTTAAATGATCCCGCTTTATTTAAAATTTGGAAATATGGAGCTGGTTTTCGTATAGTACGTGGTAAAGTTTGCGAATTCTCCCATTCAAACGGTGTAACTTCTCAAATTTTGTCACAGTTTGTTGAGCGTTCTACTGGACCGATTTCAATGAATTTTGCGCCTATCGACAGGTAATAGTCCCGTAATGAGGCAGCTCTAATAAGATTTTGGAAGTAGGGCCCAGGTTGTTTTACAATCATGTTACAAAAGTTAGCTAATTCGCAGAAAACTCCCCAAACTGATGCCGCTAAGTGCAGAAGGTTGCTCAGTGGCTTGATTGCCTGCGACATAAAAAAGAGCCACGAGACGGCCCTTCGATGGCGCGGAGTGCCTTCAGGGGATTGGGCCGCGTAGTAGCCAGGGGGCGCACCCCCTGGTTACATAGTTTCACAGTTTCGCAAATATTCACATATTATTTCAAGAATACTCGAGGTAGTTTCATTTAAAAAACTTCAAAACAATTGGAAATTTCGAAAATCACATGAAGGAGTGATTAATTGCGTCAGTGAAGCTACTTTTTCAAAGAGGATCCTAATTTCGAAAATCTCATGAAGAAGTGATTAATTGCGTCAGTGAAGCTCCAACTTAAGAGAGGATCCTGACGAACATTTGAGCATCATGTGACACAAAAAATGGGAGCTGCATGACTGAAGAAAAATAGCGAAAAACTCCCCACCACTTGTACCCCCCCCCCCCCCCCAAAAAAAAAAATTAAAAAAATCGAACACTCTTGGAATGTTATGGCTCAGAAAAAACTTGCAAAATCTGAATGACTTCCGAAAAAAAGAAGCGATAAAGTGAAGCACTTAAAAGTATGCCTAGGATGTCAATCTCATTAAGAATCGTTAGAGATCAGTTTTTCACTCGGAAAAATGTTTTTACTTTCGATCGAATTTCAAGGAAAAGATAGAGACGTTCATATCCTTACGGTGGGAAATATTCATCCGCAATCTGGATTGAAAATAAAAGCTTGAACGGAGGGTTGATTGTTTTTTACACGTGGCTGCAACTAACAGAATCTGAATGCTTCCATTATATTTGTTCAAGTATATACAGGACCAACTCGTTTACCAACGTCATATATTTGCTACTGAAGTTTAATTGGACTCTAATTCGTATCATCTGAGTTTCAAGATAAAATTAAACGGATATGTGACCATTCGAGGGAAAATAATCCACGGGAGCATTTTTACGAAAGCGATTTTCGTCGATTTGGGGTCGAAAGAAATCGAAATTTTATTTTTTGGCGGAAAACTCTCAAAGATGTCCTGAAAATATAATGAGTCAAGAGCGGTTTTCTTACTTTTAGCGTCACGGAAGGCTAAAAATTCAATCGTGACTCAGCAATTTCATGTTCCTTGAGCACAGCAATATTAGGACTTCGAATTCATTTTTCTTTCACACCGAGAAATTACAAAGGGTCCACGATTAAAGCGCGCAAGCAGGCGCGCACCGTAGTGTACGCGCAATGCGTGAAGTATTCCTATAGTTTAGTAGGCGCTCATATGCGCTTGATGCCGCACAGTGGAACGAGTCAATGGGAGAGATCGGACAAGATTTGGAAACTTTAAAAGCTTAAAACTCCGTTCATACAAAACTTTGAGGTTTGAAAAGTGTTTCCGATGATTTTCTCGAGGAATTTTCTCTAAGAGGCACTCCTTGGTATTTACATTTGACGAATTAAACATTTTGCAGTTTTATTTAAAAATTGCGTGTCCGACCTCTCTGATTGACTTGATTCAGTGTGCGCCGATCGTGCTGTTAAGTGCAATGCGTGGAGTATTCCTACAGTCTTGTAGGCGCTAATACGCGTTAATGTTTCGCGCGATTAAGCTCACAGAGTTGAGCATTTCTCTATTTGCTACTTTGGTTGTTTGTACCGATGCATTACGGCCAAAGCCCCATCGCAGGGCAAAAAAATGAAAAATAAAAAAACTTGTTACTGAGATGAAGTTTTTGCAGACTCTGTATGAATGATTTACAATTAAAATTAGCTGCATAAAATTTAAATAATTTTCCTCTACTTATTTGCAATTTACATACTTACATATCAATAGTTTTAAAAGGAGATCATTAAAAGTTCATTGTTTGTGAGATATGAGCGCGCTTAATTAATTTCGATGAAACTTACTCGGGTCGCGCTGAAGAAAATTACTAAGTGTACTTTGATTTAATTTATTTCTTGCTTTCTTTTGGAGGGGAAATTGAAACCGTGATAGTGCGTACTCTGAAGAAGGAAATACAACCCTATAGTTTTCCGGGACAGTCACACATATTTGTATACAAATAAGAATAGGTGCATTACTACTACGAATCCTAAAACTTGAGATACTTTATCTCTGGATTACCATACTTGCATTTATGAAAACTTCAAAACATACTCGCTACAAATCTTTCTTATTGAAGTAATCGTGAGACCAACTGGACAAAAATGCTGTCTAGAAATTTCGGGAATCGCTTTACGAGCAAATGGGATTAGGTAGCCAAACAATTATAGTTTTTGGCGCAGCTGAAAATAAGCCTTTTCCGGCGCAAAACCTACTATCCTAGTCCTTCTTAATGATTTCAGTTTGCATTCTGTAATGTTCATATTTTGGGGGCTATGTAGTTCGTGCAATTGTGCATTTCTCTTAACGTGATGTAAAGGAGATTTCAAGCCAACGGAAGTTCAAGGGATATCTGGAATTTATAAAGCTTCAGATTTAAATTCGGCATGGATGACAGCAATAATAGATGTAGGCTCATTGAGTACGGTAAGTAGGATAGCAGGGTTCAAATGCAGATTTTTAAAGCTCTAAAAATGCGTTACAAATGTGGATATGACTACTTTAAAAGTGTCAAGGATTAGGATACGCGGCAATGGTATCCAAAACTTCAACGGATTATTTTTATTGAAAAATGATTTCTATCTTCCTTTTGAGAACTTTACGGGCAAATAAAATTAGAGTTCATGGCAGGAAAATAAAAGTAAAGAAACCAAGGATTTTCATCCCTTAAAGTACCCGGGACTTAAAGTTAAGGGTCCGCGTCCGTAACTTCGAACTTTCCGCGGCAACAATTACCACGCCCCCCCCCTCAGGAAAAAAATCGTAAATGACCATGGTATGTGAAAGCTTCGTTGTCATAGAGCTTTCCATTCGTCAGGGTGTCTTAATGAGTAATTTAATTTTAATGTCATAGTGTCATATGTCATGTCATAATGTCTTCTTTAGTTGTCATAGTGGGTGCCTGGGTATGGGTAGATTTCAGCTAATGGGAGAAAATGGTTCTGAAAAAAAGTTGAAAAGTGATTTGGCCGTATCAAGCTATAGAATACTTTTCTATTATCTTAAAGCTCCATACTATAGGATTTAATTACGTGCATCGCAATTCTTCACGATTATTTTTCTTTACCAAGCTTGACATGTCAGTTTGGTTTGGACATGTCAGGTTTGGTGACGTCACCAAACTGACATTTTGCTGTTATTAATTTTTCCTGCCAATTTACAGTACAAAATCGAACGAATAATTGAGTTAAGGTCGAGAGGCCACCAGTAGATGTAAGAAAAAAATATTTGCTCACATATTCCACCAAAATTTTTGATGGAAAACAGCATCACCAAACTGACATTGAATAAGTGAGACACTCCAAAATTCATGGAAAAAACTGAAATTATGCTGAAATTGGAAGAAATAAGTGGACTCATCAGGTACACGTCTGTTCGTTCCCCCTTCCGCACTCAGTCATGCCTTAATCCGCACACTAGCGCTATCTCTTGAGTGGCCACAAACTAAAACGCATAGCGTCACCAAACTGACATGATATTGAGTTACACGCTTCAAATCTCAAATTAAATTGAATCATATAGTTTTCTGGTGTTATGCATATTATATCAAACAATATACATTCAATACTTTAAAAAAAATTAGACAAAGCTCGCTAAAGGTCCTGGTTTATTTATACAGCGATTTGATACATTGATTACCCCCGAGTTACACGTCACAAAACTGACATTTTCACTGTTTAGCACGTCGAAAAAAAGGATTAGAGTTAATCAAATCTCCTTAGGAATTTTTTCGTGGTTAGTGTGACCTGGTTCTACGCAAAAAACCAAACATTGAGAGAAAATATTATAATTGAAAGTTTTGAGCAACCAGTTACACGTCTTTCCCATATTTTCTCCCATTAGCTGAAATCCACCCGTATACGACCTTGAGGTGTATTGTATAATGCCTGGAGGTGAGTCTTATAAGGCCTCAAAACGGTTCCGCTGAACCCGGGTTCCCGGGAACCCGAGTTGTGTTCATCGCGACTTGCCTCTCGCGGTCGAGACGTGCAACGACGATCGTCGCTCGTGCAGCTCCGGCGAGGATCCCATCCGCAGGCCCTAGCCCAGACCTGCTGGCGCTGACCTCCTATGGACGGTGCCCCCCAAAACCCCCGGGCTTCTGCAACTGCATCACCACCACCACACGCATGGCCACCCGAGGCCCTCGTTACACGGACAATCGCCAACGGATCCCCGTCCGAGTGGAGCTCATCAATGCTCACCGATAAGCATCGATGAGCGTTGGTGACCTCCACTCGGGTGAGGATCTGCTCGCTGTTTGTTCGTGTAACGAGGGCCTTGGAGTCGAAGGTGCGTCTTGACAGTTCGTCAGACTGCCGAATGGAGGGTACGTCAAACAGCCCCCCGGGGGCGCTCTGTCACCAGGTGACAGAGCGCCCGGCGGATTGCTTGGCAGACCATCCACCCGATCGTCGGATGAACCATGAAGATGCACCCTTGGCTCGATT
>NW_017547103.1:1248984-1323231 GCF_001854935.1 Bemisia tabaci | reverse complement strand
AAAAAAACACCCACATCACCGCCACCAGCACGCACTACTAGACTACTATGCTTTACTGCACTACCATGCACTACTAGACTACTATGCTTTACTAGACTACCATGCACCACCTCCACAATAACAGAGTGTCCGGAAATTAAGGTACTTAATTTTCCGGATCGATTTTTCGGCACAAAATATGACTATTTTCTCCTACACACATACACCCGAGAACGCTTCATACGTGAGCTATGCGCTTCCAAAGTTAGCATTTTTATTTCTTTCAACATGATTTAACTTCTCGTTGTTAAGTCATAAGTGGCTGAAACTGTAAGTCAGGGGGGTATTTTACAGCGTACTATTCATTTTCCGTGTTTTCAAGGACGCATGTCTTCGGAAAATGACGTTCCGAGAGTTCCCCAATTTTAAAATTGCGATAACTTTTATGGTAGATGATATTTGGAAAAACGGGTTACGGCACGTGAGTGAGCGCGAAAAATCAATGCTCCGAAGCACTGCACAAATTTTCCAACTACGCGTCATTTCGACGCAACAGAGCAATGAAAAAGTTTCATGTTTTCAAATCTCCTTGCCGGGTAGGCAATTTTCACTTCAGGGACTGTCAGAAAAATTGCCTCCAGAGAAGTGGGCTTCAAAAATCCCGAAGCTAACGCGGCTTTCCAGATTTTCAAAGTCCACTTCTCAGGAGGCAATTTTTTGACAGTCCCTGCAGTGAAAATTGCCTACCCGGCAAGGAGATTTGAAAATATGAAACTTTTTCATTGCTCTGTTGCGTCGAAATGACGCGTATTCGGAAAATTATATGCAGTGCTTTGTGGCCTTGATTTTTCGCGCTCTCTTACGTGCTGTAAGTAATCCGTTTTTCCAAATATCATCTATCATAAAAGTTATCGCAATTTTAAAATTGGGGGAACTCTCGGAACGTCAGTTGCCGAAGACGTGCGTTCTTAAAAACACAAAAAATGAACAGAACGTTAAAAAATGCCTCCAAACTCACAGTTGCAGCCACTCACGACAAAACAACGAAGAGTTACATCAATTTGAAAGAAAAATATGCCAACTTTGGAAGCGCATCTCGCTCACTTATGAAGGGATTTCAGATATACGAGTATAGGAAAAATAGTCATATGTTGAGCCGAAAAATCGATCCTGAAAGTTAAGTGCGTTAACCTCCGGACACCCTGTAGAGAGGAAGTGGAGAAAAAGGCAGAAAAGAGAGAAAAAAGAGAGAAAAGGAAGAGAAAAGAGAGAGAAGAGAGAAGAGAGAGAAAAAAGAGAAAAAAGAGAGGAAAAGAGAAAGAAAAGGAAGAGAAGGAAGAAAGCAGAAAAAGAGGAATGGAAGGGAACTAAGAAAGAGGAGAAGAAAACAGAGAAAAGAGCTCAACAAGGAAGGAAATTGATATTAAAGAAATAAAACAGAGAGATGAAGGAGAGAAAAAAGAAAATAAGGAAGAAAACGGAGGAGAAAAGGAAGAAAATTGAGATAAAAGGAAGAAAACATAAAAAATAAAGAGGGTAGAAAATAAGGAGTAGAGGAATTGAGGAAGATGATTGGAGGGAGATTACACCTGCTAGGTTGTTACGGAGACAACCCAAATATTAGGAGCTCTTGCGATGAGGCAGCAGAACTTCAAGGACTGAAGAAAAAATCTAAATGGAAATAGGTAAGCCGTGACAGAGGAGCACGATAAGAAGAAAAGGATGTATGAAAAAACTGCCTAGAATCCTAAAGTTTGGAAACTGAGGATACCTGGCCTGACCTAATCTTAATCACACTTGGAGCATCTGAAAGTGGTCATTATTACACATTATGGTTTTCAGTGGAGATATTGCAATTTTGTGAAATAAAACGATCTGTGAAAAGTCATAGCTCCGGACGCTAAAAAGATTTCATGACACGTCCACTGAAAGCGATCTACGACATTGCACGCCACCAATTCCTCCATTTTCATGGTTACTTAGTTATGAAATTCATGATCTTCTTTTGATCGAAAGTTCTTTCCCCCTCTCCACTACCTGCCTCACTGGGGAAACAAAGCCGCAAAGAGAAAACAAGATTCGAAATTGAAATTGCGGGCCAATTGGCACTCCTTACTTTCACGAGTCGTCTCCGATTGGCTGATCCGTCTGGTGCCCACTTTTTGGGGCCCTTATGGAAAATAACACTGGGTTCATTTTTCCTTGAAAATACCTCGAAAATTAGGGAGACTTTATCCGTCGGAGATTTCAGAAATAGACTCTCCAGATTTTTCTAAAGTGATTGATGGGTAATATATGACGCTTTTTTTCTCAAACATGCCGAACAGTTCGACCTGGTATTTTGTTTATTTATTAAATTGCCAATTAGGTACATATGAATTGCGAAAAAAATTCTCTGAAAAATTGGAAGACTTTATCCCAATGTTTCTTAGAAAATCCAAATTTCATTTACTTATAGGAGTTTCTCCTGAGCAAGACAAATCAATGCTTTTACTCATAGTGGAATCCGAAAGCCGCTTATCGACATCTACCGTCCAGTAAGGCACGGAAGGGAGAGGGGTAAAGTACTAGCACCGGTCAGGGGAGGATCATGAATTTGATGACTGAAACAGCGAGAGAGGAGGAAGCGGTAACGGGCGACAAAAGAACGAGAGTTGAGAATTGAGTCGACACTTTTCTGAACAACGTTTGCTGAAGAAGAGGGGAGGAAGTATGAGTTCGACTGAAAAAGACACGATGCGGGCCGATGCGGCAGACTGTCAAAAGGCAAAAGTGAGTTGACGGGAGAACGGAGTGAGAGATAAGAATCGGTTGGATGAAATCGGCTGAAATATTGGGGAGAGCCTAGAATTCGGAGAAAAGAGGTGCCAGCCTGTCGGCCAGACCAGGGACGCAGACATCCGGTGGGTTGCTGGTTACGTGAGGTGAGCAAAGATAAGCCGCCTGCCGCCCTACCGCCGCCAATTCATTTCCCTGCCGATCGGCCGATCCTGATCAAAACTGTGGAACACTTCAATGTTGCCTAATCAGCCTTTCATTCAATTCTGGTGGGAAACTCTCTTGGTGTACCTATGCTGAAACGAGTCCCTTTGGATTTGGGCGGGAAACATACTTTGAGTACCTATGCTGAAACAAAGTCTCTCCTGTATCATCAGCTCTCTCTATATTACTCTGATCTAATTATTGATCTGGTACAAGGCGTCAGGAATTTTCGGTCTTAATTGCTATGGTCGAAAAAATGCATACATCTCTGATCTGATTGAGGATAATTGACTAATTTCGTTAGCGGTGTTTCAAAATCTCCGCTACAATTTTATTTTCTTGAATGAGAACAAATTGACAATATTCCTTGAAGTTTCTTTTCAGAATTTTCCTCGCACAAAGAAAAGAATCCATGGGAGTTTTTAAGCAATGTTGTTGTGTCGTTTACCAACTAAGAAATAAAATATGACGGGCTGTCTGCAACATCGCAAATCGAAATACATGGTTAGGGAGTTTCCTCTATGAAAAAGCTGACAAAAATACAAATATGTAGCTTTGGTTATCGTGAGCAGAATAGCCACGGAATTTGAGAAACGTGGGTACAACCAGTTTCTTGGACAAATGGTGGAGTTTCATACTAATAAGGATAAGCGGGATGGATAAGAAGACATGCTTAACTTGAAATAATTTTCGCGGAATGTTGGTTTCAGCGACCAACGACAAGGGCAATCAAGGTGAAAACTGACCAATTTTTCAGGCAGTTTTTGACGGTTTCCTCTGCCTGGAGCAGAATCAATTTTGAAAAGAGGGCATGTGAATTTTATCAAAATTCTCCGAAAAACCGAAGGACACTTCTTCTCTGCAACTCGAGGAAACTTCTACCTTCGAAAAAAAACTCCCCTGGGAAGAAAGGACCAATGGATGCACTGAAACTAGGCACTGGATCAATCGAATATTTTTCATGCGATTTTTCTCGCTTCAAAAATGATAGTACGATGTACCTACTGCACAGAAAATCCCTGAAGGACAATAAGAAATTTCCTACTCACAATCAGCATCGCTAAAGTACGAATCAAAATTATAAACGTCGACCACTACAGCTACTTCGCCCATTCAACTACGTTCGTCAAGTGTACCAGAATTTTCGATGGGAAACTGTCAAAAACCACGCTGAGACAAAAAGGAGGAGGGAAAGAACAAATCAATGAAAGAGGAAATAAATTAAGATCCAATACAATACGTCAAATACGTTGAGACATTAACAATGATAAATTATTCAATAAATGGGCAAAATTTAAATCAGAAGTATGTACGAAATGAATCTCAAACCTTGATTCAGAACCAGCCAAACCAAGTTGTGACAGAGGGAGGTAATTGCATGGGCCAAATTTTCAATCCAAATCAGAAACACGAGATGTCCAAAGTCCGCAGAAACACACGACCGAATCGCGACATTTACGAATCGTTCACACATTTACGAAATTTCACGCACCATGAGTCAATTTCACGAGGAGATTGAAGGCGAGATCAAAAGTGTACATATCAAGTTCCGTTTAACCACGAATCGTTCATACACGTGCTGAAAATTATCGTCACGGCGAGATTACAAGCGAAACTTTTCAGGGGAAGCACAGCAAAATCCGACCACACACTTTCACGAAACCGCCGCGGAGAAAGGAAACCAAATCTGCCGGTTCATTACGATGGCCTACTCTTCACGAAACCCGAAACGCGACACAATTCCTTCGAAATCTCATCGAAAATTCGTAGGAAAGACTAGTACGATGTTTGAAAAGCGAAATACTCAAGAATAGATGTGAAGGGTGAGAGATTTAACAGTACACCGTTTCACACACTTTCACGAAATCGCCGCGGAGAGAGGAAACCAAATCTGCCGGTTCGTTACGATCGCTTATTCTTCACGAAACGCGTCACAATTCCTTCAAAATCTCATCGAAAATTCGTAGGAAAGACTAGTACGATGTTTGAAAAGCGAAATACTCAAGAATGGATGCGAGGGGTGAGAGATTTTAGCAGCAAAATGATTGAAAACGGTTGAGCGACACGCGACGACCACGGGAGCACGCGACTACGCCGGCGGCGTTCTCTCGGCAACTGATTTTCTAGAAGGAGCAGGGATCCAAGATGGCATGGCGGGGCGCTGGCGGCGGTGACGGGGGGAGGGGAAGATTTTCTGCAAGCTCGACAGACCTTCCCCGCTACCAACAGGATGAACCCTGTTCGCGTTATCTTTCCTTTGCACAGAATTTAGAAATCGTTTCTGCCGGGCCGATTTATTGACACATCCGGTGGTGGAAATGTCGAACCCTGACGAATTTGATGCGCTGAAACTGAATTTCAAATCAGATTTTCTCTTGGGGGTCATCTTTGGAAGTTATCTCTAATATTAAACGAAGACGACGAGAATCACAAAAACTAACGCATTACTGAATTATTGCCAGGCATGCATGCATGTCGATGGCTGTTTATGGTTTCAAAATGCATAGCTTAATTTCCACTTTTTGAATCCTCCGCTAAGATTTAATAACTTTTAAAGTATATAAAGGACAAAAATTATTCTGATTTCTTTGAGGACATTTCGATGGGAGGAAAAATAATCCATAAAAAATTTTCAGAGAAACTGATAGCTGGGTTTCTTTTAGATCATTAGCTGTGAGCGGAGTGCTGCAACGTCGCAATCGAAAATAATATTTTTTTTTTTATTTTATACTTATTATTTTATTGTTTTTTTTTTGTCATTTGCCGTTGCAGCCTCTTTCTAAAACCAGCCAACGAAATTTCTTGAAAACTTCCTCTATTTTTCTTCTCTGTCAACGAAATATATTCTGTATGGATTTCAAGGTAATACGCTAACTTGACCCTCTTCGAAAAAATAAAATAGCAGAAATTTTGAGACGCTGCAATGGAGATACGTGGTTTCGCACGTTTTTGTCATCGATACTATGAAACTTTACGCAATGTTGCGTTCAAATTGTGCTTATTCTCTACCTTAAGGACCGTCCAAATAGTATGTGAGGCATCTTGGCGTACTTAATGAAACATCACCNCCCCCCCCCCTCCTTCGTCGATAAGACAACCTCCCCCCCTCTTTTTGAAGTATAAGACCATCTGGAACTAGGAATTTTAAATTTCTTTTTTACCACGATATTACCTAAAGTGTCGGTACAATTTTCTTTCCCTCTTGATCCGAGAAAAGCAAAAACGCCATAGAGAAAAAAAGAAGGTGTTTGCATCTTGAGGATTGTGTACCCTGTGACGTAGGTCGGTACAACCTGGTCAGTCAAATCCGGAATTTAAGTATGAGAAACGGACCATAACGTCAGATTTTTTTGCTTAAATCAACTCATGATGTCATTTCAAACACTTTAGGTAGAATGCATTTTTTCCATAAACTACACAATTTCCAAGAAAATCGATGATAAAAGTCGCCGTACCGACCTACGTCATCAAAAAAAGTCCAAGATGCCCGAAATGCAAACGCCTTTTTTTTCTCTATGCAAAAACGCGCTATCAATGATAAACCCTCTTCCACCAGTAAGACACCCCCCCCCCCTCCGTTTGAAGTAGGTGACCATCTAAAGCTAGGACTTTTCAGTTTTCTAACCACGATATTAACTACAGGGTCTGTGCAATTTTCTTTTCCTTTTGATCCAAGAAGAGTGAAAACGCGCCATCAATGATAGATTTTATTACTTATGAGGATAGGCGAAAAGAGACGAAAAATCATGGGCGATTTTTGAAAGTTGGCATCACTGTTTTTCCGCCATATAAATCCATTAAAAATTTTGACTGTAAGTGAGACAATTCGCCTCATCAAGAATCGATTGTTTTACATACATTTAAATGGAGGTAAAACAGTGTTGACAACTTTCAAAAATCGCCCCTGCGGAAAAATCCATGCCTCCCGAATCACCATCTGGAGCTTAGAATTTTGATTTTCTTTTTCAAATATATGTTGGTGCCTACTTTACCGCGCTAAGGAAAAACGCCGTATGAACATTCGAGAGTTGCCAAGTTTCCTCACATAAAATATTGATTTTTGAGGAAATAAACGAGTATTTTTCCTCGATATTTTCAGGAACTTTAGGAGGAATTGCAAACAAAATTAGCTGAAAAATTGGAAGAAAAATATTTATGGACTCACCAGGAAATTCGTGTTTTATCAAAGGAAATTCGACAACGTCTGAAGGTTCATACGGCGGTTTATCTTAGCACGGCATTACACTATTTTCCCCCTCTCAATCCGGAAAAAGTAAAAAAACCGTACCTATGATGGAGCCTGTAGGATTGGAAAAATCCATATTTTTCTCTTTTTTTCTGGCCAATTGGCTTCGTCCCTTGGGAACCTACAGCCATCTGCAGGACAGATTTATTGACCGCAGACATCACGGTGAGAGGAACATCCATGCTCCAGGCTTTTCAAATTTTCAGGGATTGGGACCTTGTAGAATCTGTTTCTGCAGATACTCGTCAGTGCCATGAGGATTCTGGATTTGACGCCTCTACCGGGATACGAACCCGGGTCCTATTGACCTAGACCATTAGACCTACAGGGCTGGTTTAAATGCTGCCTTGCCATGTCCTCCTGGCGATAGTCAGAATCCATAATTTTTAGGGGTTTTTTTTCATATGATATTTTTGGGCATGAACAACACTGTTCCCACCTTTGGATCCAAAAAACTCGAAAACGCTATATATTAACTTTTCCACAATATGGCCGGGACTGAGGTCCAATTATGGAAACTATGTCGACCTGACACGACAAGTCATAGCCCCATGGACATATCTTGATCATGCAATATATTGCAGTTTGATATCTTATCGGGCTGCTTTAAACTTTTAATAATCGGCCCGCAGGTCGAGAGGAGCAGAAGAATCCATGATTACTCCCTACCATTTTCCATGGGTGACCATGACCATAATGAGGCTCGGAATTTTGAAGCTTTTAATACGATATTTTGGTACGCATACAAGTTTTCCTGTCATCCTAGAATTATTAGTTGACAGCGCTATCAATGATGGAATCTATGCAACAAAAATAAAGGGTCTTGGGNGCTCTGTGTTGCAGGGATTTAGACTGGCTCTCTCGTGCTTCATAATGACCTTTTTCTGTGAAATGAAAGGGAGTAGGGTAAGGGGAGTAAGGCCTCAACCGTGAGAGTTTCTGCAAAGTTATGGCCTCTGGATGCGATATCATGTAACTTTCAATAACTAATTTTGGTTTCAGGTATTTTTTCAGTAAGTTGTAATTTTTAGCCGACGTGCGTTAAAAATCAATTTAAAGGTGACTAGATGGCTAGCTGTCTAGCTCACTAGATGGCGCAAGTTTATTCGTCGTCAGTGACCGCTTGCCCAAGTCTCGGGCTGGTTTCCACGACCTCTCCTAGCTTGGTATCAGGAAATTAGGGTGGAGGCGCTGCATTATGCAAATTGCCCCAATGGACCACTAGACAAGGTACGAATTTAAGCATTCTAATACATGTTTCCGAACCAGACTTTCACGCGAAACACGATTTGCGCAACGAAAATTACTGAAATCAACTCCTTAGGAAGATATTAACGTTTTTATTTCACATTGGTTATGAGGAATTTAAAAGGCCCGCTCACAAGAAACTCAAAGCTCTACGTAAGTCAAATCGCGCACCACAACGGTTTCAGCGAGCCTCTCAATCGAGCAAACGTTCATTTCCCACCATGTGTTGTTCAAACTATAAGCAATTTGCTGTAACTGAGCCAAAGCGTCAAGATTGAGGTTGCCAGATTTTTATATCGCAGAGACTGTCATGATGACGTTTAGCGCGCGATGTGAATCACGTATAGCATTGAGTTTTCATGAGCGGGTGGTTTGAATTCAGGCATAAAGAATCATTTAATTTCTTCGTAAGGAGTTGATTTCGGTAGTTTTTGTTGTGCGCATCGTGTTCTACGTGAAATTTCGGTTAAGAAACCTGTATCAGAATGCTGAAATTCGTACCTTGTCTAGTGGTCCATTAGGGATGTCGATTTTTTTTAAAAAATCGATTACGCGAATCGATTCGATTTTTTCCGAAAAACCGATTAATCGATTTAAAATCGTACCTCAAAAATCGATTTTTAAAATCGAATCGAAAAGATCGTTTTTTCCCGCTAGAAATTTTTTAAGTGAAAGAAAGTTCTAGTGGCGTTGATTTGATTTGGATTTTGGTGGCGTGGTGGCCTGAGGCCTCAACGTGGTGGATGGTAATTGAACGATTGAACGGCATTTTTGGGTAAGTAATAAGAATTGTTGGTAATTAATTGTACACGCCTATTCCTTGCAGAGATTTCATATTATCACATTGAGGCCGAAAAGCCGATGGGAACAATTAAAAGGCCCAGGCCTATACGCTAATAGGCCTCTCCATGCTCTCGCTCTTAGGTACTAATGTGCCACCACATTATTTTAATTGATCAATCTATGTCCATGCGAAAGCTCTGTCACAACAAGAGCCTTGAAGT
The DNA here is from genome assembly GCF_001854935.1 of Bemisia tabaci. Lineage (NCBI taxonomy): Eukaryota > Metazoa > Arthropoda > Insecta > Hemiptera > Aleyrodidae > Bemisia > Bemisia tabaci. The sequence goes on along the minus strand of NW_017547103.1, from coordinate 1,313,772 downwards.
AACATACTGGGCTAGCGGCAAGCTAACAAAATTGTAGATAGTTTCTCTGAGGTCTGTCCACAACATTCACATACTAGGAACATCTCTGCTTACTACTTACGCCCAACACTTAGGATGTCTCTTCCTCGGGGAGATATCTTTGAACGAATTTCTGTACATAACAGTCTGCCTACTTAGAGCCTTGTCTACACAAGAGAAGTTTGTGTGAAGTTTGCAGAACTTGCTCCGTCTGCACATTGTCTTTCTCCAATTTTATGTGCGCACAAGGAACAAGTTCTGCAAACTTTGCTGGAACTTCTCTCAGTTCTCTCACGCAGGAAAGGCCAAGCATGTCGTGAGGCCATGGATGGTATCCTTCAACATATAGGCCCAAATCTGGGCCTGAATTTGTTGGAATAGAGGAGCCTCATAAAATAGGAACCATCATTTCCAGATGAAGCTACAGCCCCAGGTGAATAGATTTTATAATGTTTTGACGAGTACCTAAAAGGTCTTTTCATTTTAACCGTTTGGTATGATATGCAATGAACAGCCATATTGTTTTCTGACGGATCGAATTAGAAGTGAAGATTTTATGCGGTTGAGAAACTACATACGGATAGTTTTAAAACAGAAACTGTCCAGAAACAAGGTATTTTTAAGATTCTGCCGCAATGGTTTCCCATAGTTTTAAAGTTAGTTTTCAGTTCTGGGGATCACCACTATTATTTTTCTTCTCATGATGGATGAGCGACATGTTGCTTGATATGTTTAGCAACCAAGATCTATTAACTTCGTTTGCATGGTTGACCAATTTTCTTGGCAAACTGTTTCATCAATCACTATTAGTTGGCAATGTTTGTTGCTGCGTATAGGAAAATAGGAAGCCCCTGAATAAAACTTTTGACTCTGTCATTGACATTCTCAGGATAGCCAGTGAAGGGCCTCTAAAACATGTACTTTTTGTTAGAGACCTTCGGTTCAAAAGTAATCATTGGTTATTTTTCTATGTCAGGGAATCTAGTTTTTATGATTTTTTTGGAAATCTTCGTTGGACACCATTTAGCAGTAGTGATCTCTCTACATTAAGTTATTATTTCCGGGACAGCTCTTTTATAAGCAAAGTTCATTAGTCTGTTGTGTAATAATATTAATTGCTCTGCCACAATATTGTAGGTATGGCGGGCCGAAGCCAAAAGCGGAAGGCAAGTGCCAACCTCAAACCCGAGTTCGAGACCATCTCAAGATTCGAAAAACGATGCCGGAGGTGCCAAAAAATGGTAAAGACGTGTGGCAACACCACTAACCTAAAACAACACTTCATGAGGAAACATGAAGAAGTCTACCATCGCCTTCTTCAGGCTGCCCAGCAGGCTGAAAATCCAGATCCAGATGATCCAGATGCACCTGATGAGGTAATGATCATTCTATGAAGAAAATATTCTAATTTTTATTGCCTTTAATTTATGCAGATGATGTACATACGTACATCAGCTGAAGCATGTACTTAGGATCAAAAAGGCACAAAGTCAACTTCGGATCAAAAAGGCACAAAGTCAACTTAGGATCAAAAAGGCACAAAGTCACTTTTTTCAACTTTCAGAGAACCCCAAAAATCTGAAACTTTTCTTTGGCCTGATGAATTTTTTTGGGTTAAGGCTTAAATCACACTTTGGACCCGTGTGATTAGACATGTAAAGTTTAAAAGTAAATGTTGTTTTCACAAAGGATGACTCTTCTGCTTTGCTTATCGTCCATATGTGCTTCGATTATTGCGATTACTTAAAAAAAAAAATCTGTTGAATTGCCCTGCCAAGATATGTTTATATCCACAAATTGATCCCCTGACTGTTTTCGTGGCTCCCTCCCAGGAACTACCTCAAATTTTATAATGCCCATAGGGGGATTTTCAAGATTGATAATTCCACAGCATATTTAGACACTAAATATCAAAGATATGCAACAAAGGATTTTTTTTTTTGCTTTTATGAATAGAAAGATGGTGAAGGTTAATCTTATGGAGGTTATTTTCTTTCATTGTAGGTGCCTGAACAAGTTGAACCAGTAGCTGGCCCGAGCAGAGAAAGTGATCCTCCTAGAGTTCCCAGCACAGTGACTCCTTCAAGACAAGTTCAGCAACCCAGCCAAGCAGGTACTTCAGCGAGAAATCTTGGCCAGCCCACCATGCCAGCCGAAGCGGATCCTCAGAGAGTTCCCAGCACAGCGACTCCTTCAAGACAATCACAGCAACCCAGCCGAGCGGGTACTCCAGCGAGAAACCTTAGCCAGCCCACCATGCCAGCCACTTTCAATACCAGCAACAGTTTCAAAATAGGTAACAATTGAAGATATTATTACCTACTTGAAGGGCCAATCAAGTCTTACGCAAGATTGCTGACTTTTTGATACCATTTTCCTCCTTCCGAGGCACCCATAATGCAACCTGTCACCCTTCCCCCTCCATTTTTTCAGGTACTAAGGAAAAAAGCCAGAAAAATTAGCTAGATAAAATTTAAGGTGTTTGGAAAGACATATCAATGATAAATAGTGATGAAAAGACGACATTCAATTAAATTTAATTGTGTTATATACGAATATATAACCTACACAACAGTCCCAATGCATCGCTTTGCTTAAGAGGAGGGGCGGAAGTCCCCTCGAACCAAATTTGCCCTGTTCATAATACAAATCAGTAAGAGAAAGTGTTATTAAATTTGCAATCATTTCATTCTATGATGAATAGTATTATTGATAGTACAGTCACTAATATTATTGATATTTTTTCTTCCTCTCAGGGGGCGCTCGAGATAAACAGTTGGTGAACGCTCTTATGTTTATGATTGCCAAAGATAACGAACCTTTTAGAATTGTCGAAAAAGAAGGTTTTCGTTATTTCTGTTCAGTGGCTGTTCCACACTTTCAAATACCAGGTAAAACAAAAATCACTTATCTGATGGACAAAAAGTTCTCAGAACTAAAACCATTAGTCAAAGATACGTCATTTAAAGATATTGACTATATCTGCATTACATTTGATGTATGGACAGATACAATGAACCATAAAAGTTATCTGGGCATTACAGCTCATTTTATGGAAAATGGTAAACTGGTAAGCTTAATTTTAAATACAGTACACCTGGAAGAAAGGCACCTAGGTGTAAATATAAAGAACAAAGTAGAAGAAACTTTTAAAGATTGGGGGCTTAGAACCCTTCAGATAGTCCTTGTTGTAACGGATGGAGCTGCGAATATGGTGAATGCTGCAAATCTTTTGACCGGGAATGAAGATAAACATCTACATTGCATTGCGCATGTGCTTAATCTTATTGCTGAAGTGGTATTAGCAAATCCCTTCCTGGCACCGCTCCTAGCACCAGTGAAGGCCATCATCACAGCTTTTATTCAAAGTTATATTCTTTCTGATGAGCCAAGAGACGCCCAACCACCTGGTGAAGCCCTCAAACTCATGCAGTCAGTGATAACTCGATGGAACTCAGAATTCTATATGATCCAAAGATTTTTAAAATTAAAAGACTATATCAGTGGTGTGCTTATAAACCACCCTGACTCGGTACAGATGATTAGTGCAAGAAAAGTTAGCGAGCTCCAAGAGGTGATGACGCTCTTGGAGCCGCTTGAGGAAATGACCAGACATTTAAGTGGTCTTCATTATGTTACGTGCTCAGCCGTAATTCCATTGGTAAACTGCCTCCGTGCCACAATTCAACTGAAAAGACCTGAATCAGCAGTAGCTGTTGCTGTGCAAGCTGCACTTCTGGCTGAGATTGATCGTCCAGATCGATTTGGAAATATTGAGTTGAACCAGAATCTCATGATGGCTATGATTCTAGATCCTAGATTTAAGCAGGATCACTCACAGCATCCTACCCATGTGGCAGCTGCTTTTACCAAGATATCAGAATTGGTCAGTAGAGAGGACATGGTGGCCGAAGTGGAAAATTTAGATCAGGCAGCAGAAGAAGACGGAGCAGTTCATCATGGTCTTTTATTGCACCATGAAACTATTAGAGCACAGAGAAATTCTTCACGCAACCGCACCATCGGGGGTATGCACAGAGAGCTGAGACTGTATCTCGAGGAAGAAACGATTCCTACAAAACATTGTCCCATCACCTACTGGATGAGGTATAAGGATGTTTTCCCTAGTTTATTTAGAGTTGCAAAAAGGTTTTTAATTATGCCTGCCACCTCTGTACCCTCAGAGAGGTTATTTTCTCAAGCTGGGCTTATTTTAACAAACGAGAGAAGCAGGCTTGATTCCCAAAGGCTCTCAGCTTTGTTGTTCTTAAACTCACTGTCCAAAGAGAAGTGGAACTTGTAAGATGTGTCTGTTCTGCCTTTCTGCTATTCACATGTAGTTTTGTTGTTCCATCTTTTGGACCTTTAGTCAAATATTTGTTTCGTTTGCTTACCTACCAGGTGCTTTAGAATATATTTTTAAGTATATTGCGTATTGAAGTTAAAAGTGTAGACTTCGTCAACTTCGTGTGAAATTGAAGTGCCTTTATTCTTGGGCTCTCCTACAAATGTTTTGTTGTTCTATTTCATGTGCCTTTTCTAAAATAGAAAAACACATTTTCAACATTGTTAAATTTTGTGGTAAAAACTTTTCTGTCATTGTAAAAGAAATCTCTTTTAAGGTTATTCCTGGTTGCAAATCTGTCTAGTTTTGAGCAAGGTAGAGACGTGCATTGAATACGGAACTTCGACTACTCATAAAAGTTATTTTTCACTTTCTTTATTAGCTATTGCGCCAAAAAGGGGAAAATTCATAGAATTTTCACAGTCTTTCCGAGTAAGTGTTCATAGAAATAAGGCTTCTTTTTTTTTCCTTTCCACACACTGACACAAAGTTCATTGAAATTTCAATTGGACCTGTAAAATGCTATCAAGCACAACAAAGCTCAGACAAATTTAAGAATGTTCTTACGGTTCAGTAGAGATTTGCACTCATTCTAAGCAGTATTTCGGCTCTAGTACTCTTTCAAAGTTACTGTTCCGTACTATTTTCAATATTTTTCAATTTTATAATAAAAATTTTCTGTCATTGTCATAGAAAATTAGGTCTCTTTTAAAGTTGTTCTTCACTGTAAATTTTTCTAGTTTGCTCTTAGTTCAATACACAAAAGCAATATTGAGCACGGTACTTGAACTACTCATTAGAGTTACTTATCACTTTCCCAACTGCATAGCTGTTTCTCTAACAACTGGAAAATTCATTAAACTTTTTACAGTTTTCCGAGTCTTCTTAGAACATAAGTTTTTTTTTGCTTTCCACAAATCGACATAATGTTTATTAAAGTATTAGTAGGAGCAGTAACGTGGTATTTCTCGAGAAAAATTTATTGCAGACAAATTTAATAATGTACTTAGGGTTCTGTTGAGATTTGCACTCACTGAAAGCAGTATTTTGGCTCAAGTGGCCTTTCGAAGTTGGCATTCGTACCTACTATTTTCGGTATTTTTTATTTTGTAATGAAAATTTTCAGTCATTGGTACTGAAAATTAGATCTCTTTTAAAGTCGTTCCTCATTGTAAATTTTTCTAGATTTCTCTTAGTTATATACGCAAAAGCAATATTGAGTACGATACTTAAAGTACTCATTAGAGTTTCTTTTCACTTTCCTATCTGCGTAACTGTTTCTCTAATAACGAGAAAATTCATTAAATATTTACAGTAGGAGCAGTAACGTGGTATTTCTCAAGAAAAATTTATTGCAGACAAATTTAATAATGTACTTAAGGTTCTGTTGAGATTTGCACTCACTGAAAGCAGTATTTCGGCTCAAGTGGACTTTCGAAGTTGGCATTCGTACCTACTATTTTCGGTATTTTTTATTTTGTAATGAAAATTTTCAGTCATTGGTACTGAAAATCAAATCTCTTTTAAAGTTGTTCCTCACCGTAATTTTGTCTAGTTTGCTCTTAGTTTAAGACGCAAAAGCAATATTGAGTACAGTACTTAAACTACTCATTAGAGTTTCTTTTCACTTTCCTATCTGCATAGCTGTTTCTCCAACAACTGGAAAATTCATCAAATATTTACAGTTTTCCTAAGTCTTCTTAGAACTTAGATTTTTTTTTTTGTTCTCCACAAATTGACATAATGTTTATTAAAGTATTAGTAGGACCAGTAAAATGGTATTTCTCGAGTTATTTTTTATTGCAAACAAATTTAATAATGTACTTAAGGTTCAGTTGAGATTTGCACTCGTTCTATAGTATTTCGGCTCCATGTGCCTGCATTCCGTACTTCTTTCAACATTTTTTTTATTTTGCTCTGATAATTTTCAGTCTTTGTTACAGAAAATCTGTTCTCTTTCTAAGTTGCTCCTCATCATACATTTTTCTAGTTTGCTCCTAAGCTTAAGTGGAAAAGCGTTACCTATGGAATGCGAAACTGTGATTACCTACTTATTAGAGTTAGTTTTCACTGTGTATTTTATAAGTTTAAATGTAAGCGTTTTTATTTTTTATTACATTTTCATTTTCAGTTTCATTCGATTCTTTATATTTCTCATTCCTATTTTTATATTTTACGTCATATCTGTCCAGTGTTAAGGGCCTATTAGTCCATTAGATTTCATCATTTTCAATCTTAATTATTCATCAATTAAAGCGTGTAAAAACAATCAAATTTTACTCCCTAAGAGAGTTTGTATGGTCTATAGTCGACCCAATAGGCCAGCATTTTCCTTTTCAGAGCAGCAGTTCTAATACTGATCTAATACTTGGACATGGAATACTTCCCTGAAATAAGCTCAAACCCAGGACAGAGTGACAGAGATCCATTTTTCATTTAAAATAGTCACAATTTTTGATGCGGTTTCGAATTTTAGCTTTTTTCTGTGAGCATCAATTCCCACTTTTATGAGTGCCTTTTTTTTGCTATAGCACTTTTTGGAGAGCAGATTTATTTTGTGTTACCTTTATCTGAATCTTGTGCATTGGCACACTTTCATCGGCAGTAGAGAAAAAAATTCACAAAAGAGAAATGCCAGCAAGAACATTTTTTAAGAAAAGAGAAAAAAAGTCTAAGAACCCTAGTGATGCGGAATGCCCCGTAATACAGGATCTTGTTTGTTAGAAATGCTCATTGATTTTTGGAAGAAATTTTTTATTTTATTTATAAGTCAGAAAAAAAATTAAAATCAGCCCGAACGCCGGTTGATTGGATGGCCAGGATTAAAGTTGCGGACAACTCCAAGGGCAGGATTTCCATTGAATCCTATATATTAAAATGCAAAGTTCCGAATCTTGGGGCATTAACTTTGAGAGAACCACCGGACCGATTTGCGTGATCTTTTTTTTAAATGAAAGCCCCTGAGCTGTAGATTTGCAGGCTGTGATCGTTTTTTCGATTTTCTCAAATTTTCTCCCATAATTTTCTCAAATTTTCTTCGATGCATTAAAACGGAGGTCCGAATCTTTGGACGTTAACTCTGAGGGAACCACTGGACCGATTTGCATGATTTTTGTTTTAAATGAAAGCCTGTGATCTGTAGATTTGCAGGCTGTGATTGTTTTTTCAATTTTCTCAAATTGTCTTACTTTTATCGACGAGTGAAGTTTAGCTGGGCTCAAATTTTCTCCCATTTATTCAGACTAAAGTCCGCATTTTGGGACATAAACTTTGAGAGAACCACCGGACCGATTTGCATGGGTTTTTTTTTAAATGAAAGCTTCTGATCTGTAGATTTGCAGGCTGTAATTGTTTTTTCGATTTTCTCAAATTTTCTTACTTTTATCGACGAGTAAAGCTCGGCTGTTTCGAGCGGTCATCTGGCCGCTACCTGCTTGTTCGTCCCTAGATACCCCCTCTAGGGTCCCAGCCACCCCTCCCACCACGTTCTTTCGGCTATCTCCGTTTTCTTTCGTATAGCTTTCCTCCCACCAACCTCAAAGAAGGTTTGGGTCGCATTGTCGTTCGTCACTCACCACCCACATTCCGTCGCAATCTCTCGGCTACTCCGCTTCACCACTTCTTGATAGGCATCCTGGCGATTTGACTGACCCTGACTTATTAACTGCAGCGGTGCGCACACGTATTGCTAACAACATGTATTGTTATGGACATTTCATTCTGATTTGTTCTTTTCTCTTTCCAACTTTGTTTCAAATTTGCTTGATACTTCGTTTCTTCCTCTCTCTTTATTTTGTTGGTCGGTCGACTACGTTGATCGGCTTTTTGCTATTGAAAGCACATTAAGACTTCATGGATTTTCAATATCATCATTTGATCTTCCGGAATTGCTTCCAATTAACCTGAATCTTCAAGGGTCGGAGCCTGACTCTCCTCCCCCTAAAACTATGATTCCATGATTTCTGCCGCTAACCCAGAGCAACATCAAATTATTTCTGAAATAATTAGTCTCATCCAAAATCCATCTTGAACGTGTAATGCAATTTTCATTGATGGTCCAGGAGAATTGGGAAAAACTTTCGTTTAAGAATGTCTTGCTGCGTATTGTACAAAGGAAAACTTAGACGTCATCTCCGTTGCTTGGACAGGTATCGCCGCATCGTTGCTACCTACCGGTCGGCCGGTTCATAGCAAATTCAAAATTCTTTCGGTTCTGAATGAGAACTCTGTGTCGAGTCTGACGGTTAGCTCAAGAGAGGCTGAGACTATTCGGAAAACAACGATCATTTTTTGGGGTGAAGCTCCCATGGTTATCACGCATGCCCTGGCATGCATCGACCGACTTCTTAGAGAATGGGTAATGATATCCCTTTTCGAGGAAAAATTGTCGTCTAGGGTGGTGATTTTAGACAGGTTTTACCCGTTGTTCCGCATGCTTCTCGCCAAACATTGGTGCATAAATGCAATCAAATTCTCACCACTTTGACCTCTTTTCAAAATCAGAAAACTTACTCAAAATATGAGAACTTTGCAAGACGAAGCGGAGTTCGCAAAACTTTAACTCGAAATAGGTGATGGTGTTTACCTTTCTGCTAAAAAAGGCCATGCCGGAATTCATTGATTTACCGACAAGCAGTACTACTGAAACTGATATTATTACTGAAATTTATGGAAAAGATAGCTTCCTCATGTTCAAACGTAGATTTCACTAACTGCGCAATTCTGGCCCCTAAAAATAAGCATTGCAATGAAATTAACGACAAGGTTGTTGAAGTTCTTTCAGGTGTCTCTAAAACGTACTACAGTGTTAACAGGCTCATTGTAGAGGAAGAGGGAGAGGCTCTCAATTTTTCCCTCGAATTCTTGGACAGTTTTAATCTTAGTGGCTTACCACCGAATAAACTCACACTTTTGGAGGGGGTTTTTGTCATGCTTTTAAGAAACCTCAACGTTTCTAAAGGTTTATCGAATGGTACCCGATTGATCGTCTGGAAACGTTATGAAAATTGTCTTGATTTGCAGGTCATTTCCGGCGAGAAGGCCGCGGTGAAAGAATTTCACTGCCAAGAATTGATTTGTCACCTGCAGTCTCCTCTCTCCCTTTCTCTTTTAAGAGGCGACAATTTCCAATTCGCATTGCGTTCTGCATGACCATCATCAAAGCTAAGGGTCAAACACTGAAGCGAGTCGGCATTTATTTACCCCAAACAGTTTTTGGTCATGGTCAACTATATGTTGCACTCTCACGAGCTACATCGTACAAAAATTTTGAAGTCCAAATTCTTCCCAAAGGCAACCGTACAAAAAACATCGTGCACAAAGAGGTGCTTCGATCTTTTATAAATCTCAAAAGCCTCATAGTCATTAGAAAATTATCAAAAAATAAAAATAAAAAAAAATTAAAAAATAACACAAAAAAAAGGAAAAACTAATAATGCGAGCTTTTTATAACATCTTTCGGTAGAATGGCAGTCTCCACCCTGTAACGCAGAGAGGCAGTTAAATTCCTTGATCTTCTGCCGCAGAATCATCATCATTATTAAATAGATTCAACTAATCGCTCCGATTCCAAATAAGCTACTGCACCACCATTGCTAGCTGTGGAGGGCGCCCGTAGGGCGCCCGGAGCAGCTAGTAAATTTAAAAATTCTAGCCCTGGTGGCCGGAGCAGTTGTCTTCTACGCCTGGCCACATCCTGTGCTCTCCGCATGGCTCTTTCTGCAGGCTGTTCTTGTGCCTTTAAGAAAATAGGTAGTAGTAGTAGTAAAATAATTTTATTTTAAAGCGGTGCTTTAGCATCTAAGGCCATTTACACCTCTAAAGAGGGCAGTAACAGTAATAAATTTACATGGAAATATCAGTAAAAATACAAAAGGGTTGNAAGAGATTTAACTTTGAGACCGGTCAAAACCCACAACTAGTTCAAGGAATGTTTGACGTTTGACCGTTTTGACGGTTAAGAAGTTTTGTTTACAGTATTCCAAGGCGGATAAAGAATGGTGGTCGCATTTCGATTTTGGCTGCCATCTTGAAGCGTTGTGACGTCAGGAGGGTACGGGTTTTGCCGTGCAATCCGAGGTTGAGTCGGCCCCCCCGGCCTCGGCCAGCCCATGTACCCGATGTACCCGATACCGTGTGACGTCCAGAGGGTACGAAATGCGATCACCATTCTTTATCCGCCTTGACAGTATTCATTCAAATTTCAAAGAGGTTATGGTCGTTATGGTGCTTGAAGATCTGATCAGCAATTGCAATTAAACCTAAAAGAATGTATTAGAAAGTTTACCAAACGCTAAATACCTTCCTTCTGGACCCGCGTTTGAACGTAGAGTCCCTTTATAACCCAGAGTTAAGACAACTCACTTTTGGTTAGGCTGAAAGTGGCCTAAAAAAAAATCCAATTCTGATTGGTTCTCGCTCATGGAGGCCGAAACGAGTGCACCAAGATGGCGGTACCTCGAATGTGAACAAAAGTAATGAAAATATAACTAAATTGTGGTTTATCAAGAGTGAATTGTTATTTTAATCGCACCAAAATGAAAATATATTAAGAAATTATCCACTAATCAATCTAATTTAAAGGTTTTGATCAGTTTTTGTTGATGTTGTTGTTTTTGGATGACAGACATCGGAGGATTCCTTATCCTTATCCCTCAATATCGTTCGTTTGAGTGCACTCGTTTCGGCCTCCATGGCCAGCCAAGGCCGGCTGCCAGTCAGCTGATAATCGAGTTGTCTTAACTCTGGGTTATAAAGGGACTCTATTTGAACGTAAGTAGGTTTGACGTGACGTTAAAAGAGTAATCTAGACAGAGCGAAAAAGTCTGAACGATTTTTACGATTTTTTTAAATAGAAAATCGATTGAATCGATAAATCGTCTCTCACAAAATCGATTCAAAAAAATCGATTTTTTCAGAGAAAAAATCGATTCGTCAGAATCGAATCGAAAAAATCGACATACCTAGCCCCAATAAGCCCGGATCGCATCTGCTCTGGCCTTCCTGTATAATCGTTTCTTGTGATGAGTTGCACCAAAGAGCGTATCACATTCAGGAAGAGTTGTACTCATATGAGCAATTTTCCCTCTGTATTCAGATTTTCAGCTAAATGCTACTTTGTAATGCACTTTCTCTAAAAATTCCAACTTACTGGCTTACGACCCGTGCGTTTACTACAGTCAGTTTGTGTTATTTATTTCGTACCTTTAATTTTGTTTATGTTTATGTATTTTCCACAAAATGCTCGTTTCCTCGTGTTGATTTTTGCTCTTTATGTTACTTTGTCTCTAAATTACGTCAAGCACACACTAAATTCAACTAGAATAGTTGGATAATCCCTGTAATGTTTCATGAGGAATTATTAAGTTTTCTGAAATTTATATATTTCAGACCGCTGAGAGTTCTAAAAATAGTTTGAATATAAAAAATAAAGCATTCAAAATGACCTATGGGAATGGAAAGAAAGGGGGGGGGGGTAGAGGAGTTGGAAGAGTTAGCGGTCGGTAACCCGTTAATTCAGAATCAATCAAGAAATTCAATATTTAATATGCATCGATCGGAGTGTGAGACTTGTTTCGTAGGCTCAGATTGAAGGCACTAATTATTATGACGCCTTTACAAACATGAGGCAAGCAAAGGCATCTATGGTCTGGGGAAGACAAAAGCACAAATAATGAAATCGTGAAGAATAGAAAAAGCTTTCACTTGTGTGCTGAAAATTTCGAATAATCACCTAATATGAAAATTCAGATTTTTAGGGGGCAATTTTTAGAAGCCACGTTGGCGCAGAGCCTTCATTTTTTAGGCGCATTTAGCGCGTTGGCGCCTTTGAGTTTCAAATACTGATGTACAGAATCTGAAAATTTGAAGGAAAAATATTCACACATTTCCTGAAAAACGAATGTTTACTAAGGGGTTTTTTTAAATTCTGGCTTTCACGCAAGATTTTCTGCTACCACCAACAAAAGTTGGATGAAACGCTGTTTGAAAACCCATACCCCTTGAAATTCGCCACAGATACTTATACATCATGCAGAAGTAACAATTTTGTCCAACTTTATTGAATAAAAAGTTTGACCATGTAAATCAGGTTTCATGTGTGAAGTTCTTACATTTCATTCTCAAATACCTACTATCTTTATTTGATCTTCAATGAGAAGCTACCACCAGTTTTCTCCTCACTTCACCTCTACTTCTTGTCATTGTATCAGACTTTCCGGAGCCTGCCTTATTACTCCTCTTGAATACTTGAGCTTTCCTTTCAAATTAGTTAATGCACTGTTAGCCGTCTTCCGAATGAGAAATTAGGTACTTACCCACTGACCCGGTGTTGTTCACATCTGTTTGAATTATACGTTGTTAAGCCATGAGTATTCTGGTTTTCAATCAGATGTCAATGCAAGTGAATACTTCGAGTAAGTGCACATAGGCTTCACATACTTTGACCATCTTTATTCTGACTCAGTACTTCTTCACCTTTTCTACCGCAGTACATTTTGAATTCTTGGGCACAGTCACTGTCTGCTCTTACTGTTTACTAAAAGTTTACTTTGTCTAGGAGTCTTGTCATTGTCTGTCTGAAAGTTTACTTTGACAACGCACTTTACCTATAGTGTGATCATAGGTTCAATTCTGTTGAATTCATTGATGTAATGAGGAAGGTACATAGAAAAAACTGACTCACCTGGACATCATACAGTTTGTCTCGCTGACTTGCAAGGGCGCTACCTTTGATCAACATGATTTCACTGTCATAAGACAGGCTGCATAAGTGTTGGCTCTCAAAAGAATTTTCTCCCTTTTGAAACTGCTTCAGTCCGTCAACGGACTGGAAAACCTCCAGGATGTGATAGAGTTTAATCATGGTTAAAAACCTTAAAAACACAGACTACCAGAAACACAAAAACAGTAATAACACGATGCACAAACGTTTGAACATGCTCGAATAATAAGGTTATGCTATTGTTTGGATCCAGTTCGATACAATCGATACGGACTGTGACGTTGACGTAGCACAGACGAGAGGTAAACATAACCTCACTTTTACCGGGTGGCTGCATTTTCGTTTGTTTCATCATTTCATGACTACTGATAACAGTTTTTCTCTCTTTAAAATTTGATTGCATATCTCGGCATATCTTGATTTTATCTAAATGATGTGTTGTCCGTTCACAGCTTGTGTTTAATACCGTTTAATGAATGTATATCGCCCTCTCTTTTCGTTTATAAGTGTTCTCTTGCGGTGCACAACACTCAATAATTATGAACGATAGGAAGCTAACAATCTTGTATGGAAGTCAAACCGGGACTGCTCAGGACATTGCTGAAAGGATATGGAGGGAAAGCAAACAGTACGTTATTTAGTTCATTATACATCTTATTCTTACCCAATTTAATGTTTGAGGATTACATCGTTTACAGTTAGGTTTCGTCACTGAGCGAGTGACACCCTCTCGAACATTTTGTCAAATTGAAACAAGCTGTTTGATAGGCCTAACAGCATACTATCATAAGATTAATTTATCTTTGAAACTGTCTAAATCATATATAATTCTTATGAGGAACTTACATACTAAGAATATTATACAAGAATGGAGTAAGGTAAGAAAGTAACCTTAGATTTAGTCAAATTATAGTTTATCACTCATCTCAGTAATAACAATTATTTTAACATATGTGGGCCCTTAAGAAACATAAATTCGAAAATGATTACATAGAGCTTGAGCCCTGTAAGTTGGTTGCCATGTAGAGCCAGGCTGAGGATCTGCCATCTCAGTTGTCATTTTTACGTTCTATGGTATGACGAAAACTTCAGATTGTCTGTTGCATTTTAAAAGTTAGTCAAACATTAAGGTATGAGCTAAATTATGTTCAAGGTCAGAAGAGGCTTTGATCAGAGTGGAAAAGGAGAGCAATATTATTTATGAACCCTGAAGATGTGATTTTAGGTTTCAGGGCTAAAGACAGAAACATCTTCAAAACAGCCTTAAGATCATTCAGATTTACCTACATTTTCTCTGCTCAGAAAAGAAATAAAATAACATATAATTCTGCACATGTTGTATCTGCTACGTTCGAGAAATCATGTAAAGAGAATACTACATGAATACAAATGATGTCAAGAAATTTGTATTAAAATAAAATTGAACATTATGCAAGAGTCTTATCAAATTTGTTTCTAATTCTTTCAGCTACCATTTTAAAGGCCCTGTGAAACCACTTGATGAATTTGATGTGCGAAATCTAATTTATGAGCCAGTATTAATTTTTGTTTGCGCAACAACTGGTCAGGGAGAAGAGCCAGACAACATGAAAAAATTTTGGAAATTTCTACTGAGGAGAAATTTGCCATCAACATCCTTGATAAATTCAAAGTAAGTTCTAGTTCTGTTTTCCTTCTGTAATAGGACTCATGATTAGGGTAGGAAAATACCTGCTTTTTGCCAATCTATTTGAGGGAGCATCACAGGTTAAAAACTGGACACCATGACGCTCATTGATCGTCACTCTACAAACATCATCATCGAAAATCTGATCATGATCTGAATTTCGTCTGATAAGAGGTCTTATCAAGTTCCGTGTAGCATGTTTCTGAACCTTTTGTGGGTTTAAATGACTTTCTATGCTTAACACACAGTTCCAAAGTGAAGTAAAAATATCGATGAGAATTCAGGTATATTCTGACAGCAAAACCCTGCATTGTAGTCCACATAGTGGCAAGTGAGGGATTGAGTCTGTTGAAGGGCTTGTCCTACTTTGATTGTTTGTGGAAGACAATACACTTGTAGCTTAACCTTGGTCTCAAGTCAGTCACTGTTGCCACATTTTTTGGTACTTACCTACTGACTGCCTGACCATTACTTTTTCTATATGCTCCGATAGCTTAAGTGTTTTATTAATTTTTCTTTTTCAGGTTTGCTATTCTAGGTCTTGGTGATTCTTCTTATGCTAAATTCAACTTTGTTGCAAAAAAACTGAGCAAGAGACTCGAACAGTTAGGCGCTGAGCGAATATGCTCTGTTGGATTGGCTGATGATCAGCACGACCTTGGAGCTGATGCAGTTGTTGATCCTTGGATAAAAAATTTATGGGAAACTCTATTGAATATTTATCCTTTACCCTCTGGTGTTCAGCCTTCAAAAAGCGATTCACTTCCTCTCTCAAGGTAAACAAGTTTTAACAATGGACCTTCAGACAATGGGAGTATTCTTATACCCGTTCCTCTCTCAAAAATTCATGCAAAACATGATTCGCGTAATAAAATTTACTGGAATTAACTCCTTCGATATTTAAAGTTTATCAATGGTGTGATTTCAAACCTCCTGGTCATAGAAATACAAAAGTCTGCATGAGTCACATCACGCACCAAACATTACTGAAGCAGTTTCTCCTGTGTGCAAATATGGCAACCTCAATTTCATCACTATGGCTCACCTGCTTCATGCTGTTAACACATTGAATAGCATAAGGTACGGTAGGAATATTGCTCAATTAAGACGTCAGCTAAAACCGTTGCACAAATTGATTCAAGTAAACTATTGTTTTTCTTGTGAGCAAAAAATTCAAATTTCTCATAACCAATTTGAATTAAAAATGTCAATATTTTAGTCAGGAGCTGATTTAAGTTATTTTCGTTGGGCAAAGTGTGTTTCATGTGAAATATAGCAGGATCATGTAGCAGATTGCCTAAATTCAACCATTGCCTAGTGGTCTATTACAATCTATATGGTCAGAAAAATAAATCTCATAATCTTATAACTCATGATGCAACAGTTAGAGAAAATGTTTGTCTCAGTTCTGTTTCATATATTTAAGGTGGAACGTGAAGATACAAAATAATGTCACCTCAAGCAGTGGTGAAGAAGGTGCAGAATTGTCTCATATCAATATGTTTGTAAGCCAAGAACCAAGAATAGCAGAGTGCATCAGCAATAAACGAATGACATCAGAAACCCATTTCCAGGTATCTACCCAGCTCGTTAAAAATGCATTATAATGCTTTTCTTTTGTCTTGAGAAATGTCTTTTTGTGATTCACTCACTCAAAATCAAATTTAATTAAATCATCTCTCATTAGGAGGTACGATCCAAAACCAGAACCAAGAACCTGGAGAACTATGATTTTTCTTTTTGGATGCGGAATCAGAACCAGATATATAATTTGCAAGGAACCTGAGAGGGAATTATGTGACCTGGAGTCAACATGAAGAAAGATTTAAAAAGGTTTCATGACAGCTAAATGTTCTTAAACTGTAAAATATTTTCTGTGAAGAAAGTGAAGTTGCTATGAATTTGTATGTGCCATACGTTCACAAACCAAGCATGAATTGTTGAATTTGACTGTAAAACTTAGGAAGCTTACTATTTCTACCATGACAATCTATTTTTCCTTTTTATATGTCTATTCATCAAGGGTCAGTGGAGACATGTTATTTCTGTCATAAGAAGAAGATAAAAGAAAGAGAGGAAAAAAGAAAAAAAACCCCATCAGTATCTCTACTCAGTCTTAGGAAATTCTTATTGGATATTGTAGAAATATCTGCTTTACTGCCAGCTCTTACAGAGGCAAGAGCATTCCCTATTTATTTCGAGCACTATATCATCAAATTAGCATGTCTTTTTGCTGTGAATCTATTTTTTTCTTTTCTGTCCACGTCTTAGGATGTTCGCCTAATAAAGTTATCCAGTGATCTTGACTACAAACCAGGAGATATTGCAGTTGTTTATCCTCAAAATAACCCAGATGCTGTTCATACTCTGTTTACAATCCTATCAGCAGAGGACAATACTTATCGTTATCACAAAAATGATAGTGTGACAGTATCCCCGCAAGATCCTGATATGCCTGTTCCTCAAGAACTCTCTAAGCCCGTTACTCTTTTAGACTGCGCCACTAATTATTGGGATTTAAATGTAATTTCACTCTATATTTTTATTGTAACTGGAGTATCACATTTTCGTGAAGATCTAAAGATTATAAATTCACGTTTTTGCATACTTTGATCGACATACACATTTTGCAGAGTCCAGCTCTAATTTCCTTGGCCAGGATAAACCTTTTGAGGAAAATGATATGTTACTCTGCAAAACATGTTTACGAATTAATTTTTCGATTCTGATCCATGCAAATAAATGCTTTTGATAATCTTTAAATTGTCACAAAAGTGGTCAAGTCTTGCTTTGTGATTCAAAATTCTGCAATTTCAGCCCATGAAGTAAACTTAATAAACACAAAAACAGGAGAGAAAGCAAAACTCCTCAGGTAAAGAAAATTGTTTCAAGTTGATGTACAGCTGATTCACGAAGGTGAACGTAAGAAAAATGAGCTCCATTTTTCAGGAATGAAAGCATAAATTGGTGTGTCATGTGTTAATTTTTTCTGTACATGCACAAAAACTGCTGGATCCATGTTTGTAATTTTTACTTTAAGCGAAAAAGTTGTGAAAAAATATTTGGCCTCAGGAATATTTAAAAAATTTAACAAGAATCAGGAGCTAATATTTTATGAGACAGAACGATTTTAATTCCCCTTACAACAAAAATACCAATGAATGCTCCCTCACATGCATGAATATTTAAATTCAATTAGTTTTATTTCAGGTCTTTTAAATTTATTTTGCATTTACATGACTGAAGTGATTTTATTGTCAGTATTTTTGCTGTTTTCAGGCTATTCCTCGTCGATACACTTTCCAGTTGCTTTCTCATTTCACCACCAATGAACTAGAAAAAGAAAAACTTGTCGAATTTACCACCGCTGAAGGATTAGAAGAGCTATACAACTACTGCAACAGACCAAGGCGAAATATTTTGGAAGTGCTTGCTGACTTCCCGTATGCTGCAAAAAATATTCCTGCCCATTATTTATTTGAAGTCCTTCCTAGAATTAAACCAAGATATTTTTCTATCGCATCATCTAGAATAGTAAGTAATATCTGCTTATAAGGAGAGGTTCCCCATTGTACTTACATCCCTACAAGCGTTTCAATTAGAGTACCTGTATAGGGAGAGTAGCGACAGATCGGTTCATGGAGGGCTTAGGGCCCAAAAGTGCAGCCACCCTTCTGAGCAACTTCTAACACACAAAATTTCACCGCCAGCCTACAGATTTCAATTCTAACCAAGATGGCTAAGAATGTACATAAATGAGCGTTCTTTCGCAAAAATAAGTAAATTTATGCAAAAAGTAAGCCAAATACATGCTTTCTAAACGACGGTTCGTAACAATTGTATTTGTAAATCGCTCTGGACATTCGAAATTCATAGGTTGGCTGCCCTTTTGGGCCCTAACTTTATTCGCGGAGGCATCGGTGAAGGCCTGATGGACTTTCGGAGTTTCAGATCTGTCGCTACTCTCCCTATACAGGTACTCTAGTTTCAATGAGAGCCCTTATTGCAGGCTCAAACTTTTTATTGGTTCATGGGAGCATTTTTATGGTACAAGTGCTATAGAACAATGAGTCTTGAATGTTTAAAATGTCCAGTAAAAGTCCTCATTTGTAAAAAATTGAAGGGACAAACATTATTAGGAAGTATACCAAAGTAATTTCAATTTTTATACACTTTGTTCAAAAGCCAATATTTGCCATTCTTAATTTTAGGGGGGGGGGGGATATTAGATGATAAATCAGGGTGGCTCATCAACTCCAAGTTCACTCAGATATATTTCTGTTTTTAACTGTTTGACAGTACCATCCCAACGAGATCCACTTGATGGTTGCTGTTGTCGTGTACAAAACAAAACTGGTGAAACCGAGAAGTGGGCTAGCCTCAAGATGGTTGGCTGCTATTGAACCTGGTCAAAAACTACCTGTCAGTATTCTTAAAGGCTCGTTGACCTTCCCGCAAGATCCTGTAAGTAAATTCTCTGGCTCTCTGTAAAATGTCCAGTCAGAGGTTTTGTTCTCCTCTTCCTCCTCTTCTACAAAAGATTAGGGCGTAGCCCTGTTTGTCAGACCATCCAGTATTGAGCACAATGAATTATATAAATATCAAAAATCACTAAAAATAAAGGACCCGTCAAATCAATAAAAACAGCTGTAAAATTTTCAATCATCCTCAGGAGGAGAGAGCTTGCCTTGTGCCCATCTCATAGGCAGTTGTCCCGGTAATCTTTTTCCCAAGGGTTGTCCAGTCACATAAATTTTCTGTAGTCTCTCTTCATCCATTCGGTCAACAAGCTCCGACCACATCCTTCTCCTCACACAGGTCCACTAGGCTACATCCTGCACCCTAAGGACATCCCTGATGGACTCGCTGGTCTGCCGATCCCAAAATGTAAAATCTGCTATCTTTCTTAGAACTTTCATCTCAACTTTGCAAAATTGTTGTTTTGTGTGCTTTGTTTCAACCCTAGTTTCTGCGGCAAATGTAAACACCGGCCTTACAAGTTGTTAATCCGTTACTTCGCATTTAATTGGTAGAGGATAACCTGAGAATGTTTAATAATTTATAGAAAATGAAACTTCAAGAACCAAGCGTAACACACATGAAAAAAGGAAAACTGATAATTTTGAAGTTGGTGCGTCAATGTAAAATGAATCTTGTGCATGTGTATTTTCCTAGATTTTTTGTGATTGTTTTTATTTCTCGACCTCTTATCTATCCTCAGATTTCTGAGACTTATGATACGAAATTTCTGGGGATTCAAAAATTAGGACTAGCTATGAATGAGTAGTTTTGAGGATCATTTTGACCTGAAAAAAAAAAGTTTATTGATTAACCTCTTTAACATATTGAACATTATTGAAAATTACAATTTTGATATTATTGAAAACCTCTTCAACATTATTGAAAACCTCTTCAACATTATTGAAAATAATTAGATAATCTGATGGAGTGAATTTGAAAAATTTTAGTTTGTGATAATGCAAGTTTTTTTTGTTACTTTTCTTTAGAAAATTCCAGTCATCATGGTGGGTCCAGGGACTGGCGTGGCTCCATTCAGAAGTTATGTTTATGAAAGAGTTGGACTTGGAACAGCATCTGCAAAAGTTTTACATCTTTACTTTGGATGTCGCTACCACGATCAGGATTTTCACTGCAAAGAAGAATGGGATCAACTAATTAAAGCCAATGAGTTGACCATGCATACTGCTTTCTCCAGAGATCAGTCAGAGAAAATGTAGGTAGCTACATATATGTATCTAGCCGTGCTTGCAAGAAATGACATAAATGAATATTTCATCATAAGCAACAGGGTAGTAGAATATCACTGGATCCACTCTATTCTGAAGCAAAATCAGAACCTGAAAAACCAAAACTTGGGATTGAAATAATTGTAATAAACTAAATAATAGAAAAAGATCACAGAAAGATGATCAGCTAAAAAAAAAGAAGCAAGGACAGCTATTCATCCAGGAGAGTGTCAGAATTTACGCCATTTAGCAACTCATCAACTCGGTAGAACGCACTTTTGAGGAGATGTTGCAAAAGCTTATTTAGAAAAGAATTTACACGCCCATCTCGAAAGATAGATTTTAATTCCCAAGGAAGGGCATCAAACATTTGGATTGATGAGTACTTTACACTGCCTGTTGTTGCAGTTAGCCTGACCTTTGAATTTTTTATGTTTTTGTATCTGCTATTATACAAGTGGGCAGGAAAGAGATCTTCAGGATTAATCAAATTGGTAAAGATGGAAAATTTAATACACTCGAAAATGTAGGTAGATGGAAGGGTAAGTAGCTCCTTCTGGATGAATAGCTGGCGGTAGGGGGATTTTAAGGTCTATTAAACATTATTCTGACTATAAATGACTTTTGGAAACACCCAAAATTTTAAAGGTACCTGCCTGGAAGGAGCAAGAACCTTAGGGGCTACAAGGTTAGTGAAGGATTTTGGATCACTCAATACATTTAAATACAAATTCATATTTAAAATCGATTTCAATCGTCCCATTTACCATTGCAGATACGTTCAGGACCTCATCAAAAGAAATGGAGAATCAGTTGCAAAACTGATAGCTGATGGTGCGCATATTTATATTGCTGGCAATGCAAAGGATATGCCTACAGCAGTGAAGGAAGCATTCGCCAACAGTGTGGCAACACATAAGAAAGAATCGTTGGAAGAAGCAATGAAGAGTATCGAAGCTATGGAACAAAACGGAAAATATCAGACAGAAACATGGACTTGATGCCAGTTTTCTAGGAGCCTTTTCAATATTTGGTGGCTCACAGTCTACTTCAACGATCAGATTATTTTCAGCTCAGCAGTAGCTAAAATTTTTTGTGTGTTCCTATACTAATTCTGAATATAATTGGATGTATATCTTCTACTTCACTTAACAGCATTATGTGTTTGAGAAATTTTCGTCTTCTTGAAAGTTTACATGATTTTTGTCGTGCTAAAATTAACCTCATAGGAAAATACTTTTCGGTCCTATAAATTTGGTGATTGTGGTTAGTGGGGNGGGGGGGGGGGGGGGGGGTTGTAGACTCTCATTGTCAGTTATGAAAAATAATTTTAAAGAACTTCAAAAACCCTAGGAAATTGATGAGTTTAAAATTGTCCTATTCTCATCTCCTAAAGTTTAAAATATCTCCCTATTACCATCCTGTAACTCCCTGTAAGGGATCACAGAGTTTCGCAGAGATCAAATGGTGTCTCTTTCGAATGGTGAGAATAAGCAAAATATAACAATGGTAACAGGAATGCACCCTTTTTAATCTTGTCAGGTCGTTGGTTCCATCACCTAGTATTTTTCAGTTTTTTTATGTTATTACTTCCATATCAAGGAGGTTCTTTAACTTCAAGTATCAGAACTGTTAATCTGGTGGTATAAACATTTGTACCCTATAAAGACTTTTTTTGTAGTAATTTCTTCCTCATCGAATTGCTGTATCTTAATGTTTGTAGCAAGAAAAAAAAGGAAAAAAAAAGATGTAGATAAAAAAGGAAGAAAAAAATAACCCTGAGTGGTGAAACTTTTTTTTTTTTTTTTTTTTCTTTTTAAGGAAACTGCAATATTTTCAACTTAAATTTGGTCCAACAGGTGATCTTCTGTGCCGAATATACCTTTCAGCTGTGGAGTACTTAGATTAAAGAACATGAAATTGTGTTACTCTCTATTTTTTTCTATGCCTCGGAGCGTGATAGACATCATAAATAATATTGAATGTTTGTAAATCATATCTTTTGAATCCAAAGCAGTGCTCGAAACCTTTAGCATTTAGCTTTTTTTCCAAAAATTTCACAGAAAATTTTGATTGCTTTTTCTACCAAAATATGAAAAAATTTTTGAAACCCAGCAGTCTTAATAATGACCCAAAAATTCCTCATTGATGTATTGATTGTTTTAAATGGAGGAGTCTTTTGCAATAACTCTTGGTATTTACCAAAAATATCCAAAAATGGCAAAGCAAAGCAGAGGTACAGATGACCTATTTGTAAACATTTGATAAGTTAAAACCAAAAATTAAGCTCTTTTCCCTCCAGGTATGGTAACTTCAAAGTGTAACATTTGAAGTAGCCATTCTGCCGGGTACAGCTTCGGATTTTGCCTTTGACGGATACAGTTGTTAACTAGTTTTAATGTTTCACATCACTGGCATTTTTGTTTTATTTATTGTTACTTACCTTCCCATTTCTTTTCAATAAAACTGTCTCTGAAATGATTAATGCATGGTACATTTTATTTCTTACTTAAATTCTCAAAGTAGTACTTTATTCAATTATGGGTCTGTCATAATGAAGCAAACCTTCAATAATTCAAGCACACACATACTTAAAGACATGCATTTTTAAACTTTTATTATCATCTCTGCAAGCAAAGATTTTAAATTTTTCACCCCGAATCAGTGTTGGGAACATTTCATGAGGGTGGAAAAGTAGAAAAGCTAATTGTCGTCTACCATAAGGATTTTTTGAATACTTAAAATTTTTTTGCCTGGATCCTTGAGCTCCGAATAATCAAATGTATTGAACTGCATATTTATTTAAAAACCCCGCTATAGCAAACACCAACTGTTGAACTCAAACTCGAAATTTATACTTCCTCCATTGGATTCGTCAAAGCGTATTTCTCACTGTTAAGTTTTTGAATATTACTTTTTTGTCCGAAAAGTCGTAATTTATTGGCAAAGATAATTTTATGTGAGTATGAAGCTGTAAAGAAAAATACTTTTTTCTTTTCTAGCCACTTAGCTTTTAGATCCCTATTCTAGCCTAGTGGGAAGTAACGATTTTATGTTGGTGAAAGTGTGGCGCCATGCAAATTCAAAAAATGTTTACTTTGGGGTTGGAGGTTATAATCTCCAATAATATCACCTCGAGTATGGTTAGTTTTGTTCTTGTTCAAAGACAAGTTTTGTTACTTTCATTTCATTGTTAGCCCCCTTCTTTTTTTCTCAAAAAAATTCCATGTTCGGAAAATCGGCTCGTTTTTCCTAAGTATCGTCAAGGTTCATGTACTGACTGAAGCTCAAAATTCTTATCTATCTCGGGATCATGTGTCAGTATTTTTTACTCAGGTAGTTTTCATTTGTTCATCCTTGTTATCATCCCGGGTTCTTCGTACTTGAAGAGTTTGCTTCATCCTGAAAAATGTTTGAGCTCGACGACGATTTCGACTTTGATGATGAAGTGAGTATTCCTATCTTTTTAACAAGCTGTCAAATCTTTTTCCAGCGGTAATTTATAATCTTCAACGTTCAGTTCTCTGCTCTCAAGTGATCATGCGCAGATTGCTCATGGAAGCACCCAGGTGCCATGTTAGAGGAACATCTCTACAGATTCGAAATTTTGATGGTTGATTGAATTCAATGCTGATATAAATTTTTAAGGTGCAATATGCTTGGTATTTGGAAGGTACGCTTGTGAACAGAGTCTTAAATATTCGCTAAGGCTGAGTATGACAGAAAAACCTTAATATATATTGAGTTGATTTGCACACAATACAAAATCAAAATCTCTCTGCAGAATAAAAGAGCTGTTTGTAATAAGTATTGACACTAGGAGCCACTAAGATCCATCCAGATAAAAGAAATCGTCCTTTACCTGAAGAGTTCCAAGTTCCAAGTTAAATGTTAAATATGAATGGAAGGAATGTTTTGTAGATTTGCTTGCACAAGTAGTTCTCTCGTGATGTTTCTCATTAATCGTCAATCACCAATGATATTTTTTAAAATTATCAGGATTTCGACAAGATTTGCACTGGGAAAACTCTGGATAAGAGCGCTAAATTCACATCTGTAGAAACGGATGAGAAGAAAAAGGAGAAGCCGCCAGAGCTTCAATCCGCGTTTGACCAATACGCTGAGGATGATGATGAGTTACTTCTTTCAGTTATAGAACCGGACCCTTTGCCTGAACGAAATGGTAGGTCACCCAAGTGTATTCATTTTATACGTCACTCTTTTTAAGGTGTACTTGTATTGTCATGAGACTAAAGAATTCATGTACCAAATTTGACAAAAAAATTCAACGTAATAAAGGCAGGATTTTTCCTCTGAAAAAAACCGTGCCTTTAATACGTTGAATTTCTTTATCAAATTTGGTCCATGAATTCTTGAGTCTCATGACAACAGAAGTGAGATCCCGAAATTCGATAAAAATGACAAGTAGCTGAAATCATGGAACGCATTGATGCGATATATCGCACGTCGCTCTGACACAATAAATGGCAACCGTCAAATCACCCTGAGCATGAAGGTGTGCCTTGCGAAATGAAGCTGTAAAAATCTCGAAAGAAAATCAGTGTTGCTGAGTGCTTAAAGATGTTGTCTGTCTCTTTTTCTATACGATTTAAAGACCCATTTTTCATTTTACAAGAAGATTTGTTTGTGGGTTCTTTGTAAGCTTTTGGAAGATATCAGACTTTCCTAAGTAGCCACAGCCACAAGCCCACCGCTGCTCAAGTAAGATTTTAAGCTGCTTAAGCTATTTATTAACCATGCAGCTTTTGTATGCACCTATGCTTTTGCAAAAATATTCATTACAATATTAAGCTGGTATTAAAGACAGTTTGATGTGGTCGACATTCCATTATTATTATTTACCTCATCATGATGTTTATGCAACTTAGTTGTCGTTTGCCACAAAAATATTGTTCCCAAAAGTGATTAGTTAGTAAGCAAATGAAAATTTTCTGAAATTATTCTCCGTATAAAGATAAAAATTTGAAGAGATCTAATATGAAAATTAAAAACAAAAAAATCAATTTAAATTTGGGCTTGCTGAAATTTCCGTCTCACCTGTGAAAGAATAATGTACGTTATCTTTTTCATGCAATATTTTTTTTTTCAATCGCTTTTTTTCCCTAGACACTAGAGGAAAGCCTGAAAGGAAATTGGAACTTGTTGACTCAGAGAAATTAGATCTAACAATTCAGCCGCCATCCTCCAAAAACAGTTCATCCTCTAAAAAATCTAAATTACAGTCTCCTCTGAATGTATCAGGAAATTCCTCAATTTTCTCGCCAAGCTCACGACTAGATTCTTCTGCATCAGTCACTCCCATCGTTTGCCAGAGAAAATTTCCTGGCCCAGCTGGATTGCTTCCAAAGCGAGTAAGTATCGTAAACTAATATATCATAATCATTAAGTGCTTGCATACATTTAAATTCAGTTTTACCCCATTCTGAAAATGATACTCGACACAATACGCAGTAACAAAATTAATGAGAAAAAAATATTTGCTTTTAGATGACTTTCATACACATATACTTCTATTTTGAAACTATGTCAGAAATCAAAATTTCCATTTCAAGATGCTCTTGGCACAATGAAAATTTCAGGATGAGTTTTCGCTGAAGAGTTGCCCATTTTTTCTGAATTTGTCAACTTGGCAGCGTTAGCAAAATTATGTGATAATAGTGGGTGAAGAGGAAGTGTCAAAAATATCAAAAATCCTGTTGGCGTCAGGTACATGTATGTTTCGGCCAGTGCCGGTAACCGCCCAAAGTCAGGCCTATGACGACTTAGGCTAAAACGACCGGAGAGGATATCGAGGATATGAGCTTTAATCAGAATTTCCCCAGGAAATTTCTATAAATTCTTAAGCAAAAAAAAAATAAATAAAAAAAATAAAAAATGTGTTTTTTCCTTCCAGACTTCGAATGCTTTTAAAAGCCCTCACTCATCCATGCTCACGGACTTCAATTTTGACGACTGCTCTTCGTTACAGGTATGACTTTGTTTACTTCCTTATTTCTCTGTCAGAAATAAAAATATGAATGTAATTGTATGCTTATTCTTGAATAATTGCTGAATGTCCTCGAAGAATTTGTATTATGATTGCATTCTCTTACTTTTATTATTTTTTTAAGTAATTATCTTGCAAACTAGATGGTCAAAAATGCCACAAATATCTTCCGCATTGAAGCTAAAAACATGAGAGGCAACTTCTTTGTTCAGGAACTTCTTCGTTCCCAGCAACCTCTGTTTTTTACAAAAAATTGAGAAATTCCTGTGTATTTCGCTGACGTATCGGCAATTGAACACGTGGTTACGAGAGGTGGTCTCGATAAAATTGAGTTTTCTGGAGCACCCATACACTGATTTTCAAAATCTTATATTTATTTTGAAACTAAGAGTATGCCTTACTGATGCCTCTTTACGACTAAATATGATGTATCTTTTTTTGTTCAGAAGATTTAAAACAGGGAAACTTAATTTCTGTAGCCTCCGCTCTTATTGCAGATTTACAGTTGCCCTTTTATTGATCATTTTCCAGAAAACTGTTTGTTCTCAAAACTCGAACGCTAGTTTTGAGGCCGGTCCATGGCAGTACGTGATGAGGGACTTCGCAGCAATCGAAAAAGAAGACTGCATGTTAAATAATTTCACTGTAGCTTGGGTCAAGAGGAAAGCCATTGCCCGACAATTCGTAAAAAATCGAGTGCCTTTCCTTGCTGCCTTACTCACGAGCTTGGATTGCTCAGCCTTGGACAAAGTATCTGGCCCCGTCGTGTTCCTCAAAGATCCTACAGGTATGACACGGTGGAATACATTTTTGTTGATCTATTTTGTTCACATTATGTGCATTGGCGACAAGTCGAGGCAAATCTTCAAGAGAAAATTTCAATTTCATTTGAATTTGCCTACAGATTGATGACTTTTTATCATCCAGATAAATAAAAGGTAACAATTTATAGTGTTGAAGTGGAAAATTTCTAAGATGAAAGCATTTTTTTATACACATTTTTACCTGTTGATCGACGGGCTTCTTACCTGCTTTGCATCACTGATTGATGTCAGCTCAGGCTATGAGTCTCTCACAATAGAGAATTTGCATGCAGTTTTTTTATCGCTTCATTCAAAAGTGCTCAAGGAGCTGATTTAAAAGTATTTTTTATAATTTTTTTCCAAAATGGGAAATAGTGTAAAAATAATATTTAAAAGTGAGAAAATGCACCGCCTAGTGATCTGGCGGCATTTCCCATTTAAACACTTGTATTTTAGCAGATTAGATAATTTTGTCTTATCTTCTCCAATAATTATTCAATTCATTCATCAAATTTTATACACCTTCAAATTCTCTATTATAGCAAGGGTGAAACGAGGGAAATGTGTATCCCGGTTTGTCGTGTTGCAGACCTCCTATCATACTTCATTCTCTTTATTGATTCGGTGATTTTTCTAAATTGTGTGAAGAATATTTTGTGAAAATGTTAAGCCAATGTTGGTTTGGTCTCTTTTTATAAAATAAATAAATTAGGAGTGGAGATTTTGAAACTGCAACTGAGGTTTGCAATTTTGCAGTTTCAGTGTCAACTTGTAGATGCTTTTGCTTGTTTCTCAAACAATAATTTTTCAATTTCAGGAGAAATCCAAGGGACATTGCATAGAGAAGCCTGGGATAAATTTGGTCCGTACCTGGTGATTGGAAGTGTTCTTGTACTACGACAAGTCGCAGTTTATACTGCAGGCACTTCAACCCGACAACAGTATCTGAATATTACTGCTAAAAGTATTGCAATCATCTATCCTCCAGGTACTAAACACTTTACACACACACTAGAGACTGAGTAGAAACAAAAATTGGGGTAGCAACAGCTGAGAGACTTGTGGCAGTGCTCATCTGACAAGCACTGCCTCCTCTTTCAGCACTAAAATATAATTGGAGTGAAGCATTTTGCGTGTTATTAATAGATAGAATTAATAAAAGAAAAGTCCCCCCTTTACTTGGTTGTAGTTTTATTCTTTGTTCAGTGTACGTACATTTTGGACTATGAGTCCATCTTCAGCACATCCGTGAAGTTTTTGACATATGTGCTGTAGGTGGACTCGTAGTCGAAAATGTACCTACTTTGAACAAAAAATAAAACCACAAGCGAGCAAAGGCAAGACTTCTCTTTTATTAATTCTAACTAAAATATACTGTTAAACACTTTTTATTCGTAAGATATAATCTCACCCAGCAGTTCACATAAAAAATATGCAGTAGTCATCAAAAAAATATATGTCAATACAAATTCTGGCATATGTGACTTCATTTTGTAATTAGAAACTACAACTTTTGGCTCATCTGTAAAAACATCAATGTGCATAAAGAAACTAATGGTACATACATTGTTTCTAAATTGAGACAGATATTTTAGTTCCGAATTGCAACATGTAGTCCAATCGAAAAACATTAAACTATGCAGAGCTGTTTCACAGTAATTGTTACATATGTACCCTCTATACCTAGTGAACCCTGTTCTAAAATCAAGCCTTATAATGCTAGTAAAGCACTGACTTTTACAAGCAAAGTCTACTTCAGATACAAGCTGCTTATTCCAATTTTCTAAGCAATATGCTCATTTTTTATTTTCAGATTCTAGTCCCAAATTAGAAGTGTATCCGGTTTCATTAGAAGAAGTAATGCATAGAATAGGAGAGTGGAAAATAATAACACAACAGAGCATTAACGATTCACTTTCTGTCAGAAACCCTGTTCAGCCTATCGCTCCACGATCTCTGTTTTCTACTTCTAGTGCACAGCAATCTAAATCAGCTCCATGCCTGGGTGAGCCTGCGTCAAAACGCCCTTGTTACGAATCCAACAATGTTCGTAGGAATAACGTTCCCAGTCCATTTCCCATAGGTTTGACAAAAAGTTCCAGCCAGGGTTCAAGTTTGACAAATATCAGTCCTAGAATTAGTCTCAATAGTTCTCGACCACCTCAAAAATCAAATTCTATCCCTAAAGTACAGAATAGCTTCCAAAGTAGTACTTGCAAATCAAGTAGTAATTCCAAAATGTCTGCTGGTGAAAGCGCAAATGTTAAACCACAAACAAATACACTTCATTGTTTGGACAAAACAAAAGAAAATAAAGTTCCTGAAAGCAAGACATGTATCAACAGTCTTCCAAAAATGAACGATGATGATCTTTCTGTGCTGTCAAGTGTTCTAGAAGGTATTGATGCTGATATGTTTGATGATTTCTGAGGTAGCTTTTTAGTTTTTGTTAATTTTTGTTAAATTTCTTCGTGTTCTGTCCTGTTCAAAGTGTACATCTCATTTTTGTTAATTCCCCCGTGCCGAAGTTGAATTTGTAAAATTGTATCACTCTAGAATAAATTTACTATTCAAAATCAAAGCGTACCCCTAATAAATATTTCATTTGGATTGCAATTTTATCAATTATGTACTCCAAAGTTATAATAAAATTAAAATATCAATGAAACCTTGCACGGAAACAAATATTGGCATAATAGCAAGCCGAGAGCTGTGCATAAATGATTTCAGGAACATGGAGGAGGGGCCGGCAAACGATGCTTGATATGGACTATTTTGCAATTGGCAACTACAATTTCTAGCCCAGTTTAAGAACCATGTATGTAGTTTCCCTATGCTAATGAGCGCTTTTACAGATGACCCAAAAATTGTTGTTCCTAATTGTAAAATTAAGTCCATATGTACCTGCAAGGGGACATCAAGTCCATTTTGTTATCAGGCTAAGATTAGCGTGCCTAAATTAAAGTGCTCTTTTTCTAGAAAATTGTGATTGAAAATAGCGTAGAGAGCTGTTTTTTTGTAAGTAATATGAAGGGTGAGTCCCAAATCTGACCTAATTTTGAGGGGGACTCAACACTGTCCGATATGAAGCTCACAGGGGGAGGTGGATCAACAAAATTAATAAAAAACCTGACATTACAAATGGAGGGTCCATAATTTGTCAATGATAATTGAGGCACCTCATATCAAAACCCGTAATCTCCATTGCTATGTCTTAAAATTTTGGAGATGTTTTATAATTTTTTAAAGATTAATCAATAAGATCTCTTGCATAAAATACTGTCATAATTTTTACATGGAAAATTCTTGAGAGAGAACGCAGAAAGAAACTCACCTGCTCTCTTCGTACTAGGTAATTGAAAATCATAGCCAAATTTTTGACACTGTAATGGAGATTGCAGGTTTAGATACTTGGCGTCCAAGTTCTGCATTTATTGCCACTGAAAATAACCAGGGATGTAACAATTTACTGAGGCTGGAGAAATCCTCAGCAGAGAGACCGCAGTTTTAAGATTTATTCGATTAATAATGTTCTCTTGATCAACGTATGGTACTTCATGCAGGACACTGAATTTTGTGAATACTGAATTACGTTAATAATTTTACCCTCTCTGAAGATGGTCGCCTACAATGGACGATTTTTGCCAGATCACCATACACACTCGGGTGAGTGATTCTTAAAAATCTGTGAAAAGTCTCAAACGAGAGAGTCATTAAATGGATTGGATTTTGCAAAAAGGAACCAAGAGTATTCCAATGTTGCTAAGATTGGGCAACTTTTTTTACCTTGCAAATATAAACGGATTATCTACACAAGTTATATCTGTTCTCCTGAGTAATTATGTATTCAAGACAAAAATCACCTTTATTTTAATTTTTTCCATGATTTCAGTAATTTTATCCGAAGAATGTAAGTTTCACAATCATAGCAACACTGGAATGCTCTTGGTTCCTTTTTGCAAATGCAATCCAAATGTATATCCTCTATCAAACAAAAATGTCCGTTAAAGAACAGTTCTTTATCTCAAAGACATTCATGTGGGATATCCTAGAGGCAAGGTCGAGAAGTGTATTTCTTTCAAAGCCGACATAAAGTTTTAAGATTCCAGTTTACGAGTGATGGCTTGAAGGAAATTAGATGGTACACAAGATTGTCTGAGTTTATAATAATTTTGTCCGTATTACTTATTATTTGGCTGGGACCAGCATAGTTACTATTTATTCCTAAGCTTTAAAAGGGAGGTATTGAGAAGGATGAGGAATGACAAATACGGTAC
This sequence comes from Bemisia tabaci, assembly GCF_001854935.1. Lineage (NCBI taxonomy): Eukaryota > Metazoa > Arthropoda > Insecta > Hemiptera > Aleyrodidae > Bemisia > Bemisia tabaci. Next base: position 1,282,187 of record NW_017547103.1, on the reverse strand, counting down.
AAATTCTTAGGAGTATAGTTTGATTTTTTTTTGTTTTGGTTCATTTAGTTCTATGATTTTAATAGAGGGTACTCTTCGTTTCATCCTTTCTTCATGCTGCAACACAGGATCCTTTGAAATTGTCGGCTTGAATGGGATCAAAATTGGTTAGAGTCGAATGAAACAGCGGCAATCCTTTTAAAACTTGTGAATTAGATTCCGTTATCTGTAAAATTCGAGAATGCTGTTACTGAATATTGATAAAGAATGAAAGAACATTTGTAATGTTTTAATGATATGCAGAAGTTTGTGTTATTGATATTTTACTTAAGACCCAAATTAGTGTCAACACATGAAGGCATTACTTACTTGCATCTGCAGAACAATCACTCTTAATATGAGCAAGGCAAGAGATGTATTGATGCTGTGATTCCAAGCTTATAATATAGCTTCTGAGATGATCTTAGTCTTGGAATAAATCTTCTACCATTCCTAATTGATTGAGACCAAACTCTTCTCAATTGTTCAAATATTGATGAAATTATGAGGGCTCAAATGAAGATAGTAATGATACTGCCCACAGGTTTTGCACAGTTTTTTCTTTTCAAATTTTAAAAATCATACATAACTCAAAAAATGTGTCCAATTTTTCTGGAAAGAGAACCCTTGGTGACACCATAATTAACTAGACAATGATAGAAATTGACTTGAGTTGGATTTGTTCTGAGAATCCTCTTCAAAGCACTAGAACGGGAAAACAAAAATTCAAACCCAAATCACAAAAATCGGATTTTCACAACACGTCAAAGATTCATCCATCCTTTGAATACACACAGAGGCTGAAAAAAAAAATAAAGAAAAATAAACTTACAAGAACCGCAACATAGTCTCCCGGGTTGATAGGCTGTGACTCTGAGGATCCATGAGAGGCTGGTATTGATCCACTTGGTATGATAACTTTAGTATTAAAATCATTTCGGCCATAAAAATCATGTTCAGACCTCTTGCTGACCTATGGAAAAGATTGTAGAATTACGATGTTACCTACCTTGGAGTAAACGATTAAATTTTGCAACAGAATAGTTTAAGATCAACAGAATAAAGTAAGTATACGGTTTAATTTTAACCAAAAATTGAGACTTGTTTTCACTTATCATCACCAAGTCAGAAGATCCACCTTTTTTAGCTACAATGAGGTCGCTAGAACAATTTTATAACTTAGGTTATATTTTTTAAACGTTTTACATATTTTTGGAAAGAAGCAGTTTACTTTGCTTGCACAGCTGCCAGCAAGAAAGAATTTTAGAAACTTTTCTAAAAATTGCTTCATCCCGTTTTCTTGCACCATTAAACGCAAAATGCAGCATACTAAGAAAATTTCTTGGTGCAGAGGGTTGGTCTGTTCCCTCCACAGATCGGAGAAAACCACAGTGAACATTCCACCCAAGAATTCCTGATGTACAGAAATTTACCTTAATATTATCCTGAAGTCATTTTCTGCCATGGAAAAAAAATGAATTGCTGATCTAACAATTAAATTGTTAAAAAATATGTCCAACACGTTTCAAATGTACATTTTACAATAGTGAATAGCTAATTTAACCACGAGGGTGCTTAAATTAGCATTATTTTATTGTAAAATCTACATTGAAAAAAGTTTGGATGCTTTTTTTAACTACAAAATTGTTGAATCAGCAATTTCATTTTTTTCTGTACGTTCAACACCACCAAAGTACCTTTACCCTCAGTACTATTATAAGGACTAGGAAGGCCTCTGATGATGTTCTTCAGAGAAATGATGGAAAAAATAAAACAAGAAGAAACAGGACATACCCCTTCAACTAAGACCAATTGGATATCTCCTTCGTATGCTTTGTGGATTCTACTAGCTCCTTTCCGGTACACTACATTCATTCTTGCTATTCGTTCCTTCTTAACATCTTCAGGTACATCATCCTTGTACCGTCTATGAGCAGTAGTTTTCTGTAAAAGAAAAAAATTTAAATTTTATATGTATAAGGTCTCTATGGGTAAAATACTCTAGGGCTACATATTAATGTGAATGCCAATAGAACTCTCACTTATTCTCCTTCGGTCAAACATTTATTTTACTCGCTAGACTTCACGCTCTGACAACAAATAAATGGAAAAGGTAAAAATTATTTATTACCTCTCTCATGCTATAGGCAAACATAAAGGCAACACTGTATGGCACTGTTTCCATGAGAGTCAGAGTGTCTTGAAACTGTTCCTCTGTTTCTCCGCAGAACCCACAGATGAAATCCGATGATAGAGAAACTGATGGTATTGTTTCTTTAACGTGTTGAATTAGCTCAAGATATGCCTCTCTTGTATAACCTCGCCTCATTCTTTCTAGAATTTCATTATTGCCTGACTGAGCCGGTAGATGAAGGTTTTTACATATATTTCTGCGACTTTTGATGACATCCAAGACCTGAAATCAAAGGTGGCCAGAAATGTGAGAAATACAGAAGAGAAATGTAAAAAAATTGACAATATGTGGCATTTTTAATGGATGTAAAGGATAGAGAGGATAAAGTGTAGAAATTTATATTTTGAGGGACAATATACACAATGAAAAAAAAATCAATTTTTTTACATTCAAACATTCTTGACCAGTTTACTTTTTGACCGGTGTGCCACAATAGCAAGTGGAACAAAAAAAAACTCTAAAAGGGTTCAGCCTTTTTTAATTATTTTGTGCAGTTTAACACTGAGGCGCCTGTGCTGAGGCCTTTGTCAAGCTGTCACTGTGAGGCGCCACCTTTGGGCCACCTTTTTCTATCCATTCCACAGGGTACATGGCCCTTGCGGGTGGCGCGCTCAAAGAATTTTGAGCCAAAATCAAGCTAACTACGTAAAAGCAGGAGCCATGGCAAGACAAGAGAGAGAAAGAAATAAAAAAAATAATACTAGAAATTTGCTCCCTTTTTTCGGATTTACTTTAAATAGATTCCTTATTCTAGAAAGAATCAATGGAAAATAAAAAGAAATATCGATCAAAAATAAAACTTTTGGATTTCCTGAAGAAATTGTGGGAAATACATACCTCATCTGGGAAATCTTTGGGATGTGGAGAAGTGAATCGGATCCTCACTTCAGGATCAATTTGTGAAACTTGGTCCAAGAGTTCCGCAAACCTCATTCCACCTTTCTTTGGTTTGTAAACTGTTTTGAATCCACTTGCTAACTTAGTTTCACTTGGAAAAAAATGAGATTCTGTGGTTGCGTCTCGATAACTATTGACATTCTGACCTGAAATTAGAAAAATAAGATTGTTAAGTTGTCTGAAAATTCTTACATTTTAGGCTTCCAAACTTGATGATGGAGGCATCACAGCTTATGCAGTGAGATGCTAAGTCTATTTTTAAAATGTTTCATTCAGCATTCAAAATCAAAAGAAAATACTTTAAATTACTGTAGGTATTGTAGTACTTTTTATTCAAAACACTACGAACCTTCATCCCAAAAGAAATGTAAAAATAGAATTACAAAAGAGAAAGGCTCTCTTTCATCTTAAAATTGTGATGAGTAATTGTAATCACCTAATAAAATTATTTCTTTTACACCCTGTCCTACCAGGTGTTTAACTTCCTCTTTAATAGATTCCACAGGTCTGGAGCGTTCACGACCCCGAGTGAAAGGAACTATGCAATATGTGCACATGTTGTCACAACCTCGCATGATGGATCTGTAAAAAATAGGGCAAAATAATTATCTCCATTTCATGAAATAGATACTGGGGAACGGACAGCATTATAGTAGCTCCTAAAATTCAAGTTTTGTTCTGTCTTCCAATGAGTTGCTCTGTCATGTCATGCATGATGATCTGTCTGGCATCCATGATCTTATGTACTGCCTCATTCCTGACGATTCTTTCTGGAAATACCAGCGGATCTACGCCAGCAGTCCATCTCTGTTGCCTCTAAAACCTCCCAGGTCCGCTATTTTATCATACTTCACACCCATAGGTCACTATGCTCTTGATAATCACGTTGTAGGTCCTACTTTTGTTCTCTTTAGAGATCCTTTGGTCCCAAAGGACTCCATGTAACATGGCAATTGCCCTCCTACTCTGCATATTTCTGTTCTTGATGGCCTGGTCCAATCTATCCTAGGTCAGAAAAACTCGTAAATATTTGTCAGGTTAGTATCTTAAGTATTGATAAACTCATATAATTAAAATTACATCTGAAAAAGTTGAAGTCACACCATTTTGGAGACCTAGGTTACTCACACAAATGCAGAAATTGAATCCTCATTCAATCGCACAGGCATGACATCAGCATACGTTTCATCTAGGGATAACAATACATTGACGGCGGATTGACTGTTACTATAAGTTGAGGCGAGAAGCCTTGGAAGATCCTTGTAGCTATCAGGTCCTGCTATCACATCAACAGCTTTTTCTTTTTCTAAGATTTGGTGCTTCAGTCGCTCGGCCATGCAACCTAAAATAAATCAAAAGGTTCCAGAGGTAAATAGTTGGGTCAAACAATTTAGCAATGATCATTCAATCTAGGGATTCACATGCCTATTTCTAACAAGCAGGGCGTATTTCTGGAAATAATCATGGGAAAAAAAATTATACGCCAACTTACGATAAAAGTTTGTTAGGTTGAAATGTTGAAAGACTGAAAACTATCTGACGACTGAGGTAGTGGAAGAATAAGTCATGGACCATCTCTAAAAGATGCTTTGTTAAAAACAGGAATGCTAAGAAAATCAAAACAGCCAACAGCTGACTCTGTTTTCAATTGAATGATTCTGAAAATTAGGAGGCAAACAGTTCTTTTGTTATCTTTTTTTCTTAAAAAAAAAAAAAAAAAAAAAAAAAAAAAAAAAAAAAAAAAAATGTTTGACCTACTAAATGTTGTCCAAATTGTAAATGATGATTTCTTCATTCTGTTCGAAGTGCAGGAACATTAGAAATCTAAAGAAAAAACATTTTTCCAAAAATTTAAAAGTTCACTTAAAATTACACATGATAAATGCTCTTACCTAAAACACCAATTTTTACTTTATTTTTCTTCTTTCTCCGCTTGATACTATGGAAGTAATGAAGTCTCTTCCAAATTTTCTGTTCAGGATTTTCTCTGATTGCACAGGTAACAAGCAGTATGACATCAGCATCATGCTCTGATTCACTTTTTTCATAACCAGCTGATCTCAGCACAGACCAAACAATTTCAGTGTCACTAACGTTCATTTGACAGCCATAAACATCAAAAAAGACTGAATAAAATAAAAGAAAAATTCAAAATTAGAAATGTCAATGGTTAAAGAAAAAAGGATTAGATAAGACTCAACGATCGTTCGATCACATGATTTTTTCATTTTGACATTCTGAACGTTTCATCTCTTAATAATTATTATGCTCCTGGATACTATCTCAAGAGGAATTTTGTGAAATTGACTTGTATTACATTTAATTTTGTACCTATCCATCATTTGGCTGTAATGAACAATTCGATGATGAAACTATTATACAAGATACCTATCTCAGTTTATGTTGTTGCAGTATTCCTGTCATGCTTTATTTCTTCAATGGAAAATTAATTAAAAAACATCAATTCTAGAAAATGTCCATGATAATTTCTCTTTACAATGAAAACTCTGTGAAAACATCAAGGAATGATATTGACTTGTTCTCCTCCAAAAACATGAAATGGAAGCGGAGATTCTTAAACACCGCAAACAAAATATGTTGTCTGAAAGTTTCACCATCAATTTGTGTGCTGTTTGGGCTACTGCAATTCTACCTTTCACACAGTAATTAGATCCATTTGTAGGTAATAAAAGATGTTGACCTGATAGAGAGACAAAACTAAACTGCAAAATAAGTTTACACTTGCAAGTAAGGTTTGATGAATTAAGTGAACCACTTTAGAAAAATCAAATACCTAAAAGTTTACCTTTTCTTCTATTCACTGTCCAATCAGAACTTTGCAAATACGGAGAATACTGAGCTGATAAGTCTTCCGGCACGAATTCACTTTCACTAATATGAGTATTTGCGATAAAATCTTTGAGAGTTGGGCCATCTTGCAATTTGGCTTTGAGGGATTGTATTTTTGGCTCACTTGCATCACAGAAGGATCGATCTATCACTGTTAGCACTTTCGAATAAGAAAAGGTCTTCGAAAGATGATCCAAATTTCGAGCAATGGGTAAAATCTTTCTGCAATACATGATTAAAAGGAATTAATCTGAGAAGGTAAGAGGATTTTCTCGGCAGAGGATTCTTTCACAAACACCCATAGAGTACAACGCAAACACAGGAACTTTCGGATAATTAAATTCTTGAAAAAAGTACTAACTGAAAAGTAACAACAGTCATGGAGTAGAAACTGCGGTTAATAAGTAATATAAACTTAAATTCTTACATTTTTTCACACTCACTTGTTTTTGTTTTGAAATGTCATAATGTCATAACCTAACCTAATTCTTAGGGCATGCACCATCGATGCAATGCATCAGTCAAAGGAACGCGGGAGATTTAAGTTTCGGGATTCGGGAGAAAAGTTAAAAATGATGCCCGAACACATCTCTCCTACTTTCGGCTGTGTTATTCACGTAGTGCTTGAAGCAACACCACGAATAAAACAAACGCAAATAAACACAATATGGAAATAAAGCGAGGGAAAGGATGCACGTTTACGACGGCGCAGAGATACAACTATTCGTACTTGATGGACGTCCGTGCTGCATCTGAAAAATTAAAGGCGCGATGACGCGAAGCGTGAACTATCGATGCTCTGCTATATGGCAGAAGTCTGCTAATTGTTGTCAATAAAGCGTCGCTCAGATTTGGGAAAAAAGTTAGAAAAGAGGCGCAAATACGTCTTTCCTGTCTACTGCTGTGTTCATACTCGTACTCGTTCTTTCTTCTTTTTTCAGGTTCTTGATTCTTTCTTAGGATGGATTTGCAGATCCACGTCTCAAGCTCGTGTAAATTGCAGCACTGGCTTGGTTCTTTTGGAAATAATGGTGCTTGGATGCGTCTGGTGGCTTTGATTTTTTATGTTTTCTTTAATTTCAAAAGTCTGTTGGTTACTTCGCAACGTTCAATTTTGCAATTTTTACTCTGTACGATTGCTAAACTTTGAACTTGAAAATAGCGCAAACTTGTGCTGCTTTGCCAAACTTTTTTGAACCCTTCTCCACGTAGGGGATGCCCTATCAGGAAATATCAAATTACGCCCCTTTAACCAGCCAAGGGTCTACGCCCTCAGATGCGAGCCAGTCCGACCCTGCTGTCAGCCTATCATATGGACGTATTTTTATCAAACGGACCTAAGCGCCATAGGGTGAGGAAGGTAGAGGGGAACTTGGATCGGCGGCGAAATCGGGCGTCCGGCTTATTCCGTCCTATACTCGCAATGTTTTTCCATGGCGCTTAGGTCCGTTTGACAGAACGCGCTATCCGGGACTCTAAATTCCTCAAAAGGAACTCAAATTGGCACTGAGTTCAATTTGATAGAAAAAAAGTTTCAACTTTCGAGAGGAAAGAGGAAAATTGTTTAATTTCTTCAATGAGGGACTCAGAGGGCAAGGCGCATAAATGCAGTTTTGCAAACATTTAGGTATTAATGGTTTCAAGTAAAATTAGTCTAAATGCATATGCAGTGAAGAATTGGCCCCGAAATTCCAATTTTGAAGTGTCAAAAAGTCAGTCTGAACTTTCCTTCCGCCACAAAGATCCATGTAATTTCGAAATTTGTAACATTTATTTCTCGAAATAGCAAAAACTGCACTTGAGCGTCTTGTCCTCCAAGCCCCTCCGATCAAGTCTCCATATGATTATGAACCAGCTTATGTGTTCTTGGATCCATGCCTTTGTCCGTCGGGCCTCGAAGTGTAGGCATACTAATGAAACCAGTCTCGTGGAGGTGGAGGGGGCCTTACGTAACCTCTTACGTAAAGTTCCGCGGCGCGACGCGCCGTTAGTATCCGTCCCGAAACTTTATCATGATCAGGGAGTGATTCTAGAACATCGAATCAAGTGTCCCGTTCAGCTTAAAGAATCGCAAACCTTTGAAACGTTCCTGGGTTTCCGATGTGAGCATAATCTTTTTCTATTTTTTCATCATCTCACGTTTCTCCCCATTTCCTTTTCTAATTGAGGTAGTTGGTACTTTCATTCCAAAAATTTTAAAATTAATATTTCTAAAAATCGGAAAATTTTTCAAGAGGCATTCAGAAATTTTCTAAAATAAAAAAATAGAAAATGCGTCCCTCTTGAAAAATAAGAAAAACTATGCATTAGAAGTCTTCCGAACCCTTTATTCTTCTTCATTTCTCGTCCATTTTCTCCTCCCCCTCCCTTCGAGAAAAGGAAAGAGAGAAAGCAAAGGATAAAAAACAAACCAATGTACACACGTGGTAAATCTGCTCAAGTTATTCGATGTCTCTGCTGTATACTAGATTTCATATTATTTTTAATAATTTTAATGAAAACTGACAAAATATTTTTGACAATGGTTGAATTGTTCGTAGAGCATTTTTTTAATTATTTAGGTAAAATCACATTTCAAATATTATAACCACAATTTTGTCGAAAAATCTGTTAAAATATGTTAATGCAGGATCTCCCCACCCCCTGATTTGAAAATTTCCCCGAAAATCCCTCATTATTTAAACAATTATTTATTTCGAATTAATTCTTCATTTAATTCTTCATTTAATTCTTTAGTTCTTTATTCAATTATTTAATTATTGCTTTCTTTATTCAATTATTTAATTCTTTATTTAATTATTTAATTCTTTAATTCTTTGCTTCCGAACCCATTTCCCCATGAAAAATGTCTGGCTATGCCGTTGTTGACTTTATGTTGAAAAAAATGCCGAGATATCACTATGGTTTACAGGTCCATTCGATTTTGCCGCTCCGTGGAGACCAGCTCACACACGCAAGAACGAATCCTCTCATCCCTGAGTCGAGTTCATGGTCAAAACTTGTCTCTGTCAAAACCACTCACCCGGTCCACTACCAACACAACAAAATGCCGACACTCATCATCACGCGGGAACCAGTCTCAGTTTCCAGAATCTCCAACGCGACGACCCTGGCGGCGAGAAACGAAATCCGCCCCAGATCCTCGCCGTTGTTGTGAGTAAAAAAATCACCAATAACGACGATCACCGCGCCGTGATAACGGGAATGAAAGATAAAACGGAGCGATGGAAATAACCTTATCAAAAGCTCCGAGTATCGAAAATAAACACGGTGAACGGAGGCTCACGTATTCCGCTCGTGAAAAAGAGACCCAGTGTGATTGTGTCGTTGTAGCTCCGTTCCAATTTCGACGGAAACGAAACCGGTGCGCGGGATCTCGCGGGAGAAAAGTTTTTCCGGAGCGTGGAAATCGGGTGAAAAGTGCGAGGAAGTGCCCCTCGGTGCGTGAAAGTTCGGGAGTGACATTTGTGACGTGAAGCAACGTCTCGATCCCTGATCGGGGAATGAAAATTGGACGATGGAAACGGACCCGTTGATCGCCAAAAGTCCTGCTCGTGGATGTAAGTAACGTACTCGTATTTGTTTAAAATTACTTTGCCTCTGCAGCATAATTGGACGTGTTTCTGCCAAATAGAACTATGTGTATTGTGACGTAAGGCCTGTTATGCTGCCGCACTAAGGAAGAACGCCGTATGAACCTTCAGACGCTGCCATATTTAGGTCAATAGAACCTTAATTTACTGGAAAAATCGTGAATTTTTTTCTTCAAAATTTCCAGACAATTTTCTTCACAATTTCGTCTAAAATGTCTGAAAATTTCAAGGGAAAATACGCTTAATTTTTCTTAAGAATACATGTTTTACCCGGGGCAATTTGGCAACTCTCGAATGTTCATACGGCGTTCTTCTTTAGGACGGCAGTATGCATATATTCCTATGCTGCCTTGCTAAGGAAATACGCCGTATGAACCTTCAAACGTTGCCAAATTTCCTTTGATAAAGCACGGGTTTCCTGGTAAACTTATGAATATTTTCCTTCCAACTTTTCAGATAATTTTCTTCACAATTTCATCTAAAGTTCCTGAAGATTTCAAGGTAAAATATTCATAACACTCCTCAAAAATAAACAATCCATCGGAGGAAATTTGGCAACCCTCGAATGTCCGTACGGTGTCATTCCTTTAGCACGGCAGTATGGGTCTCGGGGCTCATGTCTTAATGCACATAGTTCCGTTTGGCAGAAATACGTCCAATTAATAGCAGTTTGGTCGGCGAACCACTTACAAGTGTACGTAGGATTTACCCCTCATTGAAAAATCAACGAGTACCTTATCATATCTCAATGTTGCGACCTAATAAGTCGTTTACGAAAGAACGCAAGTACATTGCAATATCGCCAAATTCTCCTTGCACATTGCAATTTTAACTGTTGATTTTTGGGCATTTCCAACCGAAAATCTCACTGGTTTTTTATCTGATCTCATGCAAAAATCAGAAAAGATTGGACAGGAATAGCACAGGCCTATTCTTGTAAAACTTTAATTGTTGAATCAATTCTGCAACGTTGGAATCAAGTTACGTCTCTCCGTCCGGGAAACGACGAATTGGACGCATTCCTATCAAACGGAACTACGTGCATCATGACGTGAGCCCTGTTATGCATACATTCTTATGAGTCTCAGGGCTCCATGTCTGAATGCACATAGTTCCGTTTGACAGAAACACGTCCAATTTATGAACGGTCCCTTAGACCTAGTTCTATCACCTCTTGTCACGGTCAAGTTTTAATCAGAGGTTTCAAAATGTTCAGTTGCCGCCAAAAATTTCATATGACTAAATTTAATGAGGAAACGCGCTAGTGCCCCGCCAAAAAACATGTAAAACTTCGTTTTGTTAATAAATTAGTGGTAGTGGTAGAGCTAGGACCCGAGCGCGTGATAATGTTTTTGCCTAATCGACGATTTGAAGGAGCACATTCGGGTTACCCGGTTTCCGTACTCATAGAATCAATTAATCTACATTTTTCAACAAGAAACCAGTAATTTTGGCTCCTTTAAGAAACTACGTACATACTAAGCTCATAGTCTTTCGAATGCAGGTTGGTAATTTCGCAGAATGATCAGGAAATAGTATTTCCTCATCGCGAAATGCAATCCTGTTGAATGTCTCAGTCTGGCTTTGGAAGTAAACGAACAAGTACATACTGTTATTACTCTATGGTGGAACACTAAATTTGAACATTTTAACCCTCAGATGCCCAAGCCGCGGGTCCAATAGATCCAAATCTGACTAAAAGCACCTTGCCTGCGGATTTGAGGGGCTGGTACATACGAGCGTTAGATGTAGGTCTACAGATACATCTTTATAAAATATACAGACATCAAATTGAAAAAAAAAAGAAAAATATTTTTAAAAAAAAGTCGTGTATCAATAAAGCCCATAGGATAGATGTATAGGGCCTCGTTTTTAAACTTTTCTGCTGAATTTGAGTCACATTTAATCGGCAGCGTAGACCAGAGTATTGCGAATTGCGAGTTAACGCCTCGCACCATGTTCGCGCCTTCAATTCTGCAGATGCAACACGGGCATCCATCAAGCATGAATAGTTGTATCTCTGCGCCGTCATCAACGTCCATCCATTCCCTCGCTCGAATTCCGTGTTTTGTCGGTTGACTTATTTGTAGTGATGCTCCAACGGCTGCGTGAGCAACACGTACGAAGATAGGAGAGACGTAATTGTGCCTTGTTTTTTAACTTACCTCCCGAATCCGAGTGACACCTTCATTGGCAGCATATCGACGGTGAAACTACCAAACCACGTATCTCGTTTGCGGTGTTTAAAAATCTACGCTCGCATTTTATTTTTTTGAAGTCGACCAAATCAATATCATTCCTTGAAATTTTCACAGAATTTTCTCTGCACAAAGAGGAAAAATCACAGAAATTTTCAAGACTTGACGTTAAGTAGTTTTTCATTTAAAAAATAAAGTATGACAGGAAGTCTGCGACGTCGCAAACCGAGATACGTGGTTTGGTAGTTTCACCGTCGATATAGCGCGGAGCACTGCAAGTTCACGCATCACGCCATCGCATCGCGCCTTCAATTTTGCTCATGCAACATGGACATCCATAAATCCCGAATAGCTGTATCCCTGGGCCCGAATTTTGTCGGTCCCTCCCGCACAGTGGATCTAGTCAATCAGAGAAGTCGAACATGACATATTTATCTAAAATAGCAAATTTTGATTTTTAATTCGTCAAATTTTAAATTTAAAGGGGTGCTTCTTAACGAAAATTCCACAAGGAAATCAATGGAGCCAGTGTTAAAACCTCCAAGTTTTGTATGAATGGAGTTATGAGTTTTTAAACTTTCCAAATTTAGTCCGCCCCCCCCCCCATTGACTCGATCCGTTGTGCACCGTGCTTAAGTATACTTGAATCACATATTGCAGAAAGGGCACTATTGCAGAAATGTTAACTGTTCAGAAAATGCAAAAAACTGATTTGAGTAAACTATGAGCTTTTGGAAAAAATTTTTTCTAGGTTTTCTTTTGTCCCCCAAGTAGACTGACAATTTCCATAAAAAATGTTTACATGATACTCTTTCTGGGTTGTAAATAATGACACTTGAAGGAAGAGCATTAGTGCCCTTTCTGTAATACATGGGGGAAGGAGCCATAAAGAGTGATAGAATGAAGCCAGAAAATTATTTTAGCCCTTGTTTTTCATCTCAAATGTATGGCAATGATGCATGTCTGTAGCGAAAGTTGGAAATTGTATATCTCCATTGCAACGTTTCAAAATTTCTGCTCTCTTTTTATACTAATTTTTAAAGAGAACTAATAGAGATTTTCCCATGAAATTTTCAGAAAACAATTTTGATGGTGTGAAGAAAATTTACCCAAAATTTCAATAGAGAATACTTAAGAACAAAAAAAGAAGACGAAATAAAATTGGCAATGTCGCAATTGATGGTATGCGATTTCGAACTTTCACCATGTGGTTTGCCCACAGCTATGTAAATTTTAAAGATATTTCTAGCTTATTTCAAGTCAAGAAATTAAAAAAAAAAAAATGTATCCTTTGAAGTTCAATAGCGTAGTATTCTTCTACCTACTTCCTCATCCAACCTGTTAAGGGCTCCTCTCACTTCCTACACTCATCAAAACAAAACAAACGACGAGTTGCCGCTGCCGATGCGCGCGCACCCAGTGGGCATGTACCGCAGAAACGGCACTATATTGCTGCAACAATGCCCTTTCTGCTCTACGTGAGGAACTTAACCCCTGTCAAAAACACATAAAAAATGCGAATATAGTGCCCTGTCTGCACTACATGATGTGTCCACATACACTAATGCGAAAACCGCAAAAAACTCAATTTCGAAAAAAATGTCGATTGTGCCCTTTCTGTAATAGCTGATTCACTTATGGAACGAGTCTCAAGTGCCCTTAAGTCCGCCGGCCTGCTTAGCGCTTCTGATTGACCGATGCGGTGCGGTTTTGATTCATTGATGCATGTTGCACCTCCGGGTGAAAGAACCGACAAAATTCGGTCCCAGCGCCGTCTTTAACCCACGTTGAGGTGTCTCTTAAATTAAAGGGAAATTAAAGTTTAGTTTGCTCATATTACATTATGATATGGTGGGCCCAAATCAATAATCATTATTTTTTTTTTTTTTTTTTTTTTTTTTTTTTTTTTTTTTTTTTTTTTTTTTTAAGTATTAAGTAAACACGAGTAGAGGTCTCTAAAGAGCGCTCCTTCCAAACTTGGTTTTTTTTTACAGAGTTAAGTCGTGTCAGGGTGACGACTCCTATGAATATCTCAAGCCGTGTCTCGAATATATCTTCTAGGGGAGTCTTATGACAAATAAGGAAGGAGGGGTGAGAGAGTGCCAGTATCTTACCTAAAAGGTAATTATTTAAATACGGGTTTCTTACCCTCAAAAATGTAGGAATAACATAGATATTATTTCAAAAACTGTCAAAATCAATGCATATTTAAATACGTTCAACTTGACCCGACTTGGAACTTGGTGTGTATATGCATTGCAAAGTCTTCAGCATCTAAGGATTAAATTCGAATATATTAGACAAACAGCTATTTTTAGTGTAGGTAATTTTTAATTATTTCTTTATTCTTCAAAGCTGAGTAAACGGAAAGACGAAGCAACGGAAAATCCTCACTTCTGGAGGGGCCTAGCAATTCTATTTATACGTGCGGTTTAACCGCACTGAGCCGCTAAAAAGCGATGGTTTACCCATTCATTAGGTGGTGTTTGTGATATTAACAGCGGTATGAGTTCGTCTATGATAGTTTTTTCATCATGGCACCGACATTCAACACAAATTTAGAATGAAGGTGCGATTGAAGACTGCGAATCACTAAAGCCACCGTGATAATCAGTCAGTGGAAGACTAATTTTGGAATAGCTGGAGGTCGTGGCAAAATCTTTATTTAGAACATCATTCTTCTCAGTTTACTTTGGAGTTCGTTCATCTTCATGACTCTGATCTATACAGTTAAAAAGTTCCGTTTTATGGTTACCTCGAGTTACTTTATTCCAGCCGGATCAACCAAAAAGACTTGGTTGCTCTAGAGTACCTGTATAGGGAGAGTAGCGACAGATCTGAAACTCCGAAAGTCCATCAGGCCTTCACCGATGCCTCCGCGAATAAAGTTAGGGCCCAAAAGGGCAGCCAACCTATGAATTTCGAATGTCCAGAGCGATTTACAAATCCAATTGTTACGAACCGTCGTTTAGAAAGCATGTATTTGGTTTACTTTTTGCATAAATTTACTTATTTTTGCGAAAGAACGCTCATTTATGCACATTCTTAGCCATCTTGGTTAGAATTGAAATCTGTAGGCTGGCAGTGAAATTTTGTGTGTTAGAAGTTGCTCAGAAGGGTGGCTGCACTTTTGGGCCCTAAGCCCTCCATGAACCGATCTGTCGCTACTCTCCCTATACAGGTACTCTAGGTTGCTCAACATAATTGGACGTGTCTCTGCCAAGCGGAACTATGTGCATTAAAACGTGCGACCTGCTGAGACCCATAAGAATATATGCGTAACAGGGTTCACGTCATAATGCCCAAAGTTCTGTTTGGCAGAAATACGTCCAATTTTTGGTTAAATCCAAGATCTATTCACATAGGTCAGTCATTCCCAAAACCAAAATGAGAATCTTCTGCGCATGCCGTTAGCATTATTGGCGCGAAAGCCAGATAGCTGGGGATCAATGCTTTTTTATGGGAGAAGGCTAATTTTTATTGATGAATCAATCTTCCTTAGGTACTTTCAAACCGTTTGAAAATTTTTGAGAGTCTAAAAAAAAAACGCACGACGGAGAGATCGGTGGCGGGACTCTTTAACTCATGAGCCCTGTCCACAAGGCTCTTGTGACATGCCCATAGCTCACGAGTTAGCGCTCAGTTCCTTTTGATTTAATTGAAAATCCCATTTTTCCATTCTCTCAAAAGGAACTATATCCACTTTTACACTGTTCCTCATGCAGCTTGCACAAGCACACCTCATCTTTCCACTTGCGCATGTTCCTTTTCTCATAAATACGTTCAAATGAGGTTAGTAATAGACTAATTACTGGCAACCCACGAGAGACCCTGTAGTTAGTACATCGTCTTTATCAACCACTCGTTTCAACCAACAGATCCCTCCATACTCCCTATGTCTTTAAATCTTTCGCTTTGCCTATCATTTCAATTATCAGCTCGCTGGGAAACGGCGAAATGTTTCTGTGGCTAGCAACGTTGCTATTGGCCAGTATGACTTTTCGGGGGTAAGTGGGAGCGAAACGGGGCGTAGCAATGCGATGCGACAGTTCCCGACCGTCTCACGTGAATTCAGTCAAAGCGCAAGGAGAAACAATTCAAAACACTTATTTACAAGCACAATCACAAGCACTGAAACTTCCTTCCTAGTCGGTCGGGAAGCCTCTGACTAAAAGCGCGTGCATTACTTATTAAAATACAGCTATTAAGTTGTCTCGGCAGTGTCTTGATTTTTCCATCATAGTTTTCTCGACCTTCCAGTGCGTTTCCTTTCCCATCTCGTTTTCTCTCCGACCCATTTTTTTTGTTTTTATAAATAGTTTGCAAGAACATTTTTAATTTAACAAATTTTTATGATTTGTAAGTGCAGCAATTATAAAAATTATTGCAAGAAAAAGCTTAAAAATGACACTGTGAAACTATTGTGCATCAGGTTACCCGCCATTACATTTTAGTGCACTCGCGAATTGTGCTCTAAGGTTTCTATGAATTGCACTTATGGGCGTCTCGTCAGAATAATCCCGACAAAAAATCTCTGTTGACTTATTATCAGTGAGTACTTCGTTAAGTTTTGTATCTTTTTTTCAAAGGTGTATGCGTAACACACATTGCTAAATCTCTAATTAATTGTCCGGATGAAAAACTCCTCTGAAAAAATGTGCACGTTGCGTAAATTTTGAAAAATAAAACTTAAATGGGTGAGTTGAAAAGTCCGTACTTTCGTTCGTGATGTTGTGGATGCCCGTTCATATTTGATAGATTTCTTTTAGTTGTTAAAGGATTTCTCGTCATATTTTTAAATTTTTCAAGAGTTTAACTCAAAATGTGAGGAGTAGAAAGCAAAACTTTTATGCTGAAGTATTTTTTAGGTTTTCCCTTTTTTTTCTTTTTCTTACAAAAATGTCACATACATAACATTTTTAACTTAATTACAATTATTCTATCCAGATTACGACGCAAGGTTTTTATTGGCATCAGTGTATCATTAAAAACTATTTTATGAGTTCAATGAAATTCATAGAGGGTAATAGAAGGAAGAGAGTTGCAATTATCCCACTCTAGAAATAAACGCATGTATAACAACTCTTTTTTAAATCCGCTTCTAGAACATGCATTAATGTTTTCTTCTTTTACGGGAAACTGACGGATTGAATAATTAATTGCACAACTAGGAATTAGCGAGATTATTAGATTAGTACGATAAAAGTGTTAAATCACTGATAGTGTCATTGCATAACCTTCTTTAGTTCATCGACTCAAGGATGTGAAGTGTAGTTATAGAGATTAAAATGCAATCCACCAAGGTGCAATATTATACATTCATCACTTTAGAAACAAACTTTAAATTATGATATAATAATCAAAGCCTCTCAAACGTTGATGACACTCAGTGCTCAGTGTTTCGAGTTACAAATTAATTATTAAATGCCTTCATCTGAAATTCCCCAAACTTTTGTTTGATAAAGTATTATATCCAGTACTGCAACACCGTGCAGCGCTTCCTTGGGCATTTTTGAAGGAAAGAAAAAGTAACGTGAATAAACAAACGAATGTTACGTGACAATAATAATTTATGCAGGATGAACTTTCATTAGCCAAGAACTTTAAAGGTGTAATGGCAAGCGCCTTAATTTTTCCAAGATACTCCACGCTTTGCTACGAAGGTACTTTAGGTACCCCGCCGGCTCACATCCAACTCGTGCGGTCGAAATTGAAATGTAGTAGAATATATTTATTAGATTACAATGGATTTAATAAGATACGACTCCATCATAGAGCGCCCTGGCTTCATCTCCACGATACTTTACAGTTTGTAAAGTTGGTAGTTTATAGCTGTTCAACCCACTCGAGCTTAACATAGGATTCAATTCTTCGTCTTAAAGCTCTCCCCCCGGCCTTTTGCGTAGTACCCATTAGCCGCACAAAGTATCCCATTGTGCGAGTAGATGATGAGAGACTTAAAGCATTTTAGAGGGGAAAAGGTTTTTCGGGGGCAGGGGGGTTAAAGAAATAGGAAACGTACTGACAAGATTTTGAAGAGAAAACGTTTAAGAGTTTCTTGTAGTTGAGACTTTGTCTAGTCACCCAGTGGATCATTGCCAAAGTATTTTGTTAACAACATTCTCGCTTTGAAAGGTACAGCCAGGTACTATTTTAGATTTTTTACCATTTTTCTTTTCATTTATCCGACTGAGGATGGCTAAAAAGCACGGGAAGGAGCGGGATCAGCCCTTGTGACTACTTAAAGTAGTAAAAAAAAAAAAAAAAAAAAAGTTTTCAGCCGAAACGTCTTGGTTTCATTCGTGAAATGTTAGCCTTGTTACCCGCTTTTTTAAATTGTTTCTTATTGTATTTCGTTAACGTGCTCGTTTTTGTTCCTTTTTCCAGTGAAAGGAAATAGCGGAAAGCCGGAGTCAGGTCTCGAGCAAATAGATGAGGAGGAGAAGGATCAAACAGATGAAGTTGGACAGGTGACGGGGAACTTCGGAATATGGCAGTTCTGGATATGTCTATCTGTTTCGATGGTAAAGTGGGTGGATGCATGGCATCATTTGGCCATTATTTTCCTAGCCCCGGTCACAGAGTTCCAATGTGCAGAGGGCGACTACATAACTTCGGCCGACCAGTGTTTTGTCATCAATAATGGCACTTACGAGGCCTGCCATAAGTGGGAATTCGATACCAGTATATTCAAACAAACCATCATCTCTGAGGTAAGAGCACCGTCCACTGTCCCCGTGTCCCTATGCTAGGCTTATGACAAACTCTGCCGTGCTAAGGAAGAACGCCGTATGAACCTTCGCGGATTGCCAAATTTCTTTCGGTAAAATACGAATTTTCAGGGAAACTTGCGAAAGTTTTCCGTCCAATTTTTCAAGGAGTTTTCTTCGCAATTTGAACTAAGGTATCAGAGAATTTTAGGTAGAAATATTCATTAGTAGCCTCAGAAATTAATGTTTTAAGAGGAGAAATTTGGCAACTCTCGGATGTTCAGACGGCGTTTTTCCCTAGCACGGCAAAACATTCTAGTCGATTTTGCATAATACGTATGTGGAATTGTATCTGGGCTGAATGAAGGCGCCATGAAAATGAGCAGCGGCCGATAGCTCAAAATCCCGAATCCCCAACGCAAGGCGAGACTGACGTGTGAGAAGAATTCGACTACACTTTGGAATATGGAACTATACGATTTCTGCAGGCTCATATATAAAAACACCAATCTACAGGGAAACTACGCACATACGTTGTTTCTAAAATGAGCTAGAATTTGTAGTCCCTGATTGTAAAATGTGGTGCAATTCATGCGCAGACCATTATGTATTAGTTTGCTTTGCGCTCGGAAGTATATCCTCGTAATTTTACAAATTTTGACATCTTGCTAAAACAGGGGAAGAAAATACAAAATAATATGCGGACTTGAATAGTGACAATACTGGACTACATTTTGCAATTATGAACTACACATTCTGGATCATTTTAGAAACAACGTATTTACTATTACTTTCCTAATGCACAAAAGCACTTTTGTGGATGATCCAGAAATTGTGGTTCTTTATTGTAAAATCTAGTACACTTGCAAGATGGTATAAGAAAACATTCTTGGAGTAGTCGCAAGCTGCAAGAAAACAAAAATAAATTTCCTCGAAATTCTTAAGGAGCTTATCATTGCTGCCATGCTAAGAAATAACGCCGTAAAAGCCTTTAGACGTTGCCAGATTCACTTCGATAAGCACTGGATTTCCTTGGAAAATTTCAATAACTTTTTCAGATACTTTTGTTCGCAATTAGATCTAGAAGATTTGAAAATTTCAGAGAGAATTATGAATAACTTCCCTCAAAAATACATGTTATATCTAGAGAAATTTTGCAAATCTCGAATGTTCATACGGCGTTTTTCCTTAGCACGGCAGATTGCAGGTTTAGTAATAATTGGTCTCAATTTTTGCAGTTTGGTCTAGTTTGCGACAAAAACCAGCTGCCGAATGTCGTTCAGTCTGCATCTATGCTGGGAGGACTCGTTGGAAGTATGCTCTTTGGAGTAGCAGCAGACAGGTCAGTGTCCATACTTCTTAAGGGACAGTACAGAATAAATAAATACAATCTACTCGATAAAAATTCATTTTTAAAGCTTTGAATTTGTTGAGCCATCTTCACCTCTTATTTTACCTAATACATCGTGTTACAATTGCATCAAACCCTAAGGAAGTCGGTTGATTTTAAGAGTTGGTAATTGAGCCTTATAAAGATTTATTCTCTGCACGTTATTATCGCATTAAAAATTGCGATATATGGCGATCAAATCGCTACACATCGCAATTTTTGGTTCGATAAAATCGAGATTATATCGCCATTTATCGCGATTTTTATTTCGAAAATATCGCGATAAATTGCGGGGCGATAAAATCGTGATTTTATCCCGATAAGATCAAAGATAATCGCTCAGATGTTGACGATCCTGGCAACTTTATCGCCGATAAAATTGCAATATATCCCGATTTTTCGTTGAAAATGCTACTTGGGTATAGCCATCGATGCGTCTGATGAAAGTTTTAGCCACTGATTTTCAGTCTCTTTCCCCGAAAACTTCTTACCTAAATTGAAAACTTTAGTGTTGCATTTAAAACAATTCACTGGGAAAAAACCCGCTTGGATCTAGAGTCCAGACTCTTAAAAACATTGACAAGAAAAAATAGTCTTGATTCAGTCGGAGTTTTTGCTAGAATCAAGAGGAAATCCGCCTAAATCAAGAGGCTCGGCTCCTCGATTCAAGGAAAAATCGGATTGAATCAAGAGTATTTTTTCTCGTCAATGTTTTTAAGAGTCTGAACTCTAGATCCAAGCGACTTTTTTTTCCAGTGAAGGTTTTTTTCCGTGTATCATACAGCCTACCAAGGGTCATTAAGATCAATTGGACTACATTTTGCAATAAGCACCACAATGAATCTTTGCCTCACACATAAAAATACCTATCTGCTTGGGGAAACAGTAGCACATACGTGGTTTCTAAAATGAGCTAGAAATTTTAGTTCTGGATTGGAATATGTAGTCCGATTCAAAGAAATGCTTTAATCCTGAACTAGTGGGATTATTATACTTACACATTCATAAATTTAAGGTATGGACGGAAGAAGCCCTTGATTATTGGTGTGGTGGGTCAACTAGTCGCTGGAGTGGCTGCAGCCTTCATGCCAACCTACGAGCTTCTACTCCTTTTCAGGTTCATCACATCCGTTGCCGTTGGAGGAACAATGGCCGTTAGTTGTGTTTTATGTAAGTACATATATTTAAGTATCTATAACGTATTTTATTCTTTCGGCTAAAAAATGTATGTGTCACAGGCAATTAGCAATCGCCGGAAATTTACAAGTCAGTGGTGAAAAAATACAGAGAATCATAAAATTCAAAAAGAAAAGAACAAGATGAGACTGCTGATTATGTTGCCTATCATGTGAATAGATAATTTTTCTACCTTATAAACATGTCAGAAATATGCACACTTAGAAGAGCGTGTAGTTAACTCCGTGACAATAGTTGGGTTGAGATCGGACAGGCAACTAAACTAACTTCGTGACAAAGCGTAGAGTATCACAAAAAATGAAGGCGCTTCAAGCCGAGCTCATACTTTTGAAGACCATAACACTTAAGAATTGCATTATGCCGATGCGCATTATTGCGATATATTGAAACAACATGTGAACCGCTTGCAAATTACCCGCGATTGCTGATTCCCTGCAACATATGTTCTTTTGGTAGTTGCGTCTCCCTCCTTATTAATGAGAGATACCTAAAATGCGACAGTTGTGCCACACACAATCATCGTGGGAATCCTGCGGGTGGATGGACGTATGTAGAGTACTTTTATACGGAGAGTATGGACTGAATTACTTGGAACCTTTGGGGTCCAAAAAATGACAACGCGCGACTCTTGGTATGGGAGAAGATGGGAGCGTGAGAAAGGGTTGTTACCGCAACCTTTGACGTTTATCACCTGCTCCACCTGTTACCACCCAACTTTGGTAACGTGAACTTGCAAGAGTGGTACCATGAACTCGCAAGGGTGGTAACTTGAACCTCTACTATGGCAAGCCATAATAGCAAGCACTTGGGAATGGTCTGCATGTGACGTCCGGCCGCCATTTCTTTTGAATCCTAAAGGCTCCATGAAAGGCCTACGATGGCTGAGCCAATCACTAGTGACGTCTTCTGTGGCTATACTCTGTCTACAAAGGCGCACTAGATAGATGGGCAGAAGTAATGAGATTAGTCCTCAAAGTCCAATAGAATATGTACGATTTGATGAATTTCCTTTGTTTTCCTGTTTTTTGCCGTCATTGCACAATTCGGACATGTTGGCATGAAATATGTTTTCACTTTGAATCTAGCGTGCTGCCCATGAAATGTGTTGTCACTTTGAATCTAGTGTGCTGCTCACGAAATGTGTTGTCACTTTTAATCTAGCGTCCAAGTACATTATTGTCAAAAAAGTTCAGTCCTCTTCTACATTTTGTTTTTATACATTTTACAGTAAATTATGATTTATTTTTGCCAAAGGTATGGAAGTAGTCGGTGGGAAATGGAGGACAATAGTGGGAACATTGTACCATATTCCTTTCAACTTTGGTCACATGACATTACCCGTCATCGCTTACTTCACACGGTCAAGCTGGCGGATCTTTGAGATCGCCATATCCTTACCATCGGCTCTGCTCTTGTCATACTGTTGGTAAGAGCCTAAAATTATTTTATCCCATTTTTTATATATAAGAGCAAAATTATCATACATTTTGTTTGGAGATCTAAGATTTGCATAGCTTGGTTGTGATGTAAAAAACGTAGGGAGTTTACAACTTATTTTTCAACTGAAATTTATTATTGTTTGCTAATGATGCGAGCTATGCCCAAAATTCACACAAGCAATAAATAAATGAACTCTGAAAATTCCAATTTCGCGTGTTAAGGTTAAGGCGTGTTAAGGCATCTGAAATCATTTCCTAGAATAATTTTTGCATGCACTGAAAATCGAATTTTGTAAAGATATCTTATTTTTCCAAAATTGACGTAGCAATTGCCATCTAATAGATGGTTGGGATTTTTTTACCATCTAGTAAGGGGTTAATTATTCATCTTTAAATTGGGAGCAAATAAGTTGACCACATTTCACTGGATACCTGATTGACTTTTAACATCACAAAATCATGATATCAGTTGGATTGCATTTTGCAAAACGGAACCAGGAGCATTGCAATGTTGCTAAGATTGTGCAACTTCTTTTGTCTTAGAAGAAAAACCTGATTATCCATTAACAGTTTCTATTTTACTTGCTAAAAACTGTAAATTTAAGACAAAGTTACAATGTAAATTTCATATTTTATAATGGTTTCAGTAATTTTTTTGCAAAGGATGAAAATGCACAAACTTAGCACCATCGCAATTCTTCTGGTTCCTTTTTGCAAAATGCAATCGAGTTATCAGTCATCGATAAAGTCGTCATATTTAAACTTGTTTGCGCATAAATCCAGGTTCCACTGAATTTGGATCGAGACGAGAAGATGTAAAAAAATCTCTTCACTCTCTAATCAACTTCTTTTTTTTTTGAAGGCTTACACCGGAGAGTCCACGATGGCTAGTCGCAACCGGGCGAGGCGAAAAAGCTCTACCTATTTTAGATCAAGCAGTGAGAGCCAACGAAAGAGAATTCCCCGCCGATTTGCGAGAGAGCATTGTGAGTAGCATTTTTTATTCTATTTCTTCCATAATGTGGTAAAGATAGGAAGCCAATTAATATATTAATTCATAAAATACCGTGCTTTTACTTGTAACATTCGAAGAGCATTGTTCTGAATTTCCTGTATCCAAGTTTGCTCGAGGCGAGGGTGACCTTGGCGTTTCAATTAAACTTTTACATTTCCACTCTGCGAATATAATACTTTTTTTTAGCCTACTAGAGAGAGTATCTAGTAGACTCGCCTTCGAAAGAGATACGTATCTCTTGCTCGTAAACGAACGCAAGCTGAATGCCAGTGGTGTGGCGTGCTTTGCGATGTATCGATTGATCTGCTATTTAAACCTATGGAAAAGGATCGATAACATGGTGTTCTCAACGAACATCTTAATAATCGATTCTTTACCATAGTTCGACCGATAATCGACGATTCACGCCCCGCCACCGCTGAACGCTTAATATGTACAGACAGTAGATTTGGACTAAATTTTGCAGTTAGGAACTATAACTTCCAGCCCGGTTTAAAAACAACGTATGTGCCATTAGTTCCCCTCTGCACATGAGTGTTTCTTCAGATGAGCCAGAATGTATAGCTCCAAATTGCAAAATGCAGTCCATTTAATTTGCAATAATTACTTGAAAAGAGATAAGAAAGAATGATAGTGGTTACTAGATTTCGAACAGCACAGGGTGTCTAAAAAGTACATAAACTCCCCCCCTTCTAAAATTTTCCCTAATTGAGCCAATGAGACGAAACTTGAGGATTTTTTCTAAGTCATGCAGAGAGAACTGATTTTTGGCATATCCACAATTTTGGAAAAAGCGAAAAAAAAGTCGTCGTCCCCCGCAATTTTGAATATGCCAACAAGTAGTTCTCTTTGACCTAGAAAAATTCCCCAAGTTTCGTCTCAATTGCTCGATTGAGGAAAATTTTAGAAAATGAGGGGGGGGGGGTACAGACCTTGGAGACACCCTGTATATGAGCCCGAGAACAGCTATGACCAGTAATGGATCCCTGTTTTAATCATGAGTCTGGTTACGTCCACTGTCCGCGTCATAAAAATCGTCAATAATTTACACTACTGGCCGCTGGATTTTCTAGAGATCGGGGCCGGATTTAGGGGGTGACCACATGAACCACGGCCCATGGCGGCAAATTTTGCAATTTTTTTAAATGTAGATATAAAGAAAAATCGGATTCAGAAAAAAAAATTACAAACGAGAAAAGGTGACCAAATCTCTTACTTCCTGAGAGTATATCTCTAATTGTGTCGTCTTGCTGTGATACAAGAGACAGCACCTTTAATTAGTCGAGTTAACACCAAGAGAGAAACCGAACATTGAATTTGGCCTGGAACGGGGCGGAGCAGAGAGCAATGATGACGAGAGCTTGAGATGAAACGGGGAAACCCTGGGTGCGGCTAGAGTCCTTTTATACTGAGAGTCAAGACAATTCGGCTCATGGATGTCACAAACGGGAATAAAAATTACAGAAATTGAACGTTTTTCGTAATCTTTGATCGGCCCATTCTCAAATGCCTTTCTCCGTTCCTCCTCTCATTCCGTTTGTTCCTTGCCGAACCCGTAATTCCCTGGTCCATTCTAGATTATAATCTTTGCAATCGGTGAAAATGAAATCTTTATTCCCGTTTGTGACACTGTGAAGGCCTAAAATACGGGAACCAATCAGAAATGGATTCAAATTGTCTTGACTCTCAGTATAAAGGGACTCTAGGTGCGGCGCGGCGGTCGGCATGTAACACATATTCGCGCCTACAAGACTGCATGAATACATCACGCATTGCGTCAAAGACAGCACGGTCAGCGGCGGGCGGCGCGGCGTGAAACGCATAGCGCCTACAAGACTGCATGAATACTTCACGCATTGCGCCAAACAAAGAGCGGTCAGCGCGGCGCGGCGGCGGCGGAATTTAAAATTATTAAACCACATTTATGTTTGTTCTTTCATAATATTTTCGTTAATTTCATATAAATGGAAGGCCGTATCCACACAGAGATAGGTTTACGGAACTTAATTTTCGCGCCAAGTTCCGTGAACTTTAGCAAGTGGTGTTGACAGGGCTTTTGCAAAACATGTATCCAACACGAGTAAACGCGTCTTATGCACCCCTTCCCCTCCGGCACGTTCACTTGATGGTTTTTTATTGATGTTTCAAAACGAATGAGAAAGGGGCGGCAAAATACAGGCGGCCCATGGATGGGCGGCAAGTAAGTAAAGCCGGCGTTGCTGGAGATCATAGATTTTCAAGAATCTATTTATTGATCGCCAATATACTCCTCTTCCCGCGTTCACTTACCTCTGAATAGAGATGCTTTTGCGCTCGCAGCGAACGTATGAGCGAAATTATTTAGTTATTTGATTTTATTTTCAGAGAAGATCACCGGCTATTGTGAAAAAGAAGCCAAGTATCTTTGATTTGTACAAAACTCCAAACTTGCGAATCAGGATAATAGCTGCTCACGTCAACTGGATTATTTGTGGACTGATTTACTACGGACTGGCTCAGTACATGGGTAGAATCGGTGGAAATATATTTATAAATGTTTCTCTATCTGGTATGTAATTTGACTAACTTGTATTGCATTGATGACTACCAATTTTCGTAATCATTTGTTTCTTCCTGTTTGTAACATAATAATGAAGATTTTGTAAAAGAATTATGAAAAAGGATTTTTCCATTTTTAGCATCTGACTGAATGTTGATTCAGATGCTGATTCAGTGTTGATTCATTATTTTGTAAAATTTTCCCGGCCACATCGTAAATCTAAGGATATCCACTGACATCTGATTCCTTGATGAGCACCTGAAACAAGTTTAAAGTGAACAAAAGATGTTACTGAATTTGTGGTAGATTGTTACAATCTCTTCTCGTTGAAGAATATGAAAATACATTGATATTTAATTTTAGATGACCTTAGAGATATACTTTTTACGGTAAAAATCGTAACGATTAATGCCAAAAACGATGGGTAAACATAGTATCAGTGCACTGCCGTGCTAAGGAAAAATGCCGTATGGATAAACACCAGACGTTACTAAATTCCCCTTTACAAATCGCGAATTTTCAGGAAAATCAGTGGATATTTCTCCTCCAATTTTTCATAGGATTTCGTTCATAATTTGATGTAAAAAGTCTGAAAATTTCAAGGAAAAATATTCATAACTTTTCTCATAAATAAACATTTTATCAAAGGCAACTTGGCAACGCCTGAAGGCTCAGACGGCGTTCTCCCTTAGCACGGCAGTGTACACATCAGTGTTTCATGTGTAACATTTTCAACAAGTTATCCTAAAATTATATCGTTGTGAAGGACTTCATTCAATTTTTTTTTTATTATTTTTTATTTCGTATAAAATATTAACTCTCACGATGTAATCATTAATTTTTTTAGGGATCATTGAATTACCTGGTGGTATATTTTGTATGTACTTGATGGATACATTTGGCAGGAAAAAGACAATGGTAGCATCTAAACTACTCATAGCAGCCTCAATGTTATTGATAACACAGTGCTCCAGTGGTAAGTTTGCCACCTATTCAGCTTTATTTTACTCGCACTTCAGAGTAAAATTATGGACCTCCCAGGAGGAGACTCACGATAGAATACTGTCACTAGGTCATATGAGCAGTGTTTAGCAAACAAGCATTAAGTAATCAAGAAAAGGAGTCAATAATAGTTTTTAACTCGTCTAGAGGCACGTTGTTCCAATCAGAAATTTGAGGTCTTCAGCAAATATTCTTCATGGAAAAAGTGAAAAACGCCTACATTTTGTGATTGTGACAAGATGTAAAATGGACTTAAAAAATTGAGATTAATGAAATAAAATTTGAAGTAGAAATGTACTTTACATCAAAAGTGATTTTAGTATGTGCGTAACTTATTTTGCCCCCAGAGGATGAAAATGCGACTGAAAGAATAATTCTGGCGTTCTTCGGTGTCGTCGGAATTTCGACAGCATTTCCAACGTTGCACTTATTTACGGGAGAGCTGTTCCCCACAGTGCTTAGGAATGTCGCCATAGGATCAGGTGTTATGTTCAGTCTGCTTGGGTCCATGGTTTCACCGTTCGTCCTATCATTGGTAACTTTTCTACTTTTCATTCATTGATTCAGAATTTCTTCAAATTATCTCGATTTTCTAGGAAAGAAAAAGAAGATGGATTCGAAAGGATGGATTCTTGGAAAGAAATACCCTTAAGAAAAAGAATAACGCGCGGACAAAAAGTTGCAAATTGATTTTATCGTGAGTGAAACTTACTGTAAATCGGATGCTCAGAGAATGCCTTCAAATTTTAGGTCAGGCAAAATCCACTACAACGATGTACGTATGATTGTATGCACGATCATTGCGGGAGAAAGAAAGACGAGACAGAGAATGCTGTTGTAAGCTCACAGGCAAATACATAGCTCTCAAAGGATTTTTCCAAATAGCCCAATTTCTTAATTCCAAACTGTTAATTCGAGAGAAGGAATAGAGAGAAATCGTTACCCTTTGTGAATTTTTTTTCTCGTAATAATATGAGGACCACGGATAAATACATACAATTGTACCTACCGCGTTTAGCAGGAAAAGAACCAAGTTAAATTTAACATTGCTAAATTTAACCGGGCAATTTAACTTTTTAGAAGAGAACGTTTGTATGGATTCCTTTGAAAATTTTAAGGAATTTGCTTCGTAATATGCAGAAAATTCACTGAAATTTGCACAAAAATCCGCAAAACCATTTTCTTGTAATAAAGTAAATTGCTTAACTGAATTTGGCAATAGCTGACGAGGCTCGGTTCTTTTCTACTTTACACGGTCCAATTATGTTTTATAACTTATTTAAAAAGAAAATGTTAAGCCTTTCAAACCGTAAATATGTTAAAGCCTTCATTCTCGCTGCAGAATGTGACCGTGCATGCTTGTTCTTTGTTAACGCTACAGCAGACGAGAGAGAAAAAGAAATCAGCCAAATTTTGTGTTTTTCAGGACGAGTACGGCGCTTATTTGCCGCCTCTGGTGTTCGGACTTTGTCCTTTGGTTTCAGCGGCCTCTTGCATGTTGCTACCGGAAACTTTGGGCTCGGAGCTTCTGCACACTTTAGAGGACTGTGAAAACTTTGGAAAGTAAGAAACTCATTTTTACATGTAATGAGCCGAATACAAACTTTTGCTAGAGGCAAAATAAGGGGTTTTTCTCATAGAAATTGTTTCGAATATAACGATGAGCGCATCGGAAAAGTCTAAAATGCACTCCTAACTTCATAATGTGCGTAAGAAATTTGCTTTTTAATAGCCTCCTGCTTCAAAAACGATACGGAACAGGTAAACATTTCGTCAGAAAAGTTTTTCCATCCAACCCCTGCGTTGGTACGCAATAGTTTACGGACAAACACTTATGTGCATAGGAAAACTAACGGTACACTTCTTAATTGCAAAAAATAGTCCTACTGTAGTAATATGCGTAGACAAAATTGCTTAACATGCATTGAATAGATTTTTAGAGGGCAATTTCTTCTAAGCCTGATTTCCTTACCTACACAATTCTGCTTTCAGGAATTCAGACAACATGAAACAAGGCAAGGTGAATTCATCTTTTGTTGGAGACGAAAGCAGTACAGATAAGCCTTAGTAAAAGGTAAAAATCATCTTGTACGGCGAGAGGTGCAATACAACATTACTATTTGTAAAGTATACACATTTCTGTAAATTCCTGTAAATTATTTGCCTGTTCAATTGTCTTTTAAATCCGAAGTAGTGCAGGGTAACGAACGTACTGAAACAATGCTACCTGAAATCTGTGCGACTTGGGATGTAGGTCGAGTTACTAATTATTTTTAGTTATACTCGTAGGTATTTCAAATACCAATAGATCTGTAAACTCAGCCAACTGCAACACGTGTTCAAATAACAGTTTTGTGTTATTTTGCACGAAAATGAATTCTTGGTATAGAAAAATATGTTTAATGTCTGGATATTATTTACATTTTTAAAGTAAGTGAATGTTAGAATCTCTAAACTTCGCGAATTTTTAACAGTTTTTGATTATGTGAATTTTATGAAAGAAATAAAAGTGAATAATAATTATTTTAGCTGAACATATGGAGTAGAAATAACACGTGGTTTCTGCTTCTTGTTGCTTACGTTTGTTTTTGGCTGTGATTATCCACGTTTTATCTGGATGGATAAATTCCTAATATGCTCATCCAGAATAGTGAAAATCTATAATTTTAAGTTTATTTTCGTAAATTTAAATTTAGATCGAAACACATAACTCGATGAGAATTTTTAGCATGGCAGAGATAAAAGTCTAAATTAAATTAATTCTTTTGTCTCTGTTGCCTCCCAAACAGTTTAAACATGAGATTCTTATTAGCATATTCATCTTACTTGCTTATTTTCTCTTAAAAGCAATTGTGCATCCCTTCAAAGGGAGCAACTTTCATGATTCCTAGGATAGGCAGTGCCCCCGTGATGTGCCAAAGCTGTGATTCAAGTCTCATAGAGACATATTATAGCTTTTGATATTGTAACATATTTTTTTACTGTTCTGTTTAAATAATTAAAGTATAAGTAAACATAGTATTAAAACCAACAGAATACTGTCTAATTTTTATCCCACCAACTGCAAAGTAAGTCCCCAGCCTAAAATCTCTCAGTCGAAGGCAAATAGCCAAATCAGGCATTTTGGTTAAATGCCTTGACGAATAGTCAAATATTCTTACGTAGATTGAAATTTTGATTTTTCACCCTAATTTTAGACAATATAATTTGTTGCCCCAGTAAGAAAAAATTCTCTGTAAAAATATGCAGCATACAATTGTATTTTAAACGATTTTAAAATCCTGAATGCACCTTTCTCATAAACTTTTCAGCGCGTCATAAAACATAGACTTTTTAAAATTTTAACATTTAAATGTACCAAAGGCATGTAAAAAGGAAGTAACAAGGAGAGTTCGCAGATTTGAAGTGTTATTGAAAACCCGAGAACTCCTCACCATAAATTTACAGAATTCCGTAACCTGTCAAAATTTAACTACCGCCCTGAGCATTTGATAAAATTTCTGATTTGACTACTATAACACCGTGCTTTCGGTTCGTATGATCTGACATTTTTCCTCAGTGCAGAAAATAAAAACTTTTTTTTTCATTCTGGAGATCGTGTTCCTTTATTTGGGCCGATTAAGCTAGGGACATCCTGTACCTGCATCGACATGAAACACGTGGCCGGTAGATCACCTGTGGAAGCTGGCGCAGTGTGGAGGAGTGCATATCGTATTCACCAGCCAGCACCCAACACTCTCTCACCCAATGCGCCAGATCAAACATCAAACAGTTGTTTTTGAGCGTCACACTTACGTGGATGTCATCCTTTGCAAACACCAGACTGTGACGTCACTGTGCGCTACGTGCGTAATAATTTATAAGATTTCCCCTTCAGAATGCGATGCTGTAATTAATACGTTTACCCAGCCTCCTTTAACCGAGCACTGTTGCCGCGTTGTCCGTCTTCCCATATTTACTTGATCTACACCCAGATGTAAAAAATACGGTTACTTAACTTTTCCCTACGGAATCATCTGCGTTGATAGCATATTGCATGAAACTGCAGAAATGCGTATCTCAAACTTTAAGTCATACTTTATTTTCTACGCGGAAAACTACCAAACTCCGTTTCTTGAAAACTTTGGTGATTTTTATTCTCGGTGTGATGAATATTCTATGAAAATTGTAAGCCATAATGTTGGTTGGGTTTCCTTTTAAAAAATGAAATATGAGCGAAGATTTTGAAACACTGCAACTGAGGTACGCATTTTTGCAGTTTCAGCATCGGTATTGAGTTGCATATCAAAGTAAGTTTAATCATGAGAGTCTGAAATTGCTAAGCACTGTCTGAACTAAATTAAGAGTTTTGAAAAAAGACGTCATAGCTAGAGAAGTACTTCTTCCTGGAAAAAATTTGGGGAATGAATTATTATTTTTATATTATGTGTAGGTATTTACAATGAGTCACAGAGGCTTGTATACAAGAATTAAGTTAGCATCAGCATCGTTATAGACAAATTTTAACATTATTAACTATGGAAGGCAAGGTTTATGGACAAAACATTACCAAGAGAAAAATATTTGTGCTAAGTCCAAAGTCCAAAAACTACGAAGGATTTCAAACACCTCCGTATGACGAGAAAATAATGACGATATACTCGTAGAACTGCAATAGTCAAAGCGCCATCTATTCTCATCCTCTGGTGAAACTCGCTGAAATAAAAACGCATTTTGATGTGGAATTGCGGTTTGTTCACCACCAACGATATGGACAAGATTCACTTCAATTTGATTCTGAAAATAGTCATGACTATCCTATTGTTTTCATGTACGAAGAGCGGGAAAAAATTTGATTAAAGCCGCATAAACCCTCGCTTTGCCTCTGATTGGCACCGAATGATGCCATCCGGTCGGCCGGAAAAATGGCGCGTTTTTAAATTTATAACAAAGTTACTAATTTTAAACCATACATTCCTCGGTTTCAGATTTGCTTGCTGACGTTTTTATTGCGCGAACTGTATCCTACGCGCCATTTATTGCAAGGAAAGTGTATTTAGAGGTCGAAATACACTCAAAGTTTAGTTAGAGTACCTGCATAGCGAGAGTGTAGAAAGATGTGAAACTCCGAAGATCCATCAGGCCTTCATCGATGCCTTTCGCGAATAAAGTTAGGGCCCAGAAATGCAGCCAACCTATAATTTCAATTATTGAGAGCTATTTATAGATACAATTGTTACGAACCATCGTTTATAAAGCACGTATTAGTTTTAGTTTTTGCATAAATTTACTCATTTTTGCGCAAGAACGCTCATTTATGTACATTCTTAGCCATCTTGGTTAGAATTGGAATCTGCAGGCTGGCAGTGAAATTTTGGGCGTTAGAAGTTGGGTTAGAAGGGTGGCTGCACTTCGGCATGGGCCTTAAGCGCTCCATAAAGCGATCTGTTCATACTCTCGCTTTATAGGTACTCTAGGTTTAGTGACCCATTCTCCACGAAAATACACGTCTGTATGTAAATTTCCCGTAACGACATGATCAATCGGCGATCCGGCAGCTTTGGTTAAAAATCAGCAACCTTTCAAATAAACGTATAATGCTAAAAGGAGCTATGTGAATGGAATCTGCGTGAGACATAGTTCCTTTTAGCATAAACACGTGCAAATAGATTCAGCCACAAAGAGAATTTGATCGCACGCGGAAATGAGCTCTGCAGTAATCAAATCATGTACATATTGATATTACCATCGAGGCTCAACTTTGAGAGCTTTTCACGAGCCCGGGAGTTAATTTCAGACAATAACAGTCGCTCTACCCTGTCTCTCTCAAAATGTTACACGCGCAACTACAACTAGATGATTAAACCGCAAATCTCTCGCTATTGTAGGGATTCTATCGGGTGAAAGCTATCATTCTACATAGCTGCAGTGAAGTCACTGTATGATTTTAGGAGGAGGAGGGGACGCATAGAATCTCCTCGTACATTGTTGAAAAGAAAACCCCTCTGAATGCATCGTAACCGCGGTATGTTTACTGTTTATAGAGGGCTCTGTCTTACGAGACAATGATGTGGTTTTCATGGTAACACATCCGCGGGATTAGTCACCTCCTAGTTGCCTTTCGTTTCTATGAACAAAAGATCCATATAAACACTGCTTGTTTGAACTTGCTTGGTTTTTGT
>NW_017547103.1:1216503-1248948 GCF_001854935.1 Bemisia tabaci | reverse complement strand
TAGTGTATATGTCGCAGGCAATTAGTCAAATCAGGCATTTTATCAAATGCCTAGGCCGATAGTAAAATTTTGACAGTTTACGGAATTCTGTAAATATAGGGCGAGGAGTTCATGGATTTTCAATATTTTGTTAAGAATAACTCTCCTTGTTCTTTCCCTTTTACATACCTTTAGTACACTTATGTTAAAATTTTAAAAATTCTATGTTTCAAGACGTGCTGAAAATTTCGTGATAAATGTGCATTCAGGATCTTATAATCGTTTAAAATACTATTGTATGCTGCATATTTTTGCAGAGAATTCTCTCTTATAGGAGCGACGAGTTATTTTGTATGAAATTAGGGTAAAAAATCAAAATTTCAATCTACGTAAGAATATTTGACTATTTGCCTTCAATATATACTTTAATCTTAATTCTCATCTCAGATCAGAAGATGAAGAAGGAGATAGGTAGGAAGAAAGAAAGGAGAAAGAAAAAGAAAATAAGAAAGAAAAGAAGAGAAAGAGCAAAAGAGGAGGGAAAAAAAGAAAAAGAAGGAGAAGAGTGAGAGGAGCAAGAAAAGTAAGAAAGAGAGGAAAAAGATGAAAAGAAAAGGAAGACAAAGAGAGGAAAACAAGGGGAAATGGGAAGGAATAGACGAAGAAAAATAAATTCTCCGTCCTCTTTTCTTCCCTCTTTTCCTTCCTCTTATCCTTTTTCTTTTTTGCTTCCTTTCCTCTTCCTCTTGATTTTTTCTTCTTCGTCCTATCTTTCTCCTTCCTATTCGTTTACTCCTTCGCTCTTTTCTCATCTTCTTCTTCTTTTTCCACTTACTTTCCTTCCGATATCAACGGTGTCCATTTGTTAGGACTCTTCCAATCCGAATCCGTCCTTCGAGGGTTAATAAATGTAAATAATCGATGGTGATTCTAATATCATCCTCAAGTCAGGGACGAATGGACGTATTTATGCTAAAAGGAACTATGTGCATAAGGTTAGCGTGTATCATAGTTCCTTTTAGTATAAATACGTTCAAATGGAGTGTTCTTTTTCTTTGCTCATCACGCGATCACGCTGACTGCTTTCGAGAGGGAAGCGCGGAATTAGCGGCTTAGCTGACAACAGAGTCCGGCGAGCATGGCGACTAATAACCATATCTGGGAGCGAGTCATAAATCGTGGTGGGTGAATTAACTTGAGCCGTTTGATCGGCCAGTTATTTTAGCTGTTTTAAGTAATTCGATTTTAATTAGTCTCGTGGGCAGCCGTCAATTGGAGGAGCACGGTGGATTCTCAACTGCTCTCTAGGATTGCCAACTTGTCGTCAGCCAGGACGTTTGATACAAACGCCTGACGCTACTCGTTAAGTTGGGAGAAACCAGTACCTACCCTGCGAGTGAAGTTGCAAAGTCCAAACCGACAAAAGCCCCAACAGAGCACTAACTCGGTCAAACCGACGAGATCAAGCTCATTAGGTAGGTAGGTATACTGATTACTTTTAATCATTAATATTAGAGTGGAAGGATTCTACCTTTAGTTGATTCCACCTTTTTCTATTTCACTCGAGGGGTTGCTAGAGAGTGCGATAAATTTTAGTCTTTTTCATGAGTTTGAACTGAGAAAAGTGCTGAAAAAGCAACTTTTCTGTCAACAGTAGAGTCTGGGAGGGAGGAGAGGCTGCCTTCTTGGGAAGACCTATGATTTAGCCGGAACTGTCATTAAAAAAAATTGGTTCCGATTGAAGCATCAAATATATACTAAGGAAAGCTACTAAGGAAAGCTACTGAGGAAAAAAAAATAATTTTAAATGGCGCCCAGAACGGCTAGTATAATAATAAACGTTGAAAAAATCTTCATAAATATATTTCCATTTCAAATCACATTTGATATTAACTGGAGATTAAGATTTCAATAGTAACACCAACAACTTGGCCGGATTCGTCGCTCTTAAATCAGAGAGTATAAGGATCGCAGCCCACATTTTCGGACGAACTCATTATTATATATTTAAACAATCAAAGCATCATTCGGAAAATTGAAAATGTCATTGAAAATCAGTAACTGTTCACTTCATTGGCACTTTCGGTAACGCTGGGATTAAGTTACAGTGTACAAGGAAGAAGCAAAGCATCCTTAGTTAGTGTAAAATGCGACCAACACTATGCAAATTTCATTTCAACTCCTGGATGCAACTATTCGGGCTCCATGGATGTCCGTGTTGCATACGCAAGTATTTGAAGGCGTTTTAACTGTTCAGGCACTCACCATTCCATCCACGGCCCGCGGCGCGGCGTTACGGCGGGTTTAACTGCGAGGATCCAAACTGACAGTTCGCTTTTAAACACAAAAACTTGAATACAGGCGTATGGTGTGAGTATCATGTGCCTCAGTTTTGATATCGCGATGTGCTGAGCATGATTTATAGGGCCTAACTTCTGAGTTTCATGCAGACCTAAAAGATGCCTTTGAAGAATAAATAAATAATTGAAGGCGATCTTTTATCTTAGATTCTCGCCCGCACAATGGAAGGAGCCTTTCATAGAGATTAGGACATGAGATATTCGACTAAAACTGCAGATGTAGTTTGGGGTGCTAATTACTGCAGGAGGTTTTACGAAAAAATCAATGAAACCACTTCTAAAACCTCTGTGGTCCTTATTCACATCGATATGAGCTTATAATGTTTCAAAATTTTGTATGACTCGTTTCAGTGATTCACTCTAGGAGCGCCGCTGCGCTGGTGACTACCGGCTACTCGCTACTGGTGAGATACTGTCTGAAGTCAAAACGCCTTCCATTCCGAGCGTATGCAACACGGGCATCCATGGAGCCCGAATAGTTGCATCCAGGCGTTATAATAAAATTAGTTTCGTATCCGTTGGATGCAACACTAATTGAAGCTTTGATTGTTTACTTNGAATGTTCTTTTCTTTGCTCACAACGCTGACTGCTTTCGAGAGGGAAGCGCGGAATTAGCGGCTTAGCTGACAACAGAGTCCGGCGAGCATGGCGACTAATAACCATATCTGGGAGCGAGTCATAAATCGTGGTGGGTGAATTAACTTGAGCCGTTTGATCGGCCAGTTATTTTAGCTGTTTTAAGTAATTCGATTTTAATTAGTCTCGTGGGCAGCCGTCAATTGGAGGAGCACGGTGGATTCTCAACTGCTCTCTAGGATTGCCAACTTGTCATCAGCCAGGACGTTTGATACAACCGCCTGACGCTACTCGTTAAGTTGGGAGAAACTAGTACCCTGCGAGTGAAGTTGTAAAGTCTGAACCGACAAAAGCCCAAAAAGAGCACTAACTCGGTCAAGCCGATGAGATCAAGCTCATTAGGTAGAGGAAGGATTCTACGTTTAGTCGATTCCACCTTTTTCTATTTCACTCGAGGGGTTGCTAGAGAGTGCGATAAATTTGAATATTTTACATGGATTTGAACTGGGAAAAGTGCTGAAAAAGTAACTTATCTGTCAACAGTAGAGTCTGGGAGGGACGAGAGGCTGCCTTCCTGAGAAAACCTATGATTTAGCCGGAACTGTCATTAAAAACTAGGGGAGCGAGAAAGTAAAAATTGGCTTCGATTGAAGCATCACATGTATACTAGGGAAAGCTATTTTAAAAAATAATTTTAAATGGCGCCCAGAACTGCTAGTATAATAATAAACGTTGAAAAAATCTTCAAATATATATTTCCATTTCAAATCACATATGATATTAATTGGAGATCAAGATTTCAATTCGTCGCCTACCTGACATAAACGCGTAACTACACTCTGCAATGAACCCTTTCTTCCATACAATGGGCCTGTTGCAAACTTTTGCTAGAGCAAATATAAGAGTTGTTTCCT
Organism: Bemisia tabaci; assembly: GCF_001854935.1. Classification (NCBI taxonomy): domain Eukaryota; kingdom Metazoa; phylum Arthropoda; class Insecta; order Hemiptera; family Aleyrodidae; genus Bemisia; species Bemisia tabaci. The sequence continues at coordinate 1,245,118 of NW_017547103.1, read as the reverse complement.
ACAGATGATGCCTCAAAAATCACGATGGACGCATCGGCAAAGTCTGAAATGCACTCATAACTTCACAATCTGCGTAAGAAATTTGCGTTTTTTTGAGCTTCTCGCTTCAAAAACGATACTACGGCACAGGTGAACATTTTGTTAGAGGAGTCGTTCCATCGTCGGCAATGTTCATCATGGCCGACGCTTCCGCAGTTCCGCGCGTAATTCGAGGTGAGTTCAGGGTTAATCAAGGCGGGCGAGGAAAATATGAACGTAAACACGCCGATTGTTATCTGGTCTAATGCTGTTCAGGTGTTATCTCGTCTCATCATACGTGTTTTGGCGAATTGGCGTCGGCCATGATGAATATTGCCGACGACGATGGAACGCCTCCTCTAACAAAATGTTCACCTGTGCCGTAGTATCGTTTTTGAAGCGGGAAGCTCAAAAAACCGCAAATTTCTTACGCAAACTGTGAAGTTATGAGTGCATTTCAGACTTTGCCAATGCGCTCATCGTGATTTTTGAGGCATTATCTATAAGAAACAAATCTTAGTTTTGATATAGCAAAAGTTTGCAACAGGCCCATTCAATGCTTTTCCGGGCTCATCTCAATGTGTAGTTACGCCCTTATGTCAGCCAAGCGACGAATTGTATCCTACGCCGACAACTTGGCCGGATTCGTCGCTCTTAAATCAGAGAGTGTAAGGATCGCAGCCCACATTTTCGGATGAAATCATTATTATATATTTAAACAATCAAAGCATCATTCGGAAAATTGAAAATGTCATAAAAAATCAGTAACGGTTCACTTCATTGGCACTTTTGGCAACGCTGGGATTAAGTTACAGTGTACAAGGAAGAAGCAATGCACCGTTAGTTAGTGTCAAATGCGACCAACACTATGCAAATTTCATTTTAACTCCTGGATGCAACTATTCGGGCTCTATGGATGTCCGTGTTGCATACGCAAGGATTTGAAGGCGTTTTTGACTGTTCAGGCACTCACCATTCCATCCACGGCCTGCGGCGCGGCGGCGTTACGGTGGATTTAACCGCGAGGATCCACACTGGCAGCTCGCTTTTAAACACGAAAACTTGAACACAAGGCGTACGGTGTGAGTATCATGTGCCGCAGTTTTGATATCGCGATGTGCTGAACATGATTTATAGGGCCTAACTTCTGAGATTCATGCAGACCTAAAAGATGCCTTTGAAGTATAAATAAATAATTGAAGGCGATCTTTTTTCTTAGATTCTCGCCCGCACAATGGAAAGAGCCTTTCACAGAGATTAGGACATGAGATATTCGACTAAAACTGCAGATGTAGTTTGGGGTGCTAATTACTGCAGGAAGTTTTGCGAAAAAATCAATGAAACCACTTCTAAAACCTCTGTGGTCCTTATTCACATCGATATGAGCTTATAATGTTTCAAAATTGTGTATGACTCGTTTCAGTGATTCACTCTAGGAGCGCCGCTGCGCTGGTGACTACCGGCTACTCGCTACTGGTGAGGTACTGTCTGAAGTCAAAACGCCTTCCATTCCGAGCGTATGCAACACGGGCATCCATGGAGCCCGAATAGTTGTATCCAGGCGTTATAATAAAATTAGTTTCGTATCCGTTGGATGCAACACTAATTGGAGCTTTGATTGTTTACTTTCTCATACACTTTAAGTTAATTACAGTGTTACCTATTCTACCGATGGAGTAAACCATTACTGATGAATTGCAAGGAATTAGAAACAAAAACGATGACTATTCGTCCTTCTAAAAAATGAAATGCGACAGGAAATCTCTAGCATCGCAAGCCTCAAAATATTGGTGCAATGGCAAAACTTTAGTTCCATAAAGTCTGTGGTGAAAAGTATATTATGTTATGCTCTTTTCCTGCTGGAATGTGGGCTGCGTCTAGTCGATTTTAAGTCGCATCAAAAGTTGGGTTTCAAGGGCGTAGCAGGACCTTTCAAGTTTTCCCTCCCTGAAATTAAGATACGATATTAAGGTAGAAACAAGAAAAACTCTCGAGGCACCTTGTATGTGATCGTCTGAGTTATTAAATGACAGCCGCCAAAGCGAGTTATAATATAAGCTGTAAAGAACATCAAATGGCTAAAATCCGCCAATTCTACGGACCAAGCCGATACCCTCTTATTCTTACTCTATTCCTACATCGCTAGGTTTCCCTCCAATAAAATACCAAATTCATACGCCTGAGGCCGAATTCCTCTTTTCTCTCTTCTTCCCCTCCTCTTTTCCCGCATTTCCCTCTCTCCTTGCTAGGAAAGAGAGGAAATTTCCTCCCTCTCCTTTATTAATTTTTCATGCGGTTTGAAGAGGATTTTTGTATCGTAAAAACAAGCGGACGGCAACGAAGGAGCCTCCTACCGCGCTAAGGAAAAACGCCCTATGAATCTCCAGGCGTCGCCAAATTTCGATTGATAAATCACGAATTTTCTGATAAACTTATGAATATTTTTCTTCCAATTTTTCAGATAATATTTTTCACAATTTTACCTAAAGCCCCTGAAAATTTCAAGGAAAAATATTCATAACTTTCCTCCAAAATAAACATTTTACTGAAGAAAATTTGGCAACTCTTGAATGTTCATACGGTGTTCTTCCTAAGCACGGCAGCCTTGGCTGTGGCCCACAACTAGTATACGCAGGGAAATTGAAGAGCAAGAGTGACACCCTGATTCGATCACGGTTGCCTTACTTGCGTATTTAAAAGTTGACATAATAAATCACATGGAGGCACACACACTTATAGAGCACGCCTTAAAAAAAAAGGATCTGAATCAACTTAGTAAGGGTAGTCCCATTTACTCGCTCGGGACACACACTTCCTCCCCCCTCCCATGTGGAAGCAATTATAAACTCTTGTAAAGCAAACTAACGAACAAACACCTTTATTCTTAACGTAGGTAACAAGGTGGAGACATAGTGCTGGGTTCACACCATTTCGCGGGGAAATGAAAGCCAAGAAGTTCCAAAAATTATTTGGACGGAGTTAAACAGAAAGGAACCAAGCCACATCGAGATCGAACCGAGAAAAAGAGGTTTAAAGTTTGGCTCCTGCATAAGACTCAATGTAAAAGATAAACTTCAAGTTCGATTTCTGCAAAATTTGCTCCAACAAAATCTTTGAATTTTTGGCGATAGGTAGTAGAGCAGTGGTTGAGTTCAAAATCACTCATAACTCAATTTTTTCCAAAATGTGGGTTGGTTCCTTTCTGCTTAACTCAGTCCATTTTTGACTCCAATTATGATTTTTGGAATTTCTCAGCTCTGATTTCCCCGCGAAATGGTTTGGACCCTGCACCATTTCTCCACCTTGTTACATACTGTATTCAGGCCATTTCTTAGTGATGTGTTTCTCATTTATTCTAAACCTTGCCACCTAGGATACCCTTGGTTCATGAATTGAACAATTATTGAAGAAGATGTGACAAAATGCTCCGATCCACTAAAATACAAGTGTTTAATCGGAAAATGCCGCCAGATGACGTCACTAGGCGGTGCATTTTCTCACTTTTAAATATATTTTTATACTATTTTCCACACCAGAAAAAAATTATAAAAAATACTGTGAAACGGCTCTTTAAGCACTTTCAGATGAAGCAATAAAAAGTTTTCTTGCAAATTCTCCATTCGTAAATTCTTAATAAAGTTTGCCATTTACAAAAAAAATGAAAAAAATCTGAGGAAGAAGAAGAAAAAAGTAGCTTTGCGTTGAGCTTTGAATATCCTTGAGCGATCTGGCTACCTGTACGTTTGCATCTTTGGGACGAGATGCCTTATGGGATGGCATCGACCTTGGGCTATGACGCACGTTGTGGCACTGCATTCACGTTACTCGGCATTTCATCACGGCAAAACGCATGAATAATCCATTCATAGGCGGCCCTGCCCCTCCCCTCCCCTCCCGCCCTCCCGACCCCCCGCCCCCCTCGTTTTTGGTGGTTGCAGCAGCAGACATCCCGCTCCGCATCATCTTAATGTGGATTGATAGTGCAACGAAAACACGCTCTCATCTTCCCAACATCGAGTAACGCCTTCCCAAACGCGTTAACGACCCAAACTCCTCCGGGCTAGGGAAAAACGACATAAGAGCATTTCTGCGCACGGATGGACGAGTCAACGGGAGAAACCGGAAATGACGTGAAATTAAAACGATTTTGGTTGCAACTTAATCTAAAATATCTGAAAAATACAAGAAAAAAATATACGCATATTTCTTCAAAATAAATAGTTATTCGGGGAGATATGGTAACGTAGGAAGGTACATATGGCGTTTTCTTTAGTGCAACAGAATGGTTGGTGGTATACTGTGCAATGTTGCCAACATTCTTCCTTTTCATTCCTTTGAATCTTGTGAATTTTTATCTCCAAGACGTTGAAAAAATTATATTTGCAACTTTCACTTGTGTATATAATACCTTATAGCAAAAATAATCGTAATCCTGCTCAGTAATAAGTACTTTCTTGGAGGAAATGTGGTAACATCTGAATATTCATATGACGTGTTTCTTTATTACGGTTTAATCCCCCCTACGCCTGAAAGAATGTTAGAGATTCTAGGATATTTTTTTGCCTAAATGACGCATGACTTAATGGGAGACTTTTCTAATGACGGCATGGAAGGATACATGTCATGGAAAATGTTGTTTACGAGTTTGATGCTCATTTTTGCACCTCACGACGTACACGTTTAATAATAGGAAAAAAGCTAAATGCAAAAAACCGATAAATAGGTCGGGAAACATGTTTTTAAACAGGCTGTGGTCGTGATTTCCCGAGTTACGTATTTCCTGATATTGATCATTTAAAACTGATAGAGTGGAGGGTAGGTTGGATCGCTCACATTTTAAAATATTTCACACATTCGCGCGACGTTGTCTATTTAGAAATTCTATGTAATTAGTACGAGCTTTTGGTAAACCCTGGTAAAAATTGGCGATAGGAGCTGCGTTTCAAAATACCATAGGAGTTCTTATAGCCGACTGAAGAAGGCGATAGAAAATCAAATAGCTGGCTGTAGAAAGTGGAAAAAATTATACGGCCGGGCTAGACGAAGCGATAAAAAATTATACAGCCGGGCTATAGTTCCTATCGCCAGGCTTTACACTTTATCGCCTGGCTGTTGCTTTTTCGCTATCGGCTATTAAAGGCTATAAGAAATTGTGAAGAAATTCGTGTGCTTTGTAAATCCTTAAGTTTGTACGAAATCACCTTAATATTTACAAAACACACATTATATTTTGCTTTACTACATATTTTTTTTTTCATCAATTAAAATGAGAATAATCCATACAGAGTGTGCAAGCATTTCAAAGCCATGAGTTGAAAAACGCTGACTCCACGAGATTAAATATTAGAGCCTAACCCAAAGCGGAGCAGCGGCGCACTGGCGCCTACAAACCTAACATGGATACTTCACGCATTGCGCAATGCGTGAAGTATCCCTGTCAGGTTTGAAGGCGCCAATGCGCGTCTCGCGCTGGCTGCCCGCCCGCCGCGCCGCGCCGCAGCGTACCACGGCGCTGGAAGCAACTATTTCACACCAGAGGTATTGCACAGTATCATACGAAATTGCAGGCGCTCTAATATGTTAGGAATGGCAGGCATCCTTCAAAAGTACGGAGCTTTCCTCGCGAAATAAATCGAGATACTACGGCCCAAAAAGAGAGCGGTAAAAAACTCACTAAGTCCTAGCATCCGTAATTAATAACGTTTACCATACATTTTATCGCCAGGCTGTTGCTTAGTCGCCATCGGCTATAAAAGGCTATGAGAAATTGTGTTGCCGGCTATGGAAGCTATTGGAAATCTTACAGCCGGCTGTAGGTCTATGGTATTTTGGAGCACCAGATTCTACTGCCCATTTTTACCAGGGAAATTACTATTCCAGGGGGTAGATGTCTTGTCGTGTATATTGGAACGTGTGCTACGGTGGTAAAAATAGAGGTCATAGGTGTGTATCCTCGAAAATTTTAAAATGAATCGACACACAAAGGATAAAGTCACTTCGAGATATCGGAAACATTTCGCTGAAATATTGAGCTAACTTCACATGTTCGTCATAAAACGGATCTATCATGCCTGTATAGTGTATATGAGGCACATTTTAGCTATTCCTTCCCTATGTAGCTCAAAAATCTTGGATAGCAACAGGAGGGGGGGGGTGGCTCCTTAAAAAAGCGGGTTTTCCAAGATGGTTGCATGGGTATAAATTCTTCACACTACCTTTAGCAACTACCTGTTGAAACTGTTGAAACTCATCGACCTTATTTTTGAGACAACAGGAATTCCTGCTAGCTCAACGAACTCTAAATCGTAATCCAGATCTAGATTCCAGTTGCCTCAAGAGGAAATTGGTCACTAAACCAGGAAAGAATTTCGACTCACGAATATGCTTCCCTGAAGGTAAATCAATGGCGCGGTGTGCTTTGCGATATATCGCATGATCTGCCAATTAAACCTATGGAAAAGGATCGATAAACAGGATGCTCGCAGCGAACACCTTAATAATAGATTCGTCACCATGGGTTTAAATTACATATCAATCGATATATCGGAATTCACGCCACGCCACTGAGGTAAATGACACGTAGAACACGACGCGCATATTCAAAACGCGAAAAAGTAATTCAGTAATCGAGAACTACGAATTCACAAAGCACAACTTCTCCGCAAAAATGATTCGCCCCAGTTCCGCGCCGAACCGAGTGACGTCATCCGGCACCAATCAGTAGCAAGTACGGGTTTCCACAACTTCCGGCAAATGTCTTTCTACTCCTCATAGAAGAAGAAAATAATGGTTCTTCTAAAAAGAATGGGTAAGTCAAAACTATATTTTCAAAATCAGAGAATGGACTCGTTTTATATGTAGTTAACAAGGAACACTCTCCGGTTGAAATATGTTCATTTCACCAAACATCGGTGGAAACTGAACTTGCATCATTTTTTCAGCCATTCATCCATACCGGAGCGATTGAAATTTTCCCGAGCCTTTTGACTTTTTGAAAGTAGGCTTTTTCGGGATTTCGTTCGAACAATATGCAATAAATCACCACGTCATCTACTCACCTGGCACAATTAGAATATCAAGTGCAAAACACAAGGTTTAGTGACCCATACTTCACGAGATATTTCTTCTCCTCGATCTTCTGTGTTTTCCAGTGGAGTGGCGTACTTTGCGATGGATCGATAAATCGATTGATCTGCCATTTCATCCTATGACAAAGGATCGATAAACAAGGTGTTGCCAACGAACACCTCAATAATCGATTCTTTAGCATAGCTTCAAATAGGGAAATATCGATAATTGATCATTCACGCCTCACCACTGGTACTTTCACCATCGATGTGCAATTCGCAAGGCGGGGCGCGCGGAGGGGTGGGAGGTGGAAAGGGGGCAATGGCGAGGCATGAAAGATCGATTATCGATATTTCCCTATTTAAAGCTATGATAAGCAATCGGTTCTTCGGGTGTTCAATACACTGAAAAAAAATTCTCGGCGTTTTTACCAAAGGTCCGTTGGTACCTTTACCATTTCACTTTTTTTACCAATTATTGGTAATTTTACCAAGATAAACCGGTAAGCTTACCTAAAAACTGGTATTTTTACTGTTTTTTCAGGTAAGAATACCTCTTTTATTGGTAATCAATTCCCGGTAACTTTGCCATTTTATCTCGGTAATTCTACCACAGTCGATAAAAAATATTGGCGTTTTTACCGGGGTCCAGTAAAATTACCGAGAAAGTTAATAATTTTACCGAGATTTCTCGGTAAAACCAATTCCATAATTGGTAATTTTACCAGGAAAAAACTGGGATCATATAGAACCCTGAATTCTTAGTAATTTTACCCTTTTCCTAGTAAATGCACCGAGATTTTTTTTTCAGTGTGCGAACACCCTGTCTACCGATCCTTTTCCACAGGTTTAAATGGTAGATCAATCGATATATAGCAAATCACGCCACGCCGCTGGAAGAGGGAGGAGGGGGGAGGGGGTGTCGAGCGGTAGTCCTCGTTGGAAAGTGAGGGGCCGGATGGAGCAATGAAGTTTGAGTTGTCCAGCCGCGTTCCACGACTCCACGAGACGACCTCGTCCTCGGAAGTTGAGCTTCATCTCCCGAAGAGGGGAGGGTGGCGGTGAAGGGGGGGGGGCGGCGTGGGTGCGGGTGCCCCTGTCCGGTGCAGAGTGCGTTGCACCGACGACGGACGTCGCGCTGTCTTGAGACGGACGGGACTTGCTGTCTGGTCTCTACACCCGCGTCGTTGCCGTCCTAACGAAGAACGCCGTATGTACACTCCAGAGTTGCCAAATTTCCACGAGTATTATGTTTAGTTTTGAGGGGAGTTATAAATGGACGTATTTCTATCAAACAGAACTATGTGCATTGTGACGTGAGCCCTTTAATGCATATATTCTTATGGGTATCAGGGCTCATGTCGTAATGTACATAGTTCCGTTTGAAAGAAATACGTCCAAATGACTCCTCTTGGAACCAGAAACCTTAGTTTAGATATAGGGAGAGTACGGGCATTTTGTTAATTTTGAGGTCGCTGGCCAGGTTGGCCTCGCGGTCAGACTCTAGACCATAAGCTCCCGGATTTGAATCCCGGTGGTGGTGACAAATTTTCACGGAACTGACGAGTGGATCTGCAGAAACAGATTCTACTCGGCCTTAATCCATGAAAATTTGAAAGCCGGAGCATGGATGTGCCAAAATCCCCCTTATGTCTACTGACAATGAAAAAAATAATCTCTACGTTAAACTCTTGTCTAAGCTGTAGATTCCTAAACTGGAATAGAAGCCGAATAAACTGCAAGAATAAAAAAATGAAACACTTTGAGATTGGTCATGCAGCTTTTGGGACTCAAACCAACCTAGTAGCCAACCTAAGAAATCAAATTATCTGGAGAGATGTATTATTAGAATTGTTACGAACCGCAGGGCCGGATTAAGGGGGTGGCCACATGGGCCGCGGCCCATGGCGGCAAATTTTGCAATTTTTTTAAATGTAGGTATAAAAAAAATCGGATTTAGAAAAAAATTACAAACAAAATCTCTCATTTCCTGAGAGTATAGTAATTTCTAATTTTGTCGTCTTTCGGTGATACAAGAGACAGCACCTTTCATTAATCGAGCTAAGCGAGAGACCAAACACGCAATTGGCCAGGAACGGCGCGACTGAGAGAGAAATGATGACGCAGACTTGAGATGAAAAGGAGAAGCCCTCGGCGTGGCGGTCGGCATGTAACACATATTAGCGCCTACAAGACCCCACGAATACTTCACGCATTGCATCAAACACAGTGCGGTCACTGCGGTCAGCGTGAAACGGATAGCGCCTACAAGACTGCGTGAATACTTCACGCATTGCGTCAAACACAGTGCGTTCAGCAGCGGTCGTCGGCGTGAAACTCGTAGCGCCTACAAAACTGTCGGAATATTTCACGCATTGCGCCAAACACAGTGCGGTCAGCGCGGCGCGGAAGTTAACCACATTTATGTTTGTTCTTTCATAATATTTTCGTTAATTTCAAATAGATGGAAGGCCTTGTCCACACAGAGGTAGGTTTACGGAACTTAACTTTCGCGCCAAGTTCCGTGAACTTTTACAAGTAGTGTTGACAGGGCTTTTGCAAAACATGTGTCCAACACGAGTAGACGCGTCTTATGCACCCCTCCCCCTCCGGCACGTTCACTTATTGATGGTTTTTATTGATGTTTCAAAACGAATGAGAAGGGGGCGGCAAAATACAGGCGGCCCATGGGCGGCAAGTAGGTGAATCCGGCCCTGACGACCCGTCGTTTGTAAAGCACGCATGTGAGTTAGTTTTGCATAAATTCACTCATTTTGGGGCCGTTCCTAAATTAGGTAAAAATTACGTGCGTTAAAATTACGTAACGCTCTCGGAGGGAGGACGGAGGAGAATCGAGGAGAGCGTTACGCAATTTTGTTTTTGACCTACGTTACAAAAGCGTTATAAGGAGGGAGGGGACGTTACCATAGCGAAAAAGTGCGTTACGTAACTTAAATACGGCCCTTTTTGAAGAAAAAACGCTTATCCATGAACATTCTTGAGCATCTTGCTTTGATAATGGAATCGGATGATTGGCAGTGCCATTTTTTGTGTTAGAAAGTTCGCTGCTTTTTTCGGCCCTAAAAGTTCTATATTTCGGCATTTCCGCACTCTCCATATCTCTAATTGGATGTATTTCTATCAAACGGAACTATGTGCATTATGACGTGAGCCCTGTTATGCGTGTATTTTTATGGGTCTCGGGGCCCCTGTCTTAATGCACATAGTTCCGTTTAATAGAAATACATCCAATTAATTACAACTGAGGGGTGACTTTAATTTAGATCTGATAGCGAATAAATTTATCTAAAAAAATTGGAGAAAACATATCCATAGATTTCCCTGGAAATTCGTGAGGAAATGAGTAAATTTGGCAACGTTTGATGGCTCATATAGCGCTCTACCTTAGCACGGGAGTACAGTGGAGTATTATCATGTCTGCGTTGCTCGCTGATTGGTTTATCAGTTCTTGAGGAGTGTCATAAATCACTTCACGCTATAGGAGGGAGGTGGTATGATCCTGCGTTACACTGCGTTACAAGGGGGGAGGGGGATCAGTGTCGGCGTCATGTAACCCTCTCAATTGAGAAAGAACACACAAAATCTGGAGGAAGTTCGCGTGATCTTTCGATTTATCATCTTTATTTTTTCGACGTTATCTGTCACACTATCATTAAAAATTCTTCAAATTTTTGCCAGGTATATTTATGTATTCAACAATTTCCTGCAACTTTTGGGATCTTGAGGAAACGGGGTCCGTCAATCGTCACGTAATTACTAAGGGGGATCCATAATTTCAAGATTCTTGATGACTTCACACTTGACAGTTTTGCGTTAATGAAGGTCACGATTTTTGCCTAGCTAACGATTTGAAGGCACTTTTTTCTGCTCATTCCAACTCTAATGTTTTTTTATCACCGTAATTAAGGTCCTTTGGAGACAAATTGAAAAAGATTAGTTTGGAACTCACGGCTTCTCGCACGTCACGATTAATTCACAATGGTCTTTCACTGAGAAAAATCTATGACTCATAGATCAATAAGTGGTTCATGAGGAACACCACTAATAGTGGCAATGACAATATATCATATTAGCATATAAATCTTAGTGATGGTACATATACCTTAGTATGTTACTTATACCTTCACTTTGGTTCACAGACCGAAAATCGGTCTGATATTTTGCAATCATTCTTTCAGAGTTTTGGGGGTAAAGTCGCGCTGTCATAATCCTCAAACTTGAAAATTTTATTTTTTCCTCTCCTCTAGCTTATGTGATGCAGGATGCGTCGTCGGATGACTTGGCTGAGCAAACTATAGCCATGCGGTTTACACTTGTCAAACGTTTCATCAGAAAATTCGCGAATACGTCGCGAAAATAAATACGCTCGGTTACGCCTGTCCGAATGTGCTAGCCTCATATGATCCTCGAATTGGCGGATTTCGCAATTAATCTTCGGTGTCAAATCTGGTGACGTGCAGCGAGACCCCATAGCTCACGCGTGGAATTTAACGGGCGGCTTAAACGGGTTGTTCACCCCCTCTCAACAATGTCAAGAGCGTTCCCCTTCGATTACCCTCCCTCAACTCCTGATCTCACTCAACTTGAATTATTCGTGGGCTGGAACCATTGAATGATACAAAAGTTATTTTCATTATTTTCCATTCCATAATTTTTTACAGTCAATATTAAAACGAAAAACTTATTAGGCAATACGCACAATATGGTGGAATGATGCTGTAATGGAACTCCCTCGCAAACATTCTAAACAAGCGCACCGAAATGCTTACTAAACTGACCTATGCAAACTTTTAGATAATAGGCGATTAAAGCTCTAGTAGAATTTTTACCATAATCTTGGATAGTAATAAATGATCACATAAAATTGCGTGGCGAATAAAATGCAACTACTATTTGTTCATTCAATGTAATATATTGTATAGATACCCCTGTAGAGGCCAATGCGTGAGACCTTTCCAATTTAATATAAGTAGAGTAGGTAAGTTCATTCAGGGATTCTTTCTCCAATCGATAGCCGAAAAAATCATGAAAATCGACCGCGTAAACGCATTCGCATTCGTTCGCATTCGTAGAACGAACTGTGACAAAATATGGACAATTACACTGTTTGAATGGGAGAATACACAACTTAATCATGTACATACCTAATACGACGGTGTAAGTCGGCAATCACAAAACTCATTGCAACGTCACAGACTTCCTGTCATACTTCATTTTTGAAACGGAAAACTACTCAACGGCAATTCTTTAAAACTGCCGTGATTTTTCTTCTCTATGCGAAGAAAATTCTGCAAAAACTTCAAGGAATGATGTAAATTTGTTCCTTTAAAAAAATAACGTAGAGGCGGAGATTTTCAGACACCGCGAACGAGATATTATGTGATTGTCGATTTACACCGTCGATATAAATAATATGGGTCCTATATCAATAAAGTCGGGAAGAAAAATAGTCTTGACAAAAACATTAACTCATTTCCACCTAATTTTAGCCTTGTGCTCATACTCCGTCCAAAATGCAACCACGCAGACCATGTAGACGAGAGCACAGAAATACGAAATATTTCTTGAATGGAATTAATTAGGCACTGTTTACAAAGTCGAGGGTAAAATTCATTAATTTAATTATCCACGCAATGTCTACGAGTCTTCTGGATTATTATTGATAATTTCAAGAAGGAGGGAGAATTAGTTCAGCAGTATTTCCAGACCACACGTGAACGATTCCATTTTCCCAAAACTTCATTTTTGCACTCGACTGGAGCATTATTTTCCATTTTGAACGGCTATTCTGACTTGGACTACGTTTTGCAATTTGGAACTATAAATTCCAGCCCGGTTTAAAAACAACGTATGTGCCATTAGTTTCCCTATGCACATACGTGTGTTTTTCCAGAAGAGTCAGAATTTATAGTTCCAAATTGCAGAATGAAGTCCACCTCATACACCACGTAAGCGCAGGAAGTTACTGCAAATTGATCGAGTTGTTGGATTTTTGAAACGCAAAATCCCATTATTCCTTTGAGATATGTAGCAAATCCATTCATTGCCTCATCATCTTTGCAGATGACCTAGGTGGCTGGTGGGCTGGCGCGGTAGCTTGAATCGTGACTGGACTTAGAAAAAATCCAATTGCACAATGAAATCTAGTGAGTTTGTTTTCAAGCGTTTCTCTTGAATTGTCAATTCTCGTTTCATCTCGTCTCAAGTAATATGTCTCCATGCATTAACTTCTCAAATTCCACTATAAAACAGTCGGCAATCGCAGGTTTCCTAGACTGGTATTTTTTTGCGAAAACGGTGATGAGGCCTTATTAAAAAAGTAGAATATTACAGGAAATTGGCAACGTCCCGATCCCAAATGAGTGATTTGGCAGTCTCACTATCGAATTGTATGTCACGTAGTGGCGTAGCGTGCTTTGCGATGTATCGATTGATCTGCCATTTAAACCTATGAAAAAGGATCGAGAAACCAGGGTGTTCGCGACGAACACCCTAACAATCGATTCTTTACCATAGCCTCAAATAGGGGAAAATCGATAATCGATCATTATCTCGCCACTAATGTCACAAGTGCATTACGTAAGGCAGTGGTATCCACCCTTCAAATTCTTGTGCAGCAGTGAACAGACAGAGCTGTTTTTGACATTTCTCCTCATTCTCTAGGCCTCATGAAATTTATGGAGCGTAAAGCTTTATTCTATCCGCGCAGAGCTAGAAAAACTCACTGTTAATGGGCAACTGCAATTTTATATTTCATTCTGTTTGTTTTTGAAGTAAAAGAGGGAACTTATACCTAAACTTACAGTTGTATTAATAGTCCTTTCTCAAACAGTTCTTGCCTCAGGGGGCCTCATTCCGTTTTTATGTAGTTCGTCGTTTCTCCCACGAAAGAACGTAACTTCATTTCAATGTTGCCAAACTTACCCTCGCAAATTGCATATTAACTAAAAAAATATTGGGCATTCTTAGCTGAAAATATCACCGATTTTTCCTCGGATTTCATGAAACAATCAAGAAAATATTTGATACAAATTGCACAGGTAAAACTTAGTAAACTAAATTAATTGTTGGAGTCAATTTGGCAACTTTGGAGTGGAGTTACGTTCCTCCGTGCGAATAACAACAAATTATGGGCGGTTCAGAAAGATCCTCAAAATAGCATAATGGAAAAGACTAATTTTGCTAACTTTAAATCAAATTCAGCAGCAGGGTTTTGGAAATGGATCCTAGCAAGTCATAAAATGATGTGCGACAGTAAATGCAGAGGAAAAAATTCTATAATTCATCAAACTTTAAAATAGACGCGAATCTTAAAGTGGTATAACTCGCAATATTCCGAAGTTGCAAAACTGACTCAAGCAAATTTATTTTATACAAGAATGTCCCTGGGAAATTTGAGTCCAAATTATTTGGATATTTGCACGAGATACGGGGGAAAAATCTTTGGAATTTTCAGATAGAAATTCCTAAGATTCTACTGTAAAAATTCAATATCCAAGGGGAAATTTGGCAACATTGAAATCTACTTACATTCTTTCGTGAGGGGAACCGCGAATTGTCCGTTTTATAATGATATTTCAAGAGGTTCCTTAAAGCTCCCTTAATCACAGCAGTGAATAAACGAACCGTGGCCTCCTGAGGAAAGGATCTGTTTAAGAAACAAGTATGATTATGACTCTCATTTTAAATTTATTTGTTCTTATCGTTCCTCTCTATGGTCTCTCCGTGGTCACCTAATTTCATTTCGAACGAGTTCACAGCCATCATCCAAGCAACGCAAATAAAATGAATTGCCGCGACCAAACATGATGGACAATACCAACCCTGGTAAAAATTTTCAGTAGAATCTGTGTTCCAAAATACCATAGACCTAAAGCCGGCTGTAAGATTTCCAATAGCTTCTGTAGCCGGCTGTACAATTTCTTATAGCCTTTTATAGCCGATGGCGATTAAGCAACAGCCAGACGATAAAGATTATGCTAAACGTTACTAAATACGGATACTAGGACTTAGTTAGTTTTTAGACTACCGCTCTCTTTTTATGCCGTAGTATCTTGATTTATTTTGCGAGGAAAGCTCCGTACTCTTGAAGTATGCCTGTCATTCTTAATATGTTGGAGCGCCTTCAATTTCTTATGATACTGTGCAATACCTCTGGTGTGAAGTAGTTGCTTCAAGCGCCGTGGTACGCTGCGGCGCGGCGCGGCGGGCGGGCAGCCAGTGCGAAACGCGCATTGGCGCCTACAAACCCAACAGGGATACTTCACGCATTGCGCAATGCGTAAAGTATCCCTGTTAGGTTTGAAGGCGCCAGTGCGTCGCCGCTCCACTTTGTGTTAGGCTCTAATATATAATCACGCGGAGTCAGCGTTTTTCAACTCATGATTTTGAAATGTTTGCACACTCGGTATGGACTATTCTCATTTTAGTTCATGAAAAAAAAAAAAAAAAAAAAAAAAAAAAAAAAAAAAAAAAAAAAAAANAAAAAAAATGTTTTAAAGGAAAATATAATGTGCATTTGTACATATTATGGTAGTTTCGTATCAAACTTAATGATTTCCAAAGCACACAAATTTCTACAAAATTTCTTATAGCCTTTTAGAGCCAATGGCGATAAAGTATAAAGCCCGGCGATAGGAACTATAGCCCGACTGTATACTTTTTTATAGCTTCGTATAGCTCGGCTATATGATTTGCTCCGCTTTCTACAGCCAGCGATATGATTTTAATAGCCTTCTTTAGTCGGCTATAAGAACTCCTATAGTATTTTGAAACGCAGCTCCTATCGCCAATTTTTACCAGGGAACTGATGTAAACTCGAAACGAATTTCCCTTCTAGTAAAGTTTTGATTTAACCCACTGGCAACGGTCTGCATCATATTACCGATTTATGAATTGACCTTTTAATGTAAATTCAAAACTGAATTGTCAGTCAAAACAGTTAAAACGACAGATTAAACGGTCAAAATGCAGCGAACAGTTATCTACCGTTGATCTCTATCATCTTTTTTGTTTGCTAAGTTGGTAAAAGCCGAATTTTATTTTAAAAAAGTGTATCGTGTTTGATCGTGAAAATTCTCCTCACCAAGTCGAAAAAAAAGTTGGATCGCAAATCGTCGCCCATCTGACTAATGGCGTATCTTGATTTCCTCGTGAGCCCTGTTTTACATATGAATCTAGGCTTCCTGGGGCTCATGCGAAAATCAATTTACGCCCGATAGCGTTCGGTGTTCCTCGTCGATTGAAAAATTCGGTTTGTCGATTCATACCTTCGGTTTCTTATTAGATCGAACTCTTCAATTGAACAAAACTGATAAAAAAATCGAACCATAATGCCGTGCAACGCAAAAACGCCGTAAACGCCAATTTACTTTTTTTTGGAAACAATGTTTCATGGCAGAAATATTTGTGTACCTTGGGACAATGTTCTTACAGAATTCTTTCGCAAATATACTATCAAGAACTGAGCTTGAAAATTTGAGGTGATTGGGTTAAACAGTTTTTTATGTTAGATAGTGTTAAGTTCCAAAAAACGAGGAAAAATATTAATGGATTTACGGCGTTCTTGCTTAGCACGGCAGCATACGAATTGAATGTTTGCTTAATAAACCGAATATTTTGATGATTTTGAACACCAAAAGTTCGGCACACGCAATCGAACTTTTTTTTAGTGTTGATGAATGGTTACCGCTGTCAAGCATCAGCTTCTATAATTACGATTTTTAACTGCCATGGAATCGAGTAACTGATTGAATCCTCGCATTTTTTCCTCGAAGATGGAGTAAAACTAAATGTATAGATATAACCAAATGAATTATGCACCCAGAAAGGATTCGAGTAAAAAAAGGATGAGTAAGGTTATATAAAGGTTATTTTTGAACACGGCGTTACCTAATTCTCCGCTGCTCGAAGATCATTTAAATCATTTTATTGTTTCCTCTCCGACCGAATAACCCGCATAACTCATCACCGAAATCCCTCGTTTCTCCCACGAAAGGACGTAACTCCATTTCAATGTTGCCAAATCTCCCCGCGCAAATTACACTTTAACCAGGAGGGTTTTGGGACTTTCTGATTGGAATTTCAATGATTTCCTTACTGACTTAATGCGAACACCCGACAAAGTTCCAACCGAAAATTGCTCAGGGCATTCTTGTAAAACATTCAATCGTTCACTGAAAAAAAAATCTCGGTGTATTTAGTAAGAAAAGGGTAACATTACCAAGAATTCAGGGTTCTATTTGATCCCAGTTTTTCGGTAAAATTACCATTTATGGAGTTGATAATTTTACAGGGAAATCTCGGTAAAATTTTTGAACTTTCTCGGTAATTTTACTGGACCTTGGTAAAAACGCCAATATTTTTTATCGACTATGGTAGAATTACCGAGATGAAATGGCAAAGTTATCGGGAATTGATTACCAATAAAAGTGGCATTCTTACCTGGAAGAAGCAGTAAAAATACCGGTTTTTAGGTAAGCTTACCAGTCTGTCTTGGTAAAATTACCAATAATTGGTAAGAAAAAGTAAGATGGTAAAGATACCAACGGACCTTGGTAAAAACGCCGAGAATTTTTTTTCAGTGTAAAACATTCAATTGTTCGAGTCAATTTTGCAACCTTGAAACGGAGTTACGTCTCTTCGTCCTGGGAACGACGGATTTCGTGTTCCGCGTTCGCGTTGAAATTTTTAAAATTTCTTGACGTCATTTCATTCATAGCCTCTCGGACCGTCAAAATTCCCACCAGCTCGGGACGGGTAATTGTGGACAAGTTTATGGAATTTATGGACAAGTACTTTATAGACAGCCTGTGGGTATGATCCGAGTATCAACTTGTTTTCCGTGGGCCGGAGCTCGACGCGCGACGCGCGGCGTCGAGCGAGGATCCCCGCTGTTCGCGGGCGTCGGGACGCCGCGTCGCGCCGCGCGGCTCCAACTTGTTTATCTTCTTAGTTCAAGCTCGGAAGCTCCGCCGCTGACATCGCGTAAAGCCATCCCGCGTCCGTCCCGTCGGGCTCCCGTCAACGCGGACGTAAAATTTACCAATTCTGGACCGTAGAATTTACAATTCCGGACCCTCAAATCCCCGTGTTTCCACGTGTCGAGTGAACAGTGCCATCGTAAAAGAGGAAATGAACAAATTGTGGCTATTCAGTCATTTTTCGGAAAGTTGAGCTTTAATCAGGATATAAAGTTATCGGGCTCCATGTTACGTTAATCACGTGGACGTAATATTTACCAATTCTAGACCGTAGAATTTACAAATTCCAGACCCTCAAATCCCCGTGTTTCCACGTGTCGAGTGAACAGTGCCATCGTAAAAGAGGGAACGAACAAATTGTGGCTATTCAGTCATTTTTCGGAAAGTTGAGCTTTAATCAGGATATAAAATTATCGGGCTCCATGTTACATTAATCACGCGGACGTAAAATTTACCAATTCTAGGCCGTAGAATTTACCAATCCCAGAATCCCTGTGTCTCCACGTGTCGAGTGAACAGTGTCAACGCAAAAGAGGGAACGAACAAATTGTGGCTATTCAGTCGTTTTTCGGAAAATTGAGCTTTAATCAGGATATAAAGCTATCGGGGTCCATGTTACATTAACCACGAGCTGAATTAAAAATCAGCAGCGATCAATCTCTCTTAAATCAAGGATACAATTTATCGAGCTTTTAAGAATCATCGTGGCGATTTTTCTCCGTGCAGTTACTTTTTGAAAAGTTGAGCTCCATCCAGGTTTATAGGTTTCGGGCTGTACTTAATACAGTCGTTGGAATAAGAAGACTCAATCATTGACCCCCCTCCCAAATCAAGAATACGATTTTATCGAATTTATAAGAGTTAGATGCGAGGTACGCCATCTGATGTCTAATTATATTTTAAATTGGATATTGTGTCGGGCTTAAGTTTCTAATTGGTTTCAACCGGGTTCTTTCAAAGCACGGCATTAAATACGCTGTGTTTTTGTGTTTAATGGAACATTTTTACAAATTATGACTTACCTATTTTTGGCTGAGCACACTTGACAAAAAATGAGAAAAAAGACTGAACTTCAGGACATAAAATCAGGACTGGCAATCCAGGTACATGATCATCGGAATACAATCTCGCGCGTTGCGCAAGTTTAAACTTTTCTGAAATACCTGCGCGGTTTTTCTTTGCAATCTCACATACACCATTTTGCCGTTTGCTCGTTGTGAATCAAAAATTGTGTCGGGCACTAGTTTCAACCGAGCTATACTTCGTTATCCCGACCGAGAATTTTCAAAATGTTGCGCTGAGTATGTCACATCATTGAGTTTCTGGTTGTGTGTAGGTAATGGAATTTTTTCTAACTGTTGCTCACGCGTATGCTAATGCACTGCAGGTGCAAAAAAAATGTAATGCTCGAGGCTCCGTGGTTGAAAAAAAATGATACGCGCAAAAAATTTACTGTTTTGAAAAAGCAGTGCGAAACTCATCTTGAATTTGTGATAATTCAAAGCGGTTGAAAGTGCTGGTAACGTGAACTCAGGAACCCACAGGATCAGAAAGAATTCTCTGCCAATCTTCTCGTAAAAAGTAAGTTCCAAATTTATTCTTATCCTACGCATGTTCCCTTGTTTGATAAATAGTAATAATAATAATAATAATAATAAAAAAATCCGCTCTTATCTTTGTAGCCGATTGGTCGAGAAATATTGCAAAAATCTCAACGAGCATTCATCGTTGCCAATTTTTAGACTCCTTTTTGAATCGTGGTAACTCAATAGGAAGTAGAGCTTGAATCGAACATACGAATTTCAATCAAATTGCTTTCGTATCGCTCAATCGTTTCAAATTGTCTATATTTCTTTTAAATATAATAAAAAATGGACTTGCATGAAAAGAAGAGCTCCAATTTGGTGAAGAAATCAAATTTTCCCCTCATCTGTGGGCAATTCTTTTAATTTTTTACGACGAACTTCCCAGGATAGATAAAAGGTATTATTGATTTGTACCTTTATCATAATCTATATCTTGCGAGTGAGATTTTATTCTCATGAGGTAATGTAAGTTCTATTAGAAATATCGCAGAGATTTCTGAAGCTTGGTACACTCAAAGGCAAATTTTCGTAGTGGTAAAAACTGTCCCCGAAGAAAATATTAGTTGAATATAAGTTTAATGAGATGAATAAATTAAAAAATTTCCTGACAAATCTAGAAATTCAAGCACGCAACAGTTATAATCATCTAAAACTATGAGTAGTGATTGTATACTATTAAGCCAGGAAACCTAAACGGAGGAGTTGACGCATAATACGACTCTACACGTGGGTAAGATCATGAAATAACTATGATTGGAAGCCCGGGACAGCAGAGGCATGGCGTATGCTTTGTGATAGGTACATCGATTAATCTGTCTTTTAAACCTATGGAAAAGAATCGATAAACAGAGTGTTCGCAACGAATACCTTAGCAGTTGATTCTTGAACACGTGCAGCTTCATATGGAGAAATATAGAAAATCGATTATTCACGCCTCCCCACTACAAGACAGAGTTTGGCAAGAGTTATCCAACTTATTGGTCTAAATTTGCAAAAAGAGAAAATGAAACGATAAATTTTTTATTTTCGGCTTTTATTTCCAGCCATTATATCAAGCTTTCACAGTAGGCTCATACTCAGCATAAGAAAAGGGTTTTTGTGAGAATGACGCTATCTTCATCTTAAAATCCAATGTTCAAAACACGATCCCTCTTTTACTGTCCCGCACGCTAAATGCAACTT
This sequence comes from Bemisia tabaci, assembly GCF_001854935.1. Lineage (NCBI taxonomy): Eukaryota > Metazoa > Arthropoda > Insecta > Hemiptera > Aleyrodidae > Bemisia > Bemisia tabaci. The sequence continues at coordinate 1,224,262 of NW_017547103.1, read as the reverse complement.
GGGTGCAACTTTCATTCAAGGGTCCACCGACATTGAGACCTTTGATGCATCCAGCGAATTTTAGTATATTGCATTGTTTCAACCATTAAAAAAACAACCTGTAACATGTTAAGATGATAGATATACGACTGTAGAAATGACATCACGTAAACATACACCAATTCAGCGGCATTCATAGACTAACACACAGACATACGTAAATACATAGACAGTGGAAATATGGACGGGAGACCTGCTAGGTGGGATTAAAATAAGCCGACCACCAGGTTAAAAGAAATGAGAGAAACTGAAAGAAATGAAAGTTGAGTGCATAACTCGCGCTTATTAAAACACAAGACACTGGCACATAAACCGATTAACTGGTTCGCTGCAAGTATGTTTTGAAATTAAGGACGAGATTAAGAGGACTTACACCCAAGTCGAATGATCACACTTTTCATTCAGTAGGTGTTTGAAATAGGATTTAACCCGACGAAGATTAATGAAAATTTCAATTTGCCTTCACAGTCTGTTTCCATCCCTTCTGCACAATTGCTCTCAATATTGTCGAAAAATTCGTCATTTTATTATTCCGTAAACTATATTGTCAGTTATGGCCTTCATTAGTAATATGTCTCATAGATTGCGGTGATACACACCAATTTAAAGCATAATCTCCTAATGGCTATGCTGTCGAAAACTCCGTATTACCGATTGCGACGTTAAAATCTCCGCACATTATTACCTTATTTTTATTTTTTTACAATTGAAAACACATTGAAATAAAAAAAGAAGAAGAATGTCCAGGAAGACGCACTTTTTCTCAAAGTTCCCTCCCCCTCGGATTTCTTACGTAGCGCTGGGCTTGACACCCCCTTCCTCCTCTCCTTGTTACGCACCATAACGCAGGCTCAAACTCCCCCCATCTCCCCCTAAGTGCGTCACGTAATACTTGAACGGTCCGTAAGAAGATAAATGCAACATTCTACGGAGCAGTGGCGTGGCGTGAACAATCGATTATCGATATTTCTCCATTTAAGGCTATAGTTAAGAATCGATTATTAAGGTGTTCGTTACGAACACCCTGTCTATCGATTCTTTTCCATAGGTTTAAGTGGCAGATCAATCGATATATCGCAAAAAACGCCAAGCCTCTGCTACGGAGAGGAGGTCATTGCGATCCCGATTGAAATTAGGAACTGTGTTGAAGTACCCCTAAAGTTTAGTATATTGAGACTCTATGTGGGCTAAATGCATTTTATGAGATAAATTTACCGAAAATTCCAAATAAATACGGCAGATCCAACTGGTCGTTTGAATTGTTTGGATTGCGAAACTTAAGTTGCATCCTTGCGCTGAATCTTCATGGACGTATGAACTCTATCTGAGCAAAGGCATGCACCCCACGAATGGATTCCTCGCTGTACATTTCAGCGTGAAATGTGCGCAAGGTGTATTTATCGCATATTTTTTCAGATGTAGAATCTAAAGGTGACACAAAAACCTTGACCAATTACAAGATATTCTTCTGTCAATTATAAAGAAATGTTTCTCGGAAATATCATCTATCTTCAGCATTGAATTTTTCGGATGATTTGGAGGTGGATGGTAGTTTCGGATGGATTACTTTCATTCTCAGATTGATACTACCTTGAGCGATCATGAGAGAAAGAATGTCGCCGATTTTTAAATTGGGTTAATACTATAAGAAAAAACATGCGCATTGTTATTCAATTTAACAGATTGAACATATGAGGGCTCGAGGGAGAAACAATACCATCATTATGGAAAGTTTCTCGCTTGCATGTGAAACTATATATTCTTTCCATCACCCATATCAAAATACTACTAAACACAACAAACTCTCCGGAACAACTCCGGAGGGAAACAGCAGAACATAATATAATTTTTACTGATATATTTACTTGACTTAATTGTGCCTTAAACTCGCCATTGCACGTAGGAAATCATATCCGTATATTTAGACATGTCATGAAAAAGACTTTCCGTTGCATTTCACTTTTTCGAAACGTCGGTCATCAGCCTGTGTCAAACTATCAAAATACCACATCAAAATGTCAAGGTCAAGTGCTGTGATTGGTCCAACTCATCGAGTAAGCCAATCACAACTCCTGACCTAGATATTTTGATGGTTGGCTTTGATAGTGTGACACAGGCTATCGGTTTTGTTCCAAATTCCACTTCATCAGGATTATTCTTTGCAAATTTCGCACCGAAACGTCAAAATTAGTTTTCGTCAAGGAGGAAAAAACGAAAAAAGTCCAAACAAAGGACGACTCATCAAAGTAGGTTAAAGAAAACTGCGTACATATCATGATCAGATACCTACTTTATCTTCGGGCAGTGTTTTACTTCATTTGAATGATGCACTCCTCGGAAAATTAACGATGTCGCGATAAAAATCAGTAATGGTTTACTTCATCGGCCGAATAGGTAACGCTGGAATTAAGTTGAGGTGTGAAAGAAAGTAGACAGTTGAAGCTTCAGTCAGTGTCGCGTGCGACGGATACTAAACGAATTTCATTATAACGCCTGGATGCAACTATTCGGGCTCCACGGATGCCCGTGTTGCATACGCGCGGAAGGGAAGGCGTTTTGATTTCAGACAGTACCTCACCAGCGCAGCGGCGGTGCACCTGGAGAGAATCAATGAAGCGAGTCGTACAAAATATGGACAAATTAAAAGCTCATACTAAGGAACATAGAAATTTTAGAAGCAGTTCCATTGATAATATCGCAAAATTTCCTTCAAGTAGCACTCCATGCAATTTATGATGTGAGGCGCTTCACAAGACAAAAAAATATGCAGTTTCAGGCGAAAAATTCATGTTCAATCTTTCAGAAATGCTTGTTTCCTTGTGCGGCGGGTTTCCATACTGCCGTGCTAAGGAAGAACGCCGTATGAGTCTTCAGACGTTGCCATATTATCATCGGCAAAACGCGAATTTCCTGGGAAAATTGTGAATACCATTTTTCAAAATCTTCAGACAATTTAGTTCACAATTTAATCTGAAATATCTGAGAATTTCAAGGAAAAACATGTTCAACTATCCACAATAATACATGTTTTATCTGCAGAAATTTGACAACTCTCGAATGTTCTACGGCGTTTTTCCTTAGCGCACGGCAGAATACGAGGACTTTGAATGAAAGAGTGCCTTCAGTTCGTCAGTTAGACTTCAACGACATCTCTTAGGCATGAATAGTCGCTCTACCTCGCAATATTGGAACTGCAGCACAGAAGATACTCACAAATAGAAAGGGGGAGTGGCAAGAGAAGCGTATATATTTTGTGATCAAAATCAAGGGAGAGGAGGCTTATTATTTTTCTGGAGCTTCGCAGGTGAGAAAGTGAAAACCGTGTCTAAAACCAAGAACTTGGGGGTGTAAAATGTCCTTAGGTGAATGTTTCCGAAAAGAATGGTTAAAATCATACAATTTATCAAATTTTCTGTGTGACATAATTGTTTGCGAATCGATTAGAGGCTAGATATTTTCGCCAATGATTGATGGCCGCACAGAGATTTTGCTCAATTTCAATGATCAGCGAGTCAATGAGAGAAGCCAGACTTAAAATGTTTGTATTAATCGGCAAAGTTTTATATTTATCCCGTCATATTACAAATTTTAAGGGGCGCTTCTTCTGGTGGATTCTGATAGATGATCCCAGAACGGCTAGTTTGTAATAAAACTCGAGTTACGCATTGAACCGAAGAATCCTCGTGGTAAAATTCCTGGTAGTAGCCACAGTGGCAAAAAAACATGTGGATCATAAAACAAAACATGAGGGATCATGGGGAAAACATGTGGAAATATGTGGTTCTATGGGACCATCCGTTGTCCGCGGTTCGTCTGCAAGGGGTGCGGCCCTCACTTTCGATGAAAAATGCCGAGCAGAATACGATTGGCTTCACGGCAATCTGCATCCCCCAAAATAACGATTTTTAGGGGTCGGTCAAACGGTTTGCAATCCAACAAGCTGACCGCCAATGTGAATCAATGAAATTTAATTACGGAAATTCTTCACCACCGTTGACAGATTGTGCTGAAACCCCAGCACATTTTCACATACAACTCAATGTAAAATATCCAGGTTTTTCACACTATCTTGGTCCTCACTTTATCGAAGGTAAAACTGCAAAAACGCATATTCCATTTACTGTGGTTCAAAATCTCTTTTCTTATTTTAATTTATCAAAGAGAAGAAAACCAACATTACTGCTTGAAATGTTCACATAGTATCTTCATACATAGCAAATAATCAGAGAAGTTTGCAAGTAAAGATAAATCGAGTGTTTTTTCGCATTTAAAATTTATTATGACAGGAAGTTTGCAGCGTCGAAATTTTTCATTCGTCCGAGGTAATATGTCCCAGCTTCCTGAATTTGTCGTTACCCAGACAAATGAACGTTACTTCACCTCACGGTTACGAAACTCACTAAAATAATTCAATTTTTCACAAAAATATGATTGTGCAGAATTCTCGTCATAATTTTTTCTAATCAAACAATACCTTCCTTCTGACAGTCATGAGCATAGATTCAGGGGGACGGCGGGCGTGCGCTCCCCCTCCCCTCATTTTCCTCGAAAATGAGGAAGAATAAAAAGGACAGAAAGAAAAAAGAAAAAAGAAAAATTACGGTATGATTTAGTAATTATTCATGACGAACTTGATCCAGACTTCATGTTCGATGCTTTAAAATGTTGACCATTGTCTAGCGAAAGCCCCGCGAACCTCCCTTGCGTTCCCCCGTTCGAAATGTTTGGATCCGTCTATGCTGAATGTTTAAGCCTCTGATTATACGTGTGAGCAGGATCGGATTAAGGGGGTGGCCAGATGGGCCGCGGCCCATGGCGGCAAGTCTAAACGGCGGCAAATTTTGCAATTTTTTTTAATGTAGGTATAAAAAAAAATCGGATTTAGAAAAAAATTACAAACAAAATCTCTCATTTCCTGAGAGTATAGTAATTTCTAATTCTGTCGTCTTTCGGTGATACAAGAGACAGCACCAGTAATTAATCGAGCTAAGAGAGAGACCTAACACGCAATTTGGCCAGGGACGGCGCGACTGAGAGAGAAATGATGACGAGGACTTGAGATGAAAAGGAGAAGCCCTCGGCGCGGCGGTCGGCATGTAACATATATTAGCGCCTACAAGACTGCACGAATACCTCACGCATTGCATCAAACACAGTGCGGTCACTGCGGTCAGCGTGAAACGGATAGCGCCTACAAAAATGCATGAATACTTCACGCATTGCGTCAAACACAGTGCGTTCAGCAGCTGTCGTCGGCGTGAAACTCATAGCGCCTACAAAACTGTAGGAATGCTTCACGCATTGCTCCAAAGACGGTGCGGTCTGCGCGGCGCGGCGGCGGAACTTAAAATCATTAAACCACTTGTTCAGCCACTTGTGAACAGTTTGTTCTTTCATAATTTTTTCGTTCATTTCTTACGAATGGAAGCCCTTGTCCACGCAGAGATAGGTTTTTGGAACTTAATGTTCGCGCAAAGTTCGGTGAATTTTTGCTAGTAGTGTTGACAGGGCTTTCCCAAAAAACGTTTCCAACACGAGTAAACGCGTCTTATGCACCCCACCCCCGCTGGCACGTTCACTTGATGGTTTTTATTGATGTTTCAATACAAATGAGAAGGGGGCGGCAAAATACAGGCGGCCCATGGGCGGCAAGTAAGTAAATCCGGCCCTGCGTGTGAGCGTGTCGTATTAAGAAAAATCAGTGACTTTTTCAGATAGAGATGAAATTAAATTCTGATGAAACTATAATTTGCAAGAGGAGATGTCGCAACATTGAAATGTTTCGTTCCATAGCCAGGGAAACAACGCAAAGAACAGAAGTTTGTGCTCATTTTCCAATCATGCTAAAGCAAAACAATAAAGATAAAAATAAAACTAAACAAAGAATATGAAAAATTAGAAGAAAAAAATAGCAAAAATACAAGGGACCACAAAACCGATACTTTTAAAAATAATGAAAAAGTGAGGAACACAAACAAATCGTATACACACCCACTTACTCACGGGCGATATGGGATTTGAGCGCATGTGAGCATCAGTGCTGAAAGAGGCAGGAGCCCCCGTAAAGGAACACTGCCATGCTAAGGAAGTTCTATAATACGGAGGATGCGTTGGGTTGTGATCTGCAATATTCTCGAGATCTTCTCCAGGAAACCGCGGAACCGATCCTTCCCACAAGTGTCCATCTTCGGCGAACCGAGGGAACGCCCAAAACTCGTGAGGACACGCTTGGGTAATTGGACGTATCTATGCTAAAAGGAACTATCCACCATGCAAAACCTATCCGCGCATGGTTCTTTTTATCATAAACGCGTCAAATCGATCCACGACTTTGTGGCAACTTCTGCGCCGCGCAGTGGATCGAGTTAATAGGAGAGGTCGGACAAAATTTGGAAACTTTCAACGTTTGTAACTCCGTTTATAAAAAACTTTGAGGTTTTGAAAGCGGTTCCATTGGTTTCCTAATAAAATTTCCTTCCAGAAACACCCCTTATAATTTAAAATAAGAAGAAATAAACATCAAAATTTGCAATTCTTGTCAAACATTTCTTGTCTGACCTCTCTAATTGACTCGATCCACCGTGCGCCGTTCCATTGTTTTAGCCTTTCTTACAAGTGGTCACCGTGCTATATGGCGGTGGTCCATGTTCGTTCCAACCCCCCCCCCCCCCCCCCNGCCTCCCGATAGCGAGTAAATGTACTTTTTCATTATTGAAACTATAGGAGCGCGTGTTACTGACAAAATCAACATAACCCGAGTCAATTTCGAAATTAATCTATTGTTTTAAAATACAATCAGTTTGTGCCATCCTGCTAATAGCTTTATTCCGCTCTTAGAACTCAAATGCCATACTAGCACAAGGTGATGTTTAACATTTTCTGACGATGCACCCGCGAAAGTCAATTTCGCTCCTGGTAGTCAACTTCTACGAACCTTTATTGACTGAAATATCTTCAGTTTTCGGGAATTACAAGCACGAAGGAACCTGAATGTGAACTTGACGATGTGGTATTTGTCGTCACTGTTTTCCAAACCCACGATGATCATCAGAAAAGGTAGTCAGTTATGTTATGCTGACTCTTTTGTGGGGGGGCATTTATGAACACTATGATGGACTAATGGTGTATCTGACACTTCACAGCGAACATTATAGCAAGGAATGGGCCTGTTGCATGCAAGAGATACAGCCGCGCGAATAGACTTTTTAGAGGTTAAATGACACGACAATTACGATGGCCACATTAAAAAAGTCTGAAATACACTCTTTACTGCGCAATTTGCGTTGTTAGGAACGCGCTTTTTCAAATTTCCCGCGTCTGGGGGCAGTTTTTTTATCACCGGAAACGAGCAAACGGCGGGCCCGGTGATTTCCGGAAGAGTCGTTGTTGTTGTTGTTATTTTTTCCTTCAGTTTGTTTACAAACCCAACGTGATCTCTTATAGTGGTTCATATACGCTTTATGCGGTAACCAAATCAATCAACTTTTAAATATCCAACGCAATCCTTATACATTTCATTTCACGAAATCACGAGCTCCGATTTTTAGGTTATGTTGTCAGTTATAGTTGACCGGAAATAGCCGCGAGTTGCCGTTAATTGATTCCGTTAGAAAACTGCCCCCAGACGCGGGAAATTTGAAAAAGCGCGTTCCTAACAACGCAAATTGCGCAGTAAGGAGTGTATTTCAGACTTTTTTAATGTGATCATCGTAATTTTCGT